>JANBPO010000331.1:0-33720 GCA_024336825.1 Amorphophallus titanum
GATTCTCGGTGACCTGCGCAGTTTCTCCCAGGCAGACAACTAGAGGCTCAGTGCAGAAGCTCCCTCGGCCTCCCCCTTCTGATTCCTAGAGCAAAACATGGCTAAGACGTACATCTACAAGTCCCCCATCACTTCCAGGAAGAAGGAGGTCGTTCTCCCTCTGGAGCATCTGGTTCCAGTCGATGTCGTCGAAGCGCGCAGACTGATCCAGCTAGGCCTAGGTTGGATAGACCCTCACTCTTCTACTTAGAGTTTCTCCCCTGACCTCTGTTCATGGTCCCGTTGTCCTTGCCTCTAAGTTGCCTCGACCACAGTCGCGTCACCACTAGTCTTGTCTCCATCGGAGTTCAGAGTAGCTCGGGACAGCTCCTACAACCGGCCTCTATTTTTCTGCCTCAGATAGAGACAGTCCGAACCAATCTGGAACTTGGCATAGAAGCGACCGACGACGTCATCCAATCAGCGCCAAACTTCTACGGGATCTTTCTGCATTAGTTCTGGATGTCCCAGCATTGGTCCCGTGTCTGGCAGCCTCCGGACGAGGTCATAGCAGCCTCTTCATCGGCACCCTGTCCTGCTATCCCAGACAGAACCGAAGCAGAGCCGTCGCAAAGACGAAGGTGCCGCGGCACGACCCGACCTCCGGACGACCACCAGCGCCTATGACCTACTGCCACCAGATCCCTGATCGACTCAGCAATGGCCTCACCTTCCTGCAGCTCCAAGAGAAGCCCTCCACGACCTCGGCTCTCAGCCTCAGCCCCTATGGGTCAGACCGGGGCAGATTCGAGCGTTACGGCTCTTCCCCTCCCCTCGCTTGGCCGACTGAAGGCCCCTCCTTACATAGAGGTAGTTTTAGTTGTAATTAACTTAACCCCCACCCCAAGAACCCCCCTTCTGCGTGAGGCATAGTGCTGTAACGTTCTTAATTTCAGGTTGAACATCACCGATGCAGCGTGGGGGTGCATACCCACGTTTCCCCGCTCGCCCACGTCTCCAGCCAGGATTGGTGTTGTCACACCGATCAGGTGAGCGTCCAGTTACCCTCCTTGTCGGTTTTTACTTTACTGGTTTAGTATCGCTTTAGTGCCGTCGGATGGTGAGGTGAGCGCCCGAACTCATACTTGATCAAATTGAGCATCCACCGCGGAGCGAGTTGAGAGAGATACCCCATAACCCACACCCTCGGTGTGCTGGCTGCCCCGGAGTTGGGAATCCCACCCCCTTAGGGGTTCAACCCAAGCTAAGCCAACCCCGGAACAGCGAGGTCCCATCTCGGTCCGACTCTACCATCGCTGACTTGCCTAAGGGCAATAGTGAGCACTGCGCCAGTGACCTCACCTGAGTGAGTCCGGTACTCGTTATTTGCCTGCTTGTGAGTATAGGTCTTAGGATCATCGAGTCACCCCGTGGCACCCTTGCCCGTGCCACATCAAGTGGTATCAGAGCATGTTTTCAACTTGTCTCTACAAGTTGGTCCTAGGGCGTGCATATGCATTTAGATTCTCCCGCTGCTTCACTCTTGTCCACTAGGATGGCCGCCCCATACTGACCATATCCATCGGCCCTCTTCATGAGTCCAAACCCCTAAGGGAAACCCGCCACGAACACACATGGCCTCCACAGCCTTGTCGACTACCTAATGGGAGCCATGACCGATGCCTACGAGCGACTTGATAACATAGAGGTCTGACTCCCCTAATTAGGGGACAATAGGCCCGCCCTAAGGGCGGATGATAGAAGGACACCTCCCCCACCTCCCACCTTTGATAGAACTCATCCTAGTGACTATTTAGATTGGGAGGCTTCAATGGATCATTACTTTGAGTGGTATCCCATGTCCAAGGATAGGAAGGTCTGATTTGCCAAAATGTAACTTACCAAAAGAGCTCAAACCCATTGGATGAAAATTAAAGGCTCAAGGATAATTAGAAGGGAAGCTCCCATCATCACTTGGGGGAACATGAAGGATCAACTTAGAGCTAGATATGTTTCCCCCTCCTACCCGGATCACCATAATCCAAGGAGCACTTCGACTCCTCCATCCCCACCCGGCCAACCCAAGACCCCAATCACCCAATCCCCACTGCTCCTCACCTCTCCTACCCCGACCACTATATCTACACCCTACCTCTAAGTCCTCACCACAACCATAGCTCCACAAGCCCAAGAGGACTCCGTGTCCACCCCTCCACGTAGGCCCATGTTGGCCACCACCCCCCAACCGAAAATCCCTCACCAAACCCATACCCCACAAGCCCCCTTGGCTCCCACCATTACCCCTCCATCGCCCCCTAAAAGGGACACACCTCCCAAAACCTATCAACTCAAGCCTTCTCACCCACCCCACCTTCCTCTTCCAACCCCAATCTTACCCCAATGCGAGGTTCATACTCCATCACACAGACAAACACTTCCTCCGCTCACCAATTGAAGGTAATGGCCTCTGAAATACACAAACAGTGAGCATTGATGCAATAGACACCTCAATTCTCATGAAATCGGTCACATAACTTTTGAAAACAAATGGGTAGCATCTCCCCATGATAGGGGGATGCTCCGTTTATCAAGCGGGCTTACACACGGGGAAATCAGTGTATAACTGGTAAAAGATTGAGAAACTCGGCAAGGGGTTGTCTCAGACCATGGATTCACCACTTAAGAACCCCGAGGACTAGCCTACTAGGGGTTCATGGTGTCCAGGGAAATTGATTGTCACTGAATGTCAATATGTGGCCAATCGAATGGCGTTTATGTCTCACCTCGTGTAGTGGGTATCTAGGGGAACATATCAAGGGGGAATAGACCCCCTAGAACCCAGGGTGAGTAAAGGCTGACGGATTAAAAAAAAGCACATATACGTGCTCCCTTTCTTAGTGATAAGCTATCATTTGTAATCAAGGAACGATAAATGCAACCATCGAAACCCATTTGGTCTTGCATCGAATTGAAGAGGTGAAGCCAGAGCCTTATCTTATTATCCAAGGACATCATCCCTCGCGAGGCAAGGGAAGGAAATCACCCATCAGGTAGTCCTAGACATCAATCGAGACTCATGCCTGTAGCGGGGAGAGATGCCTTAGAGAAGACTACAGACCTTGAGGGCAAAACATCAAACAGAAGGACAGGTATACCCAGTAACCCTCTGGGGAGGAAACAAGTTGCAGCTGCAACTACTTTTGGAGCTCACTGACACCCTTACAACTCATAGGTGGGGATGAAAGGGTACTCAGCATTTTCCATAGTTCATCCATTAGTAAATAGGATGCACGCGTGGGTCAATCCATCTATATTAATTACATCAATGGTACCATCGGTGAAAGCATCGAGCCCCAGGGGGGTTGATATCACCCTTATCGGACGTGGCCGTAGGCCATTGTGATAAACCACCGAAGACCTCCCCATTAAGTGATCCTAGGATCTATGATGGCTATAGCTCGGGAGGGCCTCCTCACACTCAGGGGAACTAGGAAGAATCAATCGAGCAAATAAAAGAGGAGGAACCAAAGTAATAAAGACACACAGAGGGAGAAATAACCAATGCACCCATAGCAGATCGACAAGGAGAAATCCTTTTATTATTCTTCTGCAATCGCGGAGGAGATAAAGAAAAGAAGGTACAGAATTTAGAGAAGACAAACGCAACAAAAAGAATGACAATACAGATGACCGCTCCTTGGAACGGAACCTACCTCCTCTCTGCTCTCAGCTCTTCTATGCCCTCTTCTCTGTTCGTCTCTCTCTATGTTGCCATCCCTCTCTTTTTTTCTGTTCTTCTCTGCTCCTCTCTCTCTGTCTCTTTTTCTCTCATTTTCTCTATTTGATCGAGGGCGAAAGCCTGTGTTCTTTATAGACAAATTGAGTGCACGGGAGTCGATGATGACGACACTGAATCGTCGGCCAGCCACACAGGTGTGCCACTGACTCGTCGGCCTACCTTTCCCATGGACGCCATCGACTCAGCCACGAAGGACGAGGCCACTGACTCGCCGCACACGCACCACCGGATCGACGCTCGATGCCACCGGCTCAACCTACACAGGACGCCACTGACTTGCCCAATTCAGCGTTACCGAATCAATGCCCGAGAGTGCCACCGATTCAACATTTGGAGGTGCCACCGACTCACTAAGAGTGGCATTTTGGTAATTTTGGCTTTTTGACCCAAAATTGTACCGTCCGAGAGCTTGTCGTCTGGAGCAATCTTGGAGTTGATGCAGTGACTCCAGGACATGCTTCGAAGCCCCGACTTGGGGTTTCTGGTGATTTTTGGCACTTGTCAAATTCGTACCGGCTTTCTCAGGTTTTGCTTTGATTCAGACTTCGGCACTATGACTTGTGCTGCCAGGCTTGCTTTAGAGCCACATGGGGCTTCTTCATGGAGTGGTCTATCCCTCGAAGCTTTTTTGCCTTTACTGGGCATCTTTGAGGTCATCTATGGCCCTTTTTCCAGTGCCGTGTGTAACCGAATCGGGTAACCTGGCTTTCCCCTAATTTAGCATTCAGCACGTTGATTTGTGCCGCCAACTCCACTTTGAGGGCATGTGGAGGGTCTCCATGAGGACGGCTATCTCTCGAAGCATTTTCGCTTTTACTGGACGTCTTTGTGGCCACTCACGGACCATTTCGACATTCCATGTGTGTTGAGCAGACTTCTCGAGTTTTCCATCGATATCGACTTCTACACTACACATCGTGCTTTTAGGCCTACTTTACGCTTATAGAAAGCATCTTCATTGTGTGGGCATCCATCTTAGAGTGAAGTCTGTAGCAGAATAGAAACTTTCGGGGCTTCTAACTCCCCCCAAACATTTCTTATTAAGCCTACCACTTCCACTCCGCCTTCCACCTCCGATCGAAATGGGTGTGTTGGAGTTACTCAAGAGCTAGACCAGAAAGATTTGGTGATGGTTACCTTGTTCAAAGTTCAAGATTTTATCCGCCATATGCCGACCCAAGTTTTTATACCAAGCATGTTTGAAAGGACTCCACAAGTGCTTACTGAGGAAAAGTGCTAAGAATTGATGCCATGCCAATCCAAGGGTAGAATCATCAAAGTTATTCTACTCATTGGACGTGAGACATTCAGGGCTCTCATTACCCCTTGTTCCATTATGGTGCTAGTTTCCAATCAAGAGAAGGGGTACTCCTTAAATACCATGACATATGCTTCTGTTGTGGAGATGGAAAAGTCTATACTCACACGAAGGGTGGGGCACCCTTTGCTGGAAGCCTCCTATGTCAGGTCTACTTCATATTTGCTTCCACGCGAGGGGCAAGCGGCTGCGCTAACACATTTGCTCAAGTCCTTCACACTGAAGGGGGAGCCCCCATGGGCTGACGTTCTGAATCTGCCAAGGGTCCATACACAAGAGACTTGCTGCAACAAAAGTGCTTCCCCATATGCGAGTCTCTTTAATGCTCTCCATGTTTATTTCACAACAAATGATGCCGCAAACAAAGGCGAAGGGGCAATGGTTTTACCAAGTATTCATCCAGGAAGGGCAAGGCCCTCTTCACGATGGGCTCATTATATGAGGAGATGTTTGAGAACAAGAAGCTGAGTTAAGCCATTGCACCATCAGATGGTGTTTGCCAAGAAGAAAGGGAGGGTCAAGGACTAAGGAGTGTGTGGCGTTCGCCCAGTTAGGCCACCTTCACCATCCTCATTCATTTTGTTAAGTTCCTCTCCTTGGGTCATCTACCTTCCCTCTCCCAAGGCAGCCCTCTCATCCTTCTTAAATCATATCCTTCTTTCCCAAACTCCTATTCAATCCGATTCATCTTTTCAATCCTTTGATCATCTTCTTCAGGCATCCCCTTATTCTTATTCTTCCTTTTCTCGGGGATCCACCAATTGCCCCGGAGTCATGCCACCATCCCAATGTCTTTTCACTTCAGATTCCATGAGTCATTCACCTAATTCATCTGCTTCTCAAGAGACTTCAGACCTTTTTTCCCCCATTCTTTGGGATCCTCCAAATTCGTGTTCTGCCATTCCCCATTCTCACCCAAATCATGGTCCCTGCCCTTTCTCATGCTGCTTTCGGGGTTTAGTCCCCCATAACACCCTCTGCTTCTGTTGTCTTCTGTAGACCTTCATGTTTTCAGGGTGTCATGCCCTAGCAAGGGAGTCCCAGCCCTGCATCTTCTCCTTTTTTCCTTCTTCGTCTGGGTCAGGTCCAATCGTCACTCTATCATGTTGATCTACCTCCAATCTTCATCTCACCCTTTGTCCTGTAAACTATCCAAGCAAGGAATACAAACGAAAGGGGCAAAACACTGGCTGCTTCAGGCTCGCGAGTCACTTTTATTGAAGGGTACAGGTATGATTTAACTATGCAAGAATGCATCCTTAATTCCTATACTATTCATTTCTGCGCATGAGCACGTGAGTCTTTTCAACATGATGGTGAGTGATACAAAAAAACAAAAAAAGTAAAAAAGTAAAAAGAACATAAAAATATGAAAATGGTCATGGTCAAACTTTACTTCTGGAACATCTGAAGGTATAATGAGCTCTGTGCCGGGACTCTGACACTCCCTTCTCGGTAATCAAGGGCTACTCCTTTGCATGAGACCCACACACTACACAACGTCCTTAGCTGACTCTCTTGGGAAACACCGTTCCAACTTGGTCCATGTCCAAGGGGCACGAAGGTCTTTTCTCTTCCTCGCTCGGCTCAGGTGTAGGTGCAAAGGGGAGAATAGGTAAAACAACCAACCTAAGCACTCCTCGGAAGGAAGAAGTCTTGAATAGGGACAGTCTATTAAGACCTTGTTCTCTAGTATCGAATTGCAAAAAAAAATATATTGTTCAAAGCTCAAAGTCCAAAGGACAAGCTTTACTATTCAAAAAAAATGAGAAAAAGAAAAAGAAAGGAAAAATAAAATGGCATGACAAGAGGGCACTATAGTTTTCCCGTGGGACGTCATGAGCCCGGTCGTATGCATGTCATAAAGAGAATTAAAGGTTCGATGATATCGACAAAAAGTCCCAGCGCAACAGACCTAATCCTTAGAGGAATGTAGTGGGCGGGAGTTAGACCTTGGCCACTCTTGGTAACTGTCACCTGCTCATCCAGTATATGATCTATATGCTCTCGCTGCCGTGGAAAGGGGGCTGAAGGTGGACACAGGTAATTGACGCCTTTCACGGAGGCGTTATCTATTAAAGTAGCGCCTTGAATTGAGGCGCTAGCTATTAAAGTAACACCTTTAACTAAGGCGTGTATTAATATTTTCTTAAATTTTTAATTTTCAAAAATTCAGGGTTGCTACACAATGTCTTGTGAACACGGCCCAATGAGCTAGCAATTACAAACCTCTGCACTGCACCTCTGAACCTCGAGGAGGAACCATGACACCTGAAAAGCAGGGGGTTAGCCTCATCTCATTGGCTCAATAGGAACCCCAACTGTAAACAACAGCGGTAACAAGCAACGCTAATGAAAGCAGTAACAATAGTAGAACAGTAAACTCTGTGGCCGATAAAATCTCAGCTCTTCAGCTACTCCTATTGCACTGGGAACACACCCCGATCTCACAGTTGGGGGACCACCAGACTCCAAACCACCCTAGGATACACTATCTGGGAAACCATCACGACATCTCTATCATGGAGGCCTATCCTTACAGACGAAGGCCCAGCCCAAGACCATGCGGTTTGGGAACACAATCATGACCTCATCGTCATTATCCCTACACCATATAGGGAAAATCCACGGTAATCCCTTGCCAAAAACCCTAGACCTCTATGTTGGGGAAAACATGTAAAATCACATCTCGCAGATGGGAAACCAAGCCTCAGGTCATGAGACTCAAGTGTCACGTGACGAGAGTACTGCCCACTAGAAGCAAGGCTGGAAGTGACCCCTGATGACTTAGTTTATGTCTTAGGTGTCTCCCTACTCGCCCCAGGCAGACACTGAGACACCATACTAGTAACCACAAAACAAGGGTCTAGTTGGGGTCATGCTCGTCAGCACACGTCTGAAGTCTCCGATCATGTGTGCACACATTGACTGACTATACTACATCAGGCCCTCTAGCTGGTTTTCCTCCCAGGCCAGACTCGAGCTGCTATAGTGGGAGGCCCTACAAAAACCAGCCTAGAAATCATCTCACACTTGGCTCTAACTCTCCACCTACTCCTAGGTGGGCCGGCATATGCGTGCCCAGGTAAGCTACTACTAGTGGGAGCCACTAAGCAGACGACTCTCGACAGAAACCATTGAAACACAGATAGGCTATGCATAAGCCCGTCATAATTAGCTTAGAAAATGGGTGGCACGATGTCACCAGACTCTGGATAGTCCACTAGACCTACTAAATCTCATGACCCTCGAGCCACAAGACTCAGGTCAAGGCCGTTGCATAGGATAGCTCCCTGCCATTAATCTAACCTATCCCTAGGTCATAAACCACGGTAAAGTAATTTATGAGGTGGCTCATGACCATCATACCTAATCCCTTTCCAAAGGAAAGCTAAGAAACCCTCTAGCCCCAAGTTGGGTCATGAGACTCACAGTCCTCAGGCCATACGCATGGCCCACATGGAAGCCACTTTTCGAGAAAGCTATCAGCTTGCGGGAATGACCCTCTGCTCTCAAACCGAGGCACGGGGACTCAATTTAGCAAAATACATGGAAGCCTAGAACACATGCGGTCACCCAGACCATCAAATCTATGGGCACGCTAAATGAGGTAACATGGTATCTTTAGACACCCAAAAATAAGGTCATGGCCCTCACGGGGTGTTTGGGACAACCACAGGGACAAGGGTCGGCCATTGGGTCTCAACCGGGTCGACCAGGGGCCAAACAAGCTGGACCACTGCATTTTGGTCAGCCAACCCTCATGGGTTAGTCGACCAACAAGGTTCGGTCGACCAACCTAACATGGGCGATTGACCGGCCCATAGCTAGGGGAAGCTCTACCCTTGTCGGTCAATCGAACTAGGGCAAAGGCCCAGTTCCATGGCAAACGCCTGATCGGTCGACTGAACTGCCCAAGTCAGTCGACTAAAAATGACAGAGTACCCTCGGAGCCCCACCAAGGGGTCTGATTCCATGCCCCAATCGATCCCAATCGATGCGGATTACAATGGGGACCATTCCCCAGGTCCCAAACCACAAAATGGCAATGAAATAAATGGAAAAACGTCACTCGATCTGACGAATCCATCTCTTGCCCTAAAACATGATTTTAACTCCCTAGAGTGAAATGAACCCACACACGACTCACCTCGACCAACCAAAATCGTGAGAAAGGAAGTACATGGGTTAGGGAACAATCCCCCTACCTCCACCGATTATGCGCATCGAGGATGCCATTTTGACGCGAAAATTCCTCGCAAACCACTGTCGGTGCCCCAAACTCGCGAGCGAGCTCCACCGTGCCACCACCTCGCCTCCATCGGCCACCTGTAGAAGAGTGGGGGAGAAAGAGAAGAGAGAGAGAGAGAGGGAATGAGAGAATGAGAGAAAGAGAGAGGGAAAATCAATTTGGGTTTTTGTAGGTCAGCACGATGGTGCGGGGCTTCTCGGCCTTGTCGGCGATCAGGGCGTCGCGGGCGGCGATGGCCTGGTCGGCCTTGCGCTCGGCCTGGACACGGCGGACGGTGGCATTGTCGACCTGGCCGGTCAGCTTCTCGATGTGGCCGACGAGGACGCGGCCGGCGCGGGTCAGCTCGGTGATCGTGCTGGCGATGGCGGCTTGATTCTCGGGCGACAGGCCATGCTCGACGACGATGCCCAGCGCGAAGCTGCCGACGAACCGGTTGATGGCCGACTCAAGGTCGGGTGTGACGGGGTTTTGCTCGTTCATGGTGGACTCCTTGGCGCAAGCCGAACAGCGCCAGAAGGCGCTGCCAGCGGGTGGGTGGTGGTGGCCGGCGTGGTGCTACCGGCTTGGGGGCGGCACGCCACTGTGCTTCACGGCTGCGGTGGTCGTGCCTGGCGGTCATCAGGGCTGGCCGATGGCGCCGCTGGTCGTGCGGTCGGCGCCGGACTGGATGCCGTCGACGACAACCTCGGCGCCAGCGCTGGCCTGCGCGGCCTGGTCGTGCACGCCATCTTCTCCGCGCGGCTTGTCCAGCTCGAACAAGCCGGCATACAGCGGGCGCGCGGGCGGGTTGAGCCCGAAGTAGACGCGCAGGCAGGCGTCCACGTCGGGCATGGCGCGGTGGGCGTCGACGTGCGGCCGGCCGGTGAAGTGCTGGTGCGCCTCGTCGAGGTTCGGCGTCTTGAACCAGTGCTTTTTGCCGGTGGCGATCATCTTGGGCGTCGGCGGCAGCTTGAGGATCGGCTTGGCGCTGTTGCAGGTGCAGTAGGACGGGCGGGCCTTGAAAGCATCGGCAATCTCGTCCTTGCGCTCCTGGCTGTACGTCTCCCAGCCGTCGAGGCCATCGCCATAGCGCTTCATCGCGATCCGCAGGATGCGCTGGTCGAACGCTTCGTTGTGGCCGATGCGCAGATCCACGGCGCTGTTGTGCATGGCCAGAAACTGCGCCAGCGCGTCGGGCTCGGGGATGCCCTCGTCCATCGCCTGCTCGAACGTGATGCCGTGCGCCTGGTACGCCTCGTCGTTCTCATCCCACGTCCAGCCGGCCGGTTTGATCAGGCAGCTGAAGAAGTCGACGACGGCCATGGTGTCGAGGTTGACCACCTTCGCGGCCAGCTCGACGATGTGCGGCTGCTGCGGGCCTTCGCTGGGGTTCTTGTAGTCCGGCAAGTCGGTGGTTTCGGTGTCGTATGCAATGCCGAGCATTGTCAGTCTCCTTGGCGTGAATCGTTGAGCGGATGCCGTCCGCCGGCGGTTTGAATCAGTACACGGTAGACCAGAAGTCGGGGTCGGCGCCTGGCGCATCGAAACCGAACGCGGCGCCGATCATCAGGGCGGCAGCCATGTGCTTGGGCACGTTCATGCGCTCGTTCAGCTCGTCTGCGGTGAAGCGTCCCACGTCGCCGGCCGGCTCGTAGCCGCGCTGGCCGCGCTTGACCATGACCACCTTGTCTTTGATCGTGGCGAACGCCATCGGGGGCAGCTTGGACAGGCTGGCAGCGCGAAACTCTTCACGCTCGATGCGGGTCACCTTCACTTTTTCGTCCTCGAAACGGATGTGGAGAATGCTGTCGTCGGCCAGCACCGATTTCATGCCGTCCATGTAGCGCTGGCGCAGGTGGTCGTGGCCTCGGCCGGCGGGGTTGCCGAAGAAAGGGGAAGCCTTCAGCTGCTGGTTCTGCTCTTCGTCCATGACCACGCCCAGCCAGTTGTTTTTCAGCGCATCGCCGAACTTCATCGGCTCGAACGGTGGCAGGGGTTCGATCGTCGCGCGCAGCTCGGCCATCAGGCGATCGGCTTCGCCGACGTGGAAGGCGAACCACTCGTTGTATCCGCGCCACGCGGCGGCGATGGCGCTCTCCGTCCTGGCGTCCGCGTCCTTCCTGGCGTTCTCCTGCACGCGCAGCAGGAAAGCCAGTGCGACCCACAGCGCGATGCACACGCCACCGAAGATCAGGCCGTAGATCAGGCCGAAGGTGCTGGCGTCGTAGACGGCCAGCGTGTGGGCAGCAGCGGATGCCAGCAGATACAGGCCGATGGTCAGTTTGGGGATCTTCATGCTGCGGCCTGCTCGGTCTGGGTGGCGGCAAAGCCATCGGCGTACAGCTTGGCGATGATGCCGCGCTCGGCCTCGACTTCCGCTTTCGCGGTGGCACGCTTGGCGGTGGTGACCGCATCGACGCGCCGGGCCTGGAACATCGTGAAGGTGAACGTCTCGAAGCCGCGGGCGTTGCCCAGCTCGCCCTCGACGGCGTAGCCGTTCACGAAACCGTCGCGCGTCTTGCCGACGCCGATCTGCCAGTGCTTGCCTGGCGTGGAGCTGGGGATGTAGATGTAACTAATTCATAACCTGCATTCAACACAACCACTTACTCTATAGCACCTTTTTGAGATAATAAAACAATCTGATAAGGATTACTATTTTCTACTCTACACTTTTAAGGACTTTTGATTCTTTACATGAAAATCACATGTCTCATGAGAAAAGAGCTATTCACCACATTAAAAGTCAGATTGGTGGAACGTGGATTCGAGTAGTCGAGAATCTCCCCTGAAATAAAGGAGAAAACTCGCGTCGAAAGGAGAAACTAAACCACATTTAAAATAAGACTCGCGTCGAAAGGAGAAACTAAACCACATTTAAAATAAGTGTGATTTATCCCTGAGTAGCCGAGAAGTGTCCCTGAGACAAAGGATACAACTCGCGTCGAAAAGTGACAATGTCCACAGTTAAGATAAGTGACGAAACTGAGTAATCGAAAAGTGTCCCTGAGACAAAGGATACAACTTGCATCAAAAGGTTAGTCACACCATATTTAGTAATTAAAAAATTGGGGCCATACATAGCTACCAATATTCGAGCATTGTGTATGAACGTGTATAGATGATATGTTCTGTTTAGTGTTCCTTAGAAAACGTGAATATCCATATTGCCTTGAACTTCATTACTCAATCTTCACTTTTACATATTGGGTTTGATTATGTGAATGTAATTTATGAATTTGTCAACTTTCATGGTTTATGTAGTACCTTATTTGTGTAAGCATGACCCACTTAGTGTTGCTCATGCACATCATGTTCTACAATCGATTGTATTATCCTCACACCCATCCCGAAGGGACTTGCATGTGACAGACTACGTGGAAGGTGAGCTAGAAGGGGAGGGGTTGAATAGATCATCCCAAATTCGATCTAACTAGAACAAATCGAGACCTCACAGGCAATTGGACCCAACACTTGTGAATAGAAGCACTATCTGAGAAGAGATTGATCGAACGTTATGTGTGCAAGCAATCAAATAGCAGATTGGACAAGGCAAGCCACACGAGACAGATAGTTTTTAGGTGGTTCGATTGCTACCCGCAATCTACGTCCACCCCTTACTCCTCAGAATAAGGCTTCCTTGCAATATGCAATGAGATCACAGCAGACTTAGTCTGCCAACAAAAGCTGTCGAATAGCTTGCCCTCGAGGAACACCCTCCTCGAATGTCTGGACACCAGAAGTAAAAGACCAACTGGAGGAACTCCCTCCCTTCCTTCGCACACCGCAAATGGTAACCCAGTAACCTGCTCCCAGCAGATTACAGACCAGAGGAACAATCCTCTCTTCCTCCAAGATAATGGAGGGTACCCGGAGATCGTCTCCCTTCCTCTGAGCACTCACAGAGGGTAACAAGGCTATGTGAAGGAAAAATTCAAAGACGAAGAAACAAAGAAAATAATCAATCGAGTTCTCGAAGTAAAACAATGTAGCTTCTATAGAAGCAGATACCACAACGGATCAGAAATCTTACAGAAGGGAAGAACCCATATTCACCCCCCTCTAGATCATTTATAGTGTCTCATCAATTGGTATTAGAGCATCCACATATTCTTACAGAAGGGAAGAACCCATCTTCTCCCTTTCTGTTTCAAGTGGGTGTGGACCTCCTTCCTGCTCGTGTTCTTCGGCTGTTGTTGCTGTTGATGTTGCAGTTACGACTGTTGCTGCTGTTTCTCCTTCCTCTATTACCTTAATCCATTCGACTCCCTACAGCAAACAAGAGGTAGGTTTTCTCTAGATTTAAGCCCAATACGTAGTAAAAACTAGACTCCATGCATGAGTAGTTTTTAGTTAATCTAATTCCTCTGGATATCATGAACCCTGTTCGTGTTCTTTTTGAAGTTTTGTTGCACAGGTAAATGGCAACTAGGGTACTGGTCACCCATTAATGGGTGACCAGGGGACTGGGCGAATGGGTGACCAGGGGACTGGGCACCCATTCCTTGAATGGGCTACCAGTACCCCAATCATCTATTAATTGGCGACCATGCGTCGGGCCACCATTTCCTCATCGATAATGCGTTCTATTTCGATGTTCTGTCTGCATGATAAATGGCACCCTGGAGAGTGGTCATCAATTAATGAGTGATCAGGAGATAAGGCGCCTATTCTGGAATGGGCGCCCACCCACTGAGTCACCCATTAATGGGAGACTATACATACAGGTGCTAATTTTCTCCTAGACAGTTTAATAATCACCCATGTTTAAAAACTTGTAATCATGAAACTTGACTCGAGTAATCATGTTTATGAATCCCTTGATGATATCTCTAGTCACTGTTCATAAAAATCTGTAAGTTGATTGATCTTTGCATACAATTTATATATCAATGACCATCTCAGTGCAATTAGTAAAACTCAGAGAAAAACATAAATTGAATAGGATTGGAGATCAAAGGTGGCCCTTTTAGAGGTGGAGGTGAGAACATTCTTTCTAGTGCAATAGAAACATCTTAAATATCAAACCACTTGTACCATTCACACTCTGGGTCATCATTCTTTCCTCTTTTAAAATCCCGTGAGCAGCCCTCAGCCATCTATACAACCTGTGATTGCCCCCGTGTTTCTTGTGGATCATCTCCCAACTGAATAACATGCCCCTTTTTGAAGCGTGAATACAAGGTCCACGTAAGAGATTTTCCATCTTCTTCAATCGGGCCTTCAAAGCCTAGGCCGACTCTAAGGATTGCCCTGGACTCCTTTACCAACCTCAGTCTTCCTTGTAATTGTGCCCTTAGACCTTTGCCTTGCTAGTAGCCCAAGTTCTTCATAATCTCCCATCCCTTGGAACGGGAAGGGGAACGTGCCATTGGCCCGGGAAGCGGCTTCTTTTGTGTTGGTGAGGCACGACTGGGGTCACACACATCTAGCAGCAGAAGAATAGATCTATGGGTTGGCCAGATAGACGACAATGAAGAGGTGATAGCATCCACCACAGGGAGCAGGGGCATGCTAAACACTTTGACGATCCGTCTCTTGTACGGGAACTTTAAACATTGGTGGTTGGTGGAAGGGACGACGTTCAGTGTTTCTATATAAGGACGACCTAGTATGCCCTAGAATGTAGGGTCCATGTCGAGAATGTGAAACTCCGCAGGAACGACAACATGACCCACTTCTACATTGAGAGTAATCATTCCCTGCGGCAGCCTTTTGCTGTCATCATATGCCGTGACTGTGATAGTCGATGGCCTTATCTATTCTATATCAACCCCACATAGCAAGAGAGTGTTCATGGAGATCACATTGATTGAGGCACTTGTATCCACCAGGCACGGGTTTATGGACACCCCATTGATCTTCACTGCAATGTATAAAGCATATTTCCGAGCTTCCTGGGGGGCAAGCTCGTGGTCCTGGAATGTGATGACCAGTTGCGTGCTTGTCGGTGTCAGCACTGACGATATCTTCTCTACCGGGAGATCCTCATTCATCATGACTACTTGGAGATATTTCATTAGTGCCTCTTGATGGGACGTGGACCTCTTAATCAATTCTAGGATGGAGATTTAGGCAGGCATCTTGTCTAGATGTTTCAGAAGATCATATTGTGTCCCGGAGATGGACTCCTCTGGCTGCTCTTCGATCCTTTTCTCTTGTTGAGACTGTTCTGGGCTCTGACTATTCTGGGGAAAAACTCGGTGGAAGATCCTTCCAATCTGGACCACCATCGCTTGCGATTTTGGCTACACCTCGACAGGGTTAGGGATGGGTTTTAGCAAGGGTTTAAGTGGGGGAGTGATGGTTGGTGGAGCAGGGGTGATGATGGGTGTAGGGAGTCAGATGAGGGGTTTATTTGGGAGAGGTGGAGGTAGAGTGGACGGTGCCTGGGATGGAGGGCGAATGATAAGAGGTTTGAAAGGTGGAGGTGTAGAGGTAGATGGGGCCTCGGACGGGCAGTGGATAACTAGAGGTTTCGAGGGTAGGGGGTGAGGTGTGGGGATGGATGGGGCCTCAGATGGATGGTGGATAATGAGAGGTTTCAAGGGTAGGGGTGAAGGTATGGTGGAGGTGGATGGGACTTCGGATGGGTGAGGTAAGATGAGGGGTTTTGAAGGCATAGGTAGAGGAGTGGTGGAGGTGGATGGGGCCTCGGATGGGCGAGGTAAGATGAGGGGTTTTGAAGGTGTAGGTAGAGTTGTGGTGGAGGGTTGGACCGGGAGGGAACTAGTGATGGGGGAGCGGATAAGAGGGCGTGATGACTATGGGATAGAAGGAGGTCCACTTGGAGGTTGTGACATGGTTCGGGGAGGAAGAGGTGCTGACCGGATGAGGCGAGGGGGTTGGCTAGGAACGTGATAGGCGACAAGAACGGAGGTGCCCTCCACGTGCCAACCTTGCCCTCTTCCAACTTCTGGGAAGGAAGAGATGTGGTTGACTTGGTGGTTGGGTTGTTGGTGCTCCGGAAGTGGGTTCTGAATAATGCCCATGTTCGGTTGTTGCTGTGGGGCCTACTGAGGCTATTGTTGTTGGTAGGGTCGTTGTTGTTGTTGTTGTAATTGCAGTCTGGGGGGAGGTCACCTAGCCTTCAAAGTGGTGACACACCGCCTCATTTCATGCCAATCTATTAAATGTTCATCATTCATATCATAAATGTAGTCTTTGAAATCTAAGTAGTTCTCCACTGTATGGCCTGGTTGCCTATGGTAAACATAATATCTGGACATGTCAACATTTAGTGGCCATATGGGTCTTTCTTTAGGCAAGATGAGTGAATTAGCAGCCATGAGAGCATTTAAGATGTCCGATAGTGATTCCGGTAGCGGTGGGTAGTGAGCCCTCTTCGGGCCAATCGGCCTTCTCTATTCCTATGGAGGGCCATAGTTTCCTGGGGGTGGAACCAGATGGTACTGAGGTGGCGGTTGTTGTTATTGTTGGAGGCGAAAGGGTTGAGGCGTATTATTCTGTGGGAAGTTGTTTTGTGGGGGAGGACGATAGGGTTGCTGACCTTGTTGTTTCAATCGAAGAGTGAGTTGTGGGGTTTGTGGAGGCCTAGGGTTGACCAACTAATTGAGGCCGCCAACCGCACTCACTTGCTCATTTGTAACGACCCCTTCCGTCATGCCACCTTAGACACCAGTGTTTGGCTTCCTAAACACCCTAGGCTTTGGCGGCTCGAACATGTGCATAAGAGGGGAATTTTTCAGTTGTGTTTGAATATATCAAGACCTCTTATACAGCTCTTCCATCATGGTGAGCTTGTTCATAGCCAAGATATGCCTAAACTGGGGTGTGGCATTAGACACAATCATTTTAACCTGCTCTGGCTCTGAGAGGGTGTCCCTTATCTTTTATGCCAGAGCCCTCCATCTATCAGCATATTGGATGAAATCTTCATCTGTCCTCATCTTTTTAGCCACCAAATTAGTAATAGAAAGGGATGGTCCGACCTGGTCCTGGTACTTCTGAAGGAATTTTCTTTGAACCACGTCAAAGTTCTCGGCCTCATTGGGTTCTAAGGCATAGAACAATTCCAATGCCGGGTCATCCAACGATCTCTGGAAGATATATGCCAGGGATCTGTTATCATATTGCCAGAAGGAGGATTCATACATGAAGTCTTTCAAATGAGTGAAGGGGTTGTAAGTACCATTGTACCTACGATACGTGGGCATCTCCAAAGGTGGAAGGCAGAATACTGGAAGGATCGGTAAAGAAACTTCAGGGGTGGATTTTACATCCACCATTTTCTTTAAGTCCTAGAATTACTTATCCATCTTATTCAGTTTGTTTAAGAGGGATTGGGTGTGTGGGTCAACCGGGGAGGGTGGCGCTTGCCACGGAGACGGGGCAAGCCTTCCGGAGGCCTGAGAAGGAAACCTCATACGAGAGGGGCATTGAGGTCTACTAGTGGATAGACCGAGTAGGATTGGTGTTTGAAAGGAAGTTGGTGCCAGGGGTTGCGAGGGGAATTGGAAGGAGGGGGGCTGTTGATTCGGCTACCCGAAAGGTGAGGAGGGGGAATATCTTGTGTAGGCTCTTGGATGGGTGTAGTGGCCAGATTCTACTCCGGGGGAGAGGGGGAAACAGATTTCCCTTTCAAAATAGCCTGGAAGGCCTGGAGTTGCTTAGGGTTTAGCTGGGGGTTGGCAAGGACACCTAATAGGGAGGAGATGTCCTGGGTAGGGGATGTGTCCCCGACTGTGGTCTGCACCTCATGGGAAGTCTGATGGGATAGACCTACGTCCACAGTATGGACATGTGACTCACCTAGGTGGCCTTGGTCCGGGTTAAACTCTCCATACACGTCATGGCCTTGGCCATCCATCTGGGGCTCATAGTCAAAGGCCCCGGCCTCAAAATCATCGTAGCTGTATTCGGCCATCTTTAGCACCTTACCAGAACGTAATAACATGCACTATCAAACAAATAGCAGAGATTAGCAAACAAGTGGATGCTTTACGCCCCTTTTTTTGTTTATGTTTGTTTGTTTGTTTTAATTAGAAGTTCACACAAAAGGTAAGACCCTAGTTAGAATTTCAGCCACCACTGTGCTAGCTAAGGTCACTCGTCTCACCACCGATGGGTAGACTAACTCTAGGGAACTTCAATAGTACAACCTGTCCGGTGAACAAAGAGGGAATCCTTCACTGTCGGGGACTTACGGAGGTCCCGGTGGGGGAGATCCTAGTCCGTCGAGAGGAGTTCCCAAACGGAGAATCTTTCCTTCACCGAGAGAGGGTAATCCTTAGAAAGATAAGAAGAACAGGGGGAGATGCATGCAATGCAGTGCTGTATAACAAAAATATGCGAAACACAAACAGAACAAAGAGAACAGGAATTATGCAGGACAGACTAGAACTAGATAATTTTTAGAAGATAAATAAGAACATGAATTGTACAAGACAGATTAACACTAAACAATTTTCACAAGAACAGAACCTATGCAGGACAGAACTAAACAATTTTCATAAGATAAATGATAGCAGGGATTGAATCTTTTTTGCTTCTTTTCTCTTTTTTTTAATTGGAGATGCCAAATGGGATGATTTTGAGAGAACACGTCCACTTGTCAAGATGTGTCTGCACAACAGCTGACAATTACTGAGGGCGATGGCACTGAGTACGCACCTGGGGCTCCAGATACGCCCTCAAGCTGAAGCTCGCTTTTCAGAAATGACAGAGGAAAGATAGGATCATATTTTCACACCTCAAACACACCCTGATATGATGGATTGCCTATAACCGAATCTCCTTTTTCCCCAACACGTAAATCTCTTGATGAATCACAAGGAACTTTGGGGGGAGTGCACGTGGTGCATGAGGAATGAATGTAAAGCAAAGTGCTATCGGGAGTGCAACTGTAGCGTACGTGGGCGGGATAAGGAGTGGCACACGTGGGTGCCGAATGGAGGGGCACACGCGGGTGCCGAAAACACATGGGCAACCAAAGGAAAATGAAAGATGTCCCACCGTGATCACCAAGAGATGTGGATGGCGTCACGACGATGGGGAGAGGGAGGATAGTTGCCATTCCGGGGCAAAAGATATCAAATCACATGCGCACTTTTTAAAAATTGTGGAGAAAGACCCCCGAAGAGGATTGTCTCTACCGGGGGGCCTTACGTCCTCGGTATGTATTTTAATAGTTGTAGGACTCTTGTTTTCCCCTTAGCTCTTCCATCTTCCCTACTCTCAGGCACTTGCATGAGATTCACCGTCGGTTATAGAGGATTGATGCCTGGTCGTGATAAATCAGCTTCGGGCCAAGAGGGGTCCCTATCGTGGGTCTATCCACCTTAAGATAAGGGATGTCTTTACCTTGAAAATCAGGCTGCTGCCAATCGCTTCGGTCCTGGGCGTTGCCGTGGGAGTTTCCTTGATGGCCATACACCAGCTCGGGTGGATGACGCGTTAGGTTTTCTCCCAAGCCTAAGGGAGTCCCTGACATGGTTGACCAAGCTGAGGCTAGATGGCACTCTTTGGGCCCTTGCCTTTCTATCTCCTCATAAGTGGGCCTCAGGTGGACTGTCACTTACTAGATCGAGTGAGTCGTGTTGGGCTTTTGGGTCGTAAAGTAATAGGCCACGAATTTACCCCTCTCCACTTGCCCCCTACTCTCGAGCCAGGCGCAGGCTCGGCGAATAAGGTTTGTCTGGGGTGTTGACAAGGGCGAGAATTGTTGTTGCGCATTTTCCCTAGTGTGATGACGGGGTCCACGAGTGTGGTTCCCCAAATGCATGTTGACGACGGGAATAATAATTACACAGGTTGCCTTGGAATACATGCCAGTTGGGATTGCCATTCTGGGCGCTTCGCCTTCCGAGGCATCGCGAGGTAGTTTTGGAGCAGAGCTTCAATGGTCATCTACGGTTACAAATACCACATTCTAAGGTAACTTGACTCCCTTCTGCCTTCAGCGCTAAGCTTCCCACCTCCGTGGTTCTGAGCTCCAGCCTCTGTATTCGCTTGGCCATTCAAGTCGCCCCCTCATGTCCTAGGAGGAAGGCAGTAGGGAACAGAGGATTGCCGCGGGCTTCGCGGGCCTTGTCGCAGTCGTTGCTAAGGCCGTTCAGTTGCTCTCCTTGCCAGTACCCTCACCCAGTCCTTCCCTCCGGTCTACTTCTTCCTCCATGGCCGCACAGGAAGCGTCTTCACATGACGGCAAGGCAGAACAACAAGCAGGGGGCCTCGCGTCGGCATCCTACTTACATTCTCGTAGCGAGCTCACCGTCGAGGAGATTGAGGAGATCCAGAATCAGTATTGGGTCCCATGGCGGTACAATTTCTCTCTTCCTAATCCTCATGAGTCAAGCTTTAGCACCTACCCTAACTCCTTCTGTAGTTACGCCTTGGCCTGAAAGTTTGGTTTTCGTATCCCCCATCACATTTTTATTGTGAACCTACTAAATCATTTCCGCCTGGCTCCCATCCAACTAGTCTCCAATTCCTTTGCCTTCATCTATTCCTTCATTGTTCTCTGTGGGAAGTACAAGATAGTTCCCATCGTCAACCTCTTCAATACCTTCTATGAGTTGAAGGAGCATACACAGGCCGAGAAGGGGTTCTTCTTTCTCCAAGCCCAGAGGGATAAAGTTGCGTAACTCTCCCCCCCTAAGACTCTTCGCATAAGGGGTGGAAGACCCAATATTTCTAGGTGAACCATACCAAGGGAACCTCTTCCTGACCTTTACCAATCTTTCCAAACAATCATCATGTTTTCACATCGAGGCCCTCTTCAATCTCTCCAGAGCTCGAGGGCAACATTAAGGTTCTCCAGAATAAGAAATGGTCAACTGTCGAGCTCCTCAATGAGTCAAATATGCAGTGTTATGCTTGTGCTTCTCTGTCTACTGAAGGTAAGGGCTTGTCAAGCAGTCTTTCACTTTACTTCACTGAATTTATGATTGCTTTGGTTGCAGACATCCCTCATGGGGAGGGAGGAAATCTATCAGATCGCTCAGCCGAGGCTACGTCAGAAGCGGTGGAGGTGTAGAAGGTACAGGAGACCACAACAGACATTCAGGAGATTCCTCCTGAGGCAGAGGAGGCAAGGGGATCTCCAATTGCCTGTGATAAGCACAAAATGGTACTGGTCAAAAGGGCCAAGGAGGGAAGGGGGTCCAAATGGAAGGACCCCAGGCAAAAGCTTATGCTGGCCTCTTTGAAGGCAATGGCCACCGAGGAGAGTCGATGGAAGAAGATGAGGACGCAACCAGTAGCAGATGCACCTCCGAGGGTTTTCACCACCCCACCGAGCCTTTCAGATCTTTCTCCTAAGGTTCCAGTGTTAGGGGATGCCGCCACTCCGGTCCTCCCAAAGATGCAGCAGCCAGCTCCACGGAGGAGCAGTCGTCGACTGCAACAACTGTCTCCGGCCCTAGACTAGTGCCTCCTCCACTTAGGGACTGGGCTAGCTCGGTCGTTCCTGAAGTCACGCGATCAATGACACCCAAGAGGGGATTGGGTGATAGTAAATTTTAATTTATCTTTGACACTTTTTCCTGGCGATATACAAGGTTAGTGCAACATCTAGTTTGTGTATAATCTAGGTCAATGCATATCTGTCATTATGGCTTGCATAGACTATGCACCCTCACATATCAGGTCAGTGCATGTGTGCATCTCACGTAACCAAGTTTGTGCATATGTTATACTTGTCTGACTGTCTTATAAGTGTTTGACATATTGACAGGAACTTTACTAAAAAGGCTCCAGAGAACTAGGGCAACTACCCATGAACTTTAAGGAAGGCACATGGCCCCAGATTCATCCACAACAATGATTGGGCACGTGATCCAAGTAAAAGACAAACTGATATAGTGACACGTGGAAAGCCATCAAGCCAAGATGCTGCCATGTGGCCAGTGCAAACTAACCTAGACAAATTTTTGAGCGGGAAAACATGGACTCCACGCTCCCCTCTCTCATGGGTCTTATATATACAGAAAATCTGGACGTACCTGAGCACGGGAAGAGGAGGAATTTTTGAAGAAAGAGACTGACCAGAGCGAAGAAGGGAGAGCCAGCTCGGTCCAAGAGAGAAATAGGGATCTGAGAGAGAAGATGAAAGGAAGATACGAGGAGAGCAGGGCTGTGAGAGTTTGTGATTCTGGCTTCTGGTTCAAAACCAAGCCAGTCTGCTCAGTTTAAGCTACATTATTTCGTTTCAGGTCTTAAGTTCTGATTTCCTTTTTCTCTTTCAAATATGTGTTTCTCAAGCTGTTAGTCAGCAGCTGTGGCAAGCTGTAAGGCCCAGCGACAGAGGAGGATTCCTCTAGGTACCATAAGCTGTAAGGCTCAGCTGAAGTAAGCTGTGAGGCTCAGCGGTCTGGGATTAATTCTCCAAAGCTGTGGATCAGCTGTCTGTAGGGATTTATTCCCCAAAGCTATGGATCAGCAGAGTGAAGCTGTGAATCAGTAGTAAGCCACACTCGGTTGGGTGTGGGGTGGATGTAGGCTTGTGCCGAACCACCTAAAATCACTGGTGTTCTCTACGATTGGTTTGTGCCGTCTGATCATTCAATTGCTTATGTGGTGATTGCATCTTTGTTCTAATATCGCATAGATGATTGCTTAGGACATCTCTGGTTCACTCACATTCTTGCTATCCGTGAGTTAAATTTAGATCTGCAGTAGTCTTTCCTTTATTTCACATCTTGTTTACCTACTGTAGTTAATTTTTAGAGGGTAGATCTATTCACCCCCCCTCTAGATCTTAGAGTCCATCAAATTCAACATGTGGTATCAGAGCCTAACTCTCCCTTAGGGCTTCACATCCCTGAGAGATTAGTTATGGATGCTAAAGGATTAGTCGCTGAGGGTCATTCAACCACTAAGCCTCCATTCTTCAATGGAAGCAATTATGCCTACTGGAAGAATCGCATGCAAGTTTTTCTTCATGCGAAGGATTATGAAATTTGGAAAGTTGCCAGTAAAGGACCATTTGATTTGCCTCCTGATGAGGAGTTCTGGACTAAGGAGCATATTTGAAAGTCCACATTGAATTGGGGTGCCATTAATGCTATTCAATGTGCACTCCATCCCACTGAGTTCACTAGAGTCTCCTCCTATAAAACCGCTAAGGAGATGTAGGATAAGTTGGAAGTCATCTATGAGGGGACTTCTCCGGTTAGAGAGACCAAAGCGAATATGCTTGTCTCTGAATATGAGGCTTTCAAAACAAAGCCTGAGGCATCCATCTCGGACATGTATGCTCGTTTGAATGTCATCACCAATAGTTTGAGACGTTTGGGAAAAATCTATAGTGACTATGAATTAGTTAGAAGATTTTGAGGTCCCTAACACCCGCTTGGCACACCAAGGCCATCGTAGTTGAGGAGTCCAGGGACCTGACTAAAACCTCTGCAGATGAACTTATTGGTTCTCTCATGACATATGAACTGAACCTTAAGAAAGTGGATGATACTAAGAAGAGAAGAAAACCCCTTGCTCTCAAAGCTAATTCTAGCAAAGGATCATCCAGTGAGTGTAGCAGCACTAGTTCTGAGGAAGATGCTGATGAGTTTGCTATGTTCACTAGGAAGTTCAATAAGTTTCTAAAGAACGAAGGGAAAAGGCTGAGAAGAACGTATTTCTCTATAAAACGACAGCCCAAGCATAGATCAGAACCTGCAAAGAAAACTGACTCTATTGAATGTTATAATTGCAGGAAAGCAGGACATCTCAAGGCAGACTGTCCTGAACTCAAAGAGAAGCAGACCAGGTGGAAGAACAAAAAGGGAAAAGCCATGGTTAGAACCCGGAGTGATGAAGAAGAAGAAAGCCAGAACAGCTCCTCTAACGATGAGAAAGAAGAAAGGATTTGCCTAATGGCAAAAAATGATGATGAGGTAACTTTCCCGTTTGATAATTGAGAAATTTTCTATCCGTCATTCAAGCATGTTAAAAGAATTCTTAGAAGTTTGTTTCAGATTATTAGCAATCTTGGAGCTTTGCTATTACCTGTGGATAACCCAGGTTATCCCTTCACAAGGGGTTCTTGCCAACAGGTTTGGCTACAGGGGGAGTGGACCTCCTAAAAAACTAGAACAGTTGGTATATACTGACCATAGAGTTAAGTTGGTGAATTCTGTCTCATCGCCCATTTGACATGCACAGCATGCGTCCATGGATGTAATCTAATGCATGAAATTCTGAACAACCACAGTTAAGCATCATTTGTGCCACCTGCATGGATTTAATAACATGGCTTGTTGTTGGCTGTTTGGTTTTATGAATTGTTGACAGGTCAATACTTAATGTCTTCAAGCTTTCGGTCTGCTCACCCCCTTCCATGAAAAAAACCACCCAAACACTTCACCCCACAAAAGGAAAAAAGAGGTAGACAACATCTATGATTAGAGAACCTCATGTTTACCGTTTGACAAATTTGTAGTCACATATTCGTGCAGTTTTCATAGTCAAGCGCCACCTCCATGTTAATGTAGTCAAGAAAATAATAAAACTCTTTTACCACAGGGTGAACGGTAATATCCCTCAACTCTTTTACTACAGGGCAGGTTGTAAATGCATCTCAACCACAGGTAGACAGTAATGTAGGAAAGGCAATAGTAACACAACATGAAGTGACAGGGTCACCAGACTGCACAGGCATATGGTCTCACAGCCACATTCTCTGGATGAAGGTAAGTGCAGAATCTTCCCCTCTTTTTACCTCAGCCAAGGTCACCTAGACTTTTAAGGAGGTGGTTCAGATGCTTGAGTGCAGAAGTCTTCAAGGTGAACAGGGGTGTGCAGGAGGAGATGACAATGATTAAAAGCAAGTGAACTTGGCAGAATCTGGTATGTTAGCACTGAAAGGCACAAGATAGGAGGCACACTCTATGTCCGTCAGGTAAGGTAGGTGCACTAATCACACACAACATATGCTGGGTGCATCATGTGTGGATGAACAGGTGCATATACCCAATGCTTCAACATTTGATGAGGATAAGGACGACCTTTGTGAGATGGATGTTGGGTTGGGGGGAGGTTATAAACACAGTAGTGTCTGTGGCATTGGGTTTGAGGCCATAGGGATATTAAAACATAAGGATAAGTCAGGCAATGGCTGAGATGGTGTGGAAGGGAGTTATTGTCACAGGCACCTGCCGCACCTCAGTCATCATGGGGCTTATTAAAGATATGCAACATGCAGGGACAAAATAGAAAGATTATGCTTTGTCATGTTTATCTGAGACGACAAAGATAGGATGGAGGCTTGGATCCAGTGTGAAGGGATGGAGTACAAAATCAAGTGCGGAATAAGGAGCTCAACAGTAGGAGGGAGGTTGGAGAAGCTACTGATCTGGGTGATGGTATCAGGGACAGATCAAAGGCTTCCATTGCAGGGGCTGGCTTGCCATGCTGGGTAGCAGTTCAACTAATCTAGTACTCTGTGATTTGCTGCAAACTGATACTTACCACCTTCCTTTACAAAAAATCTGCCACTGGAGCTCCAATGTCTGATATTATCTTGTGCTGCATTTCTTCCAACTTTTGAAACTTCTGCTGTAAGTGGTTCTTTAATTGAAAATGGTTTTGTAACAAGGGTCTGCCAGTGTCAAAGACATTATGTGTGGATTTGTTCATATTCTGTAGGCTATATTGCTTCAGGTCACCTTTTTTATCTTTGCTCCTTTATTTGTACAATTATTTTATGCTTTGTTTTGTTCTGGGCTTTGTTCTTCTGTTGTCCCCTTTGGCCAAGTCCATTCTTATATGGAAAATATGAACTATTATTGCTTGTGGTCCAGCATTTTTATTGACAAATTGGCCACTTGACTACATTTTTGACGTTTCCATCATTGCCTGATTTTAGGGCTTTAATCAAAGGTTAATGAACATTTCAGGCTGAATTCGATCCAATCAGATGGCTTGACAGGTCATTGATTCGTTTGTGTTCTCGATTTGGAGATTATCAGAAGGATAATCCATCCTCTTTCAGCTTATCTCCACGTTTCTCTATATTTCCACAGTTTATGTTTAATCTGCGTCGATCTCAGTTTGTTCAGGTATGCTGTGAAGCTTTGTCATTACTACTAGATGCTTAATTAATAGTTATTTTCAAATTTGAGCATGAATACTTCAATTTGTTTTGTTAAATTGTGTTCTTGGTCTTCTTTCAGGTTTTTAATAACAGTCCAGATGAGACAGCATACTTTAGAATGATGATGAATAGTGAGAATGTAGCCAATTCAGTTGTGATGATTCAGCCATCATTGATATCCTATTCCTTTAATTCAGCACCTGATGAAGCATAACTCCCTTACTGGTAGAGAAGGATGAAGCTGAGGGAGAGTAATGCGCGGCGTTGACGTGGCTGGCTTACTGATGAACCGAGGGAGATTGCATAAAATGTGGAGAACATCACTAGAGAATCTTGAAAATCTGGCATATTGCCCCTTGAATATAGAATCCCACAAGCTCTTGGTAGCCGTACGGGTTAGCACAATGCCGGTAGAGAACCCTTCTTGGCCAGTAATTTGAATAGCAACAGAGCGAGAGGAAATAATAGCATCAATAATAGAATATTCGGTGAGTAAAGAGATTGCCACCGACCTCGCTTGAGAAGAAACCAACACCAAGGCAAGGGAACTCTTCTTGACAACCATCATAGGAAGTGAAAGCTCATCATTCCCAAAATAACAAGGGACCAGGACATGTATCGACATGCGACAGATGAAATCTTGAATCTTGAAATGAATAACCAGCATCGAATCATCCTGACCTATCTCAAGCTCTCCCTAGGGATCAGACTCAAGGGGCACCAAAGATAATGCACACCCACTCCTTGGGGTGGAAGTAGGTGGAGAAGCGGTAGAGGTAGAAGGCTTGGATGGCATGAAGGCTTCAATGGGTATGACATTTTTGAGTGGTGGTGGAGGAGTAGAGCCAATGGCAGGTATGAATGGTGGAGAAGGCACATGTGAAGGTGGAGGTATAGGTAGGGGCATAGCCTGCTCAGGCCCAGGAGACGAAGGTAATGGCAGGGAAGATGACGAAGATGGTGGAGATGATAGTGAGGGTAGTGATGTAGGCAATGGGGGTAATGGAGACAGTGTGGGTGGTGAAAGCGGTGGTGATGGGTTAGGCAATGGAGATGGCAGAGAGGGTGAAGGCGAAATCGAAGGTCGTGGGGCCCAACATCAGCGTATTGACACAACACATCACACGACATTGGGAGTGGAAGTAGTGGAAGTGGCGGCGGGAGAAGAAGGGGAGGCACTGGCCTGAGCACAGGCTTGGGTTTGTGGAGGTTGCGAAAATGGGGTCGGAGATGGCGAAGGTGACGATGGAATAGATGATGGAGCGAGTGCAACACTAGACGAGAAATCACAGGGGTGCCCCTGGCCTTGAAATGGAGATGGCTGTTTAGGCGGCACTTCTTGTTGCTGCTGCTTGCTGTGAAGATGTACAATGACTTTATGAATAGTGGCCCAATCAATCCTCTTCTTGGCTTCAAAGTCATAAATATAATCCCGAAAGTCGGGGCAATCCTCAATCAAATGCCCCTGCTGACAGTGATAATCACAGAATTGAAGCATATTCCCGACTGCGGGTCGGTAAGGCACAACTGGAGGGAGCGGCAACGCAAGAGTGGCCATCAAAGTCTAGAAGATATAGGTAAAAGACTCCGGCAATGGAGAACAAGGAGCCTGCTTTAGGCTAGGGGGATGCCAAGGGGTATGAGATGAAGTGGAAGGTTGTGGAGATGGAAGTGAAGGTTGCATAGGCAATAGTGCTTGGCCAGTGGAGGAGGGATTTGGTGAAGGCATATGTGGAGCGGGATGAGGGAGTAGATAGACGGCATCCACCTGCTCGAGGTGTGGTGTTTCCTTGACCGAGGGAGATGGAGATGGGGGTGGGTATATGGAAGTAAAAAGCTATCTTATGGAAGGTTGATAGACAGAGGGTTGACTCATGGAAGGTTGATATGTGGAGGGTGAAGGTTGATATGTGGCGTACGGCTAACTCGTGGAAGGTGCCATGGAAGTAGAAGGTTGACTCGTGGAGAGTGGAGGTTGATATGTGGAGGTAGATGTAGATGACGGGGTGTATGGAGATGTAGAAGGCAGAGAAGACTCGGGACCAAGGGAACCTTAGATTTGTTGGCGAATGAGGCAGGCTCGGCTATAAAGCTGCTGCCGGGAGGTAATGTCATTAAGGGCTAAAATGAACCGATACTTAGACATTACATTGTAAATCAGCATCTTGATCAGCTCCTGCTCTGGAATGTGCCCTGTGACTTGTGCGGCGAGGCGGCGCCAGCGATCGGCAAAAGTGCAGAACTCCTCTTCGGGATTCATCCTCTCATGGGCCAGATCCAACATAGAATATCGGGGCCCAACCTGGTCCTGAAACTATTGAAGAAATTTCTCTTGGATAGCTGGGAAAATTACACCTTGCTTTTGCGGGAGAGAAAAGAACCAATCTCGAGCTGGGCCTTCCAATGACAGACCAAATAGATAGGCCATCAGGTGCTGGTTGTGTCTATTGACACCCATTTTATGACTAATAAGTTCGGTCATCTCCTTATTTATCTTTATGATGCTCCAAGTTATCTACCCTTACTGGGCCATCTTGGTCGATTTTGGGGCTTATTTCTTGGGTCATTCTCCTTGGTTGGGTAAGAGTATTGTGTTTCGGCTGCTAAGCTCAAGGCCTGAATAGTGCCGATTGTCTTGATCGGTCGAGAAGAGAGGGAAAGGAGGATTTTGGAGTCTTCAAGAAATCTTCGGGATAGTCACCTATTTTAGGGTGTTGCCAAATTTTGAAATCATGTGAGTGTGTCCATATTGACTACCCCTTGGAGCATTAGCTGCTTAGCTAGATAGAATTCCCCTTAGTTCTGATAGATCAAAGTTCTAATCCACCGAGGCTTTAGTGCAACCTAAACTCAATCATGCATGACGGGATGGAAACTAAAATGCATGGTAGCTGCCAGACTGTTGGTTTTCTTTGATTTTTGATTTTTTGTGATTTTAGGTTTTGAATTTTCTACTTTTTGTGGATTTTGGGTTCTTAACTATCTACAAGGGTTCCTACAGAGTGGATGGTATCGTCTGGGCACTTTGCGAACTGCTGGATGGCGGAAGAAGAGCAGTCCACCTCCTTGGTAGGCCGACGTTTGAAGGACGGCTAGATCCTGATGCAGTGAAATCATGGATTGATGCTATGGAACGTGTGTTCTGATCGATGGAGTGCATGGATGATGAGAAAGTCTTGTTGGTGAATTATCAGTTGCAGGGATCAACTTTGTCATGGTGGACTACATAGTGGGAATTGGCATTCCAATCTCGTCCTCTATGGCAAATTCCATGGTGTGAGTTTCTTGCAGCTTTCGATCGAGTTTTCCGCCCAGAACATATCAAGGCATGGAGGATGTATCAATTTATGGAGTTGACCTAGGGGGATATGTCAGTAATGCAGTATCAATCCAAATTTTTAGAGTTGGGTCGCTACGCTCCTCATATCATGGTAGATGAGAGGTTGAAGACTCGGTAGTTTCATAGGTCATAGGCTGGAGCTTAGACACCTAGTGATTGTGACCTATGTTGCGGACATGGAATCAGCCTATCAAGCCACGACAGATGTAGAGGAGGATTGGCTGAGGACCCAAGAACAGGTTGGTGCATGGCAGTCCCAGTTAAGTCAAGGTCAGCAGAGGACCCTTCAGCAGTAGTATGTTCTCCCACTGCCTTGGAGGCAGTTAGAATCAGCATCCATTCCATCTCCTGGCACGAGTTCTTCCCCTCCAAGATCGAGATTCAATCGGGTGACAAGATTGTTCAGAAGGAATAGGTCTGGCAGGAGGTGCCAGGCGCAGGAGGAGTAAGTTTCAGCAATGTCTGATCAACAACCTGAGGTTCGACCACTACGGCATGGTATGAATGAGTAGCTAGGAAAGTGTCTGAGATGTGGCGGGTTTCACGAGGGAAGATTGTGCACTGTGGATGAAGCAGAGTTGGAATCTTTTTGGTTTGGTTAGGTCGGGCACATTGCACATGAGTGTTCGTGGTGGCCACACCAGCCCCAGCCATCCTAGCTGTAGTTCACTAACCTGGCAATACAGGGATCACGGCATGTGCGAGGTACCTAACTGGGCTGTGTGGTGGTATCCCACCTCGTGGAAGGTATGTGCGAACTTTAATTATTATGTGATGTGCTTTTATTACTTCCATTTTTTTCTTGTTAATAATTGTGTTTTCACGCGCTTGTGTTTTTCCCGAAGTGTATTCAGGAGTTTTCGAGGACGTCCTATGTATCAGCAGTGGAGTGCTCATCCCTCTTTGTTTCTCGAGGTGTAGGTGTCGATAAGGTCGTATAGCATCAGGTGAGTAGAATCACCAGCTGGGTTAATATGTCATGTTGTAAGGGCTGGTGTGAGCATCCCATTGTCTTGTCATATTAAGACCTGCATATGTAGGTGGATTATCAGGTGAGGAAGGGAGGTTATGTCCCAGAATTAAGGAGTGTAAGTTCTGTCACCCCTATGTTTAGATTCAGTCCATTTTAATTGGAGGCCGTATTATGATGGATGCCAGGTCCCCCTATCTCTACGATATAATTGGTGCAGAGTTGTGCAGCAGAAGCATGGTGGGCCCATGACCCACAGGCTCCCGGATCAGATTAGTGGTCAAAGGGAGAATGTGTTCATGGTGAACGAGTCCGGGAGATGTTATAGTCAACCACGAGCAGTTGACTTCAGATGAAGGGCTGTGTTGACCATGTGAGTGGCCTCGGTTGCCGTGTGATGATGACAGTATAATGCTATGTGGTGCCAACAAAATTGAGAATTAGGGAGCTCAACGGTGAGAATGGTCAGATATGAATAATTATGGTGCCAGTTCTTTTCGTGGATTGTGTCGTATGGCTCAGAGTGGAATCACTTAGCGACTAGTATTGTGGTAGGTTGTGGCCGTTGAACTGGTTATATCCATTATGGTACTGCAGAGGTGGAGGCTGTTGTGGAGCGGAGTAGGTATTTTGCGGAATGGGGAAGGTGAGGAGAACAATTCACCATATACTCTGATCATAAGAGTCTAAAATATTTATTCTCACAAAAGGAATTGAATATGAGACAAAGACGTTGGCTAGAATATCTCAAGGACTTTGACTTCACAATACAATACCATCCTGGAAAGGGTAATCCCATAGTTGATGCCCCAATTCAAAAGCCAAGAGCATTATTAGCCAATTGTATGATCCAAGAATTGAAGATGCTAGAATAATTTTCCAAGCTCGATATAAGTACAGACAAGGAAAAAGGGTGTATCACACATAAGGATACAACCGGATCTACTCTCCGAGATCAAGGAGCTTCAAGATAATGACCCAATGCTAGTAGAAATAAAAGGCAAGCTAGAGGAATGATCGGATCTCAAACTGGGATCTGATGGAAGGCTACTATTCCATGAAAGGACATGTATACCAGATCATTTCGAATTGAAGAAGAAAATCTTAGAAGAAGCACATCGATCAATGTACATAATACACCCCGGAGCTACCAAGATGTACCAAGATTTGAAATGAAATTTTTGGTGGCCTAATATGAAGAGTGAGGTAGTAGATTTTGTGTCTCGCTGTCTTACGTGTCAACAGGTTAAAGTGGAACACCAAAAGCCCGCTGGCAAATTGCACCCTCTAGATATTCCCAAGTGAAAGTGGGAAGATATAAGAATGGAATTCATCATGGGTTTGTCTAAGTCTAAAGGTAGACATGATGGAATATGGGTCATCATAGACTGACTAACCAAGTTGGCGCACTTCTTGCCTATTAAGAGTCGATGGACAGTTAACATCCTAGCAACTTTATACATCAAAGAAGTGGTTAGACTACATAGAGTTCCTATTTCAATCGTGTCTGACCGAGACCCGTGCTTCACTTCACACTTTTGGAATGGTCTACAACACTCGTTGAGGACGAGACTCAACTTCAGCACTGCATTTCATCCTCAAACGGATGGTCAGACCGAGAGAATAAATCAAGTTGTAGAAGACATGCCACGAGCTTGTATTATTGATTTTGGTGGAAGCTGGCATGATCACTTGCCTCTGGTCGAGTTTGCATATAACAATAGTTATCAGGTAAGTATTCAAATGGCACCTTTCGGAGCATTATACAGAAGGAGTTGTCGATCACTCTTATGTTGGGACGAAGTTGGCGAAAAGTAACTACTAGGCCCGGAGATGGTAAGGGATACCACCCAAAAGATTCAACTCATAAGAGAGAGACTCAAGATGACTCAGTGTAGACAAAATACTTGCACCAATACTAGAAGGAGAGAACTCGAGTTCCAAGTTGGAGACTATGTCTTCCTTAAGGTTTCCCTTGGCCGAGGCATTAGAAGATTTGGTGTTAAGGGCAAGCTTACATTGTGATGGCACATCGAAGTACTAACTTTTTTTATTTATTTACATTTATATCCTTTAGTTAATTAGGTTTACAATTGTATGGCAAATATAAGCCAATGGGTTAGTCATTAGGATTTTATGGGTTTCTTTGCAAAAAGGCCGCGTAGGCCCAGTGGGACCCCCACCCTCTCTCCCATTGGGCCACCTAGACTCTCTAGGCCCCATGTGGGGCTGGTCCATGGTCCAAGGGAGAATATTGACCAGCCCCCCATGTTGACTCCATGAAGGGGGCGCCCCCCCTCCTTGTCCCCATGTGGGATTAAATAATTCCCCCCTTTAAGTTGTTTATTATTTTTGTAATTTGACCACATGGGAGAAAATTATTCTCTCCCCTAATTACCCCTCCCTAGCCCTAGATTTGAGGTTAGTTTAGGTCATTTACATTTCATATAAAATCTTTGTATTTTACATATTTTCAGAATTAATGAAAGAAAATTGGCATTTGCCCCCAAGGAGCCCAAGGGCGCACCCCCCCTTTCCTCTCCACCCCTTGCAGCTGTGAGATCTAGCCCATTCTTGAGGTGAGAATCCTCCCCTATCTTCCCCTCTTTGAGTGAGAAGATCATCACCGCTGCCGCCGCCGCCATCGAGCCACCGTCGCACCACCACCGCCTCGTCATCTCTAGTCTGTTCTCTATTGAATAGCAAGCTAAATCCAGAATTTTATCTTCCATTCCTATTGTCTGATCGACCTCAAATTTTGAGGGTTTATTCCCCCTGTCGTCTCCCATCACCAATTTAAATTTTGTGTCATTCTGCCATTGTTTGCTATTTTTTCCAGTTATTTAGTTCCACCCCTGATAGTCTGCCAATCAGTAGATCTATGGGATAGTCCCCAGTTCTTTTATTTTTCCCACCCCCTAAAATACACCATAAAAATCTCAAAATATTTGTGTGTCATCCTCACATCTCCCCCTTCAGCCCATAAAATTATCAGACTCTAGATCCACCAATTTTCTCTTAGTCAAAATT
>JANBPO010000334.1:0-11895 GCA_024336825.1 Amorphophallus titanum
AGAGCCGCCAGAGAAGGGCTGGAAAGAAAAGGAAAGAGAGAGAGAGAGCCCTTGTGTGAAGTAGAAAGAAAGAGAAAGAGAGGAAAGGAGATCCAGCAGAAGAAGAAGAAAAGGAGAGCCTGAGTTTGAGCACAGAAGAAGAAAAGAGTGAAGATGACTTCCATTGAAGATCAGTTCCTAGATCAGATCCAGAACTGCATTGCTCTTGCGAGAGCTATATATGCTTTGATTTTTTTATTTGTTTCATTTTCCTTGTTCATTTGCATTTTTGTTTGTCCTTTCGATAATCTATTTGGAGTTTGAGGTTCCCTCCTACATGTTCATGAGAAGGGAGACTTGGGTCTCTGGTTGTGAGTGACTGGGCATCACTCATGGCTTTCCCGCTATGGATTCAGAGGAAGAGAGGATCTAATCCTCTGGGTTTTGGTGAGCAGTGGGTCGCTGTTCACATCCCTTCTGCATTTACAGAAGAAGGGAGACTTGGGTCTCCAGTTGTGGGTGACTGGGTGTCACTCACAGTTTTCCCTCTGGTTTGGAGGAAGGGAGGATTGGTCCTCCGGTTCTAGCTCTGTGGTGTAGCAGAGCTAGGGTGCTGGTCTTGTGGAAGCAAGATCAGGTCGAGGGATTTGTTTCCCTCAGTCTCAAGTTGTTTGGCAGTCGTTGTTTGCAGACTGAGTTTGTGTCTTGCTTTGGCAAGGGAATCCTCACTCGGGTTTGAGTGAGGGGTGGATGTAGGTGGACTGGTCTCTGGCCGAACCACCTAAAAATTCTGTGTGCCGTGGGTTGCCTTATGTGGTTGTCCATCTCCTCTATCTCCTTCACAGGGTCTGTTGCTTGTTTGTGTGGTCACAACATGTTTGATATTATGTTTGCTTATGTGCTTTGCAGTATTATTGATGGCGTGTGGGGCTTAGGCTGCAAAGTGTGTATGCGTGTTTAGTAGAGTCTTAGATTGCGCGTGCTGGCTAAGTGTTCGAGTGTGAACCTCGATAGAATATCTGTTTAGCTGAGCCACATAGTTTTAGTTTCTGAACGATTTTATATCGAGAGTTTTAAATTGAGCAAAATCTTTAATGGGGAATCATTCACCCCCTTTGAATCCTTGTCTGCAGCATCACATCGTCCCAACATTGGCCTCATCCAGTCGGCTCAGGCCTTTCGCCTAGGTCGATGCATAAATCCTATCCTTTTACTTCGATATTAACCTCATATCGATGACTAAACCTGCCACATTTAGGCTAGACGTCTCTATCTACGTGCCTACGCGGTGAAGCGGCCCCCTCATCCCTTCATTGAAGGAGTGAGCGCTTTCCCGCGAACTCACACCGGACCAACAGTCTACTAACTCAGAAGAGAAGATACCTTGTTAAAGAACTCTACACCCGCGGACCCCGGGCACTCTTTTCTCATTTGCACCACCCGCGGCTGGGGGGCATTTGTGGACGTAAAAAAAATGATGATCATACAGCATGAATGTCCCGGCACCCGAGAGCAAGTCGAGGATTGAGAGTCCGAATGAACCTCATATCTCGTCCGATCAGGGCGAAAACACACCTGATGGTCCACTATCTGATAAGGTAGCTTCTTGACTCGAAGAAATGGCCCTAGCCCCACCAAACAAGGTGCCGAAGGCCGAATCAGTGAAAAACCTGAGTAACCCAATCGGGGCACACATCATGTCGAAAATAACTCAGAATTGCAAACCGAGGCCCAGAGTCCCCGAAGTGGACACCCCGGAGGCAGTGCATCAAAGCTAAGGCAGTACTAGAGGCCAACCATTTGTCTGGGCTGCTTCAGAGCCAGGGCAGAACCCCCTTTTACTTCTAAACTGGCGCGGCCTACCCCTTTCCTATTAAATCGGCATGCCCTTGGCCTAAATCGCCGTGCCCCCCTTTTGACCCTAAACCGATGCACCCCCCTGGTTGCCAAACCAGTGCGCACCCCTGGCTGCTAAACCAATTCGCCCCCCCGCCACGCCGTTTTAACCTATGGGCCATCCCATCCTCAGTCTGATGCTCTATTTTTCTATGCCAACAGAGGGACCCTTGCTTAAAATGGATGAACCTCCTGCATCAGAGCATCAGGTAACCACCTGCACGCCTCAAGCCCCCAAGAAGGGAAGTCTTCGAGCTCCACATCAAACATCGCATCTCCACCGATCGCCGTCGGCCAATCCTGGGCGAGCACCTCCCATACTCTACTGCTCCCCCTATCTGCATGCCACTCGACGGCTTCGAGCAGGGAAAAGAGAGGGGGAAAGAGGGCATTATCTTCCCTCCTATAAAAGGAGGTGAGAACGTTGAAGAAAGGGGTTGGAAACCAAAAGAGAGGCTAGCCGAAGAGAAAAGAGGATCCATCCACCTGCGTCTACGAAGTGAAGGCAGTGATGCTAATCGACCTCGACTTCATTGACTTCAGTGTAGGTGGCGGGAGGTGCTGCTCTACCTACATCCCTTGTGCTTGAAATATGTGAAACCATCTTGGGATTAACATATCCCGATGGTGGTGGTGCGAACCAGTCATCACCGAAGGTGTTTTTTGATGTCCTGGTCTAGGTCTTGGCTTTGGAGGTCTTCTGTGACTGCTCCGTATATAGAGAAGCATCAAGTAGATGGCACTCAAACACTTCGAATGGGTGGGGGTCAACAAATATCCTCTCCTCCTTCCCCTCTTGGTTGTACTTGATAGACTGATGCAGTGTGGAGGTTACCACCATATTTTCATGTAGCCTGGGGAGGCCAAGCAGTGCCTTGTATGAGGTACTGGAGTTGAAGACATGAAATTGCACCCTCATAGTAAAATCTGCCATAGTGAGCATGAATTCTGCCACTCCTAGTGGCACTTCAAACTTTTGTTTGAAGCCTATGATATGCATATCTTCGACTTTGTCGAGGCACACATTAAATAGTACCTCTAGTATATTCTGTATGGCAGGATATTGACGGATGCTCCGGGATCTACAAGAATTCTGTTCAACTCTCGACCATTCAATTGCCCCTTCATGTATAGTGGTCTGTTGTGGCTGGTAGTAGGGAGTAAGATGTCCTCCTGAGTGAACGTCACATTGGCCTCTGGTAGTGTTTCGACCAAGCATGTCTCATATTGGGTAGGCATCTGCAAGGCAGTTGTGATCGCCTGCCGGGTCTCTTCACTCATGGAGAGGATCTCCTAGATAGTGAACCTTACTGGAAGCTTTTTAAGTAGTTTCATTATCTTGCTTCCAACTTGGACATTGGATAACTTCATTTCTTCTACCCATTTAGGCTTGAAAGAGCCTTGAACTGTGGCCCTTGATGAACCTACTTCATCAGACTCCGAGTCTGCACCATTTTGCTGGGTGTCATCCTCTTGCTGTCCCTTGTCGCCTATCGTCGGGCAGGTCTTGTCTTCATCTGGAGCACTAGAAGGTTGCTAAAGCTGCGAGTGAGTGCCCCCGACTGTAGGGCTAGCATCCTGACATGGCTGCTTGTCCTTTGTCATTTTCAAAAATTATTTGAAGGAAGGGACGGCGGTGCTACACCCACTCTGAGTGTATATCCCTAAAGGAGGGGGGATTTGGACTCCCTTGACTTCTGGAGGGGGTATCTTATAGGGCTGCTCTCCCCTGAAGATGATGTTGTGGTTGGCAAACAGTTGGCGCCCCCATTTTTGGCCTGACCGTGTTGCATAAATAGCAGTCGTGGTTTCGGCCTGGCTTGCCCTGACAGTGAGTGTAAAACATATTTCCTCCTCGTCTTCCTCATTGGGCAGATTGAAGAGGGCAGAAAGGGTATTGCAGGAGAGCACTGTCTCCCTCTTAGCCTTGCAGGCTCTTTTTTTTCTTTTGCTTCTTCTTCTTGTCTCTGGCTGGCGCTTTCCCCCAGAACAAGCTATCATCCTTTTCTGGCACTTTGTCAGCCTTTCTTCATTCCGACGAGAGCTGCTCCAGTTCTTGCCATGGGACATGGTCCCGTATTAGCAAAGGCTTCCGTTCGGGTTGTTCATATTCATCTAGCCCGTTTATGTAGTCCTGCAGCCACCGGGCTTCTGGACTAATTTCTTTAGCCACTAGCAGTGGAGTCTATTTTCTCTGATTATGTGTGTGTATTCTGATGACTACCGGTGGGCTAATCCACGCGGGTGTTGTCACCGGAGGAATGGGTCATGGTGTGATGCCACGAACATGTGCCCTTGCCTTTGGGCGAGGTGTAGTTTTCTTCTTAGTCTTTGCAGGGACTTGCTGCCATCCCTATTGCTCTTTAATTGGTGGCTGAAAGCAGGCCTCATAAGTATATTGAGTGCTGGCTTCTGTAATTTCTTCAGGCAATGCCTGATATAAGGAAATCATGTTGGTCATAGCTCTTCTCAGAGGCGCTTCATGAGGTTGTGGAGGGTCAACCTTGTACTCTCCCAATGCTATTTCTTATTTCTTCAACATGCCCTCGATGATATCTTTGAATACGTAGCAGTCCTCGATCGGATGCCCCAACATCTGATGATAAGGGCAAAATCTCAGACTGTCCTTTCTTTTCAGGTCCTCTGGCCTTTTTGGCTCATGCAGAATGACCTTATTGTACTGGGTAACCCAGTCAAATAAAACCTTGGTCTTCTCCTTTGGAAAAGAATAGGCCCTCTTCATTTTATCCCTTAGTGAGGGACCTTCCTTCTTCTCTTCTGCTTTGGCAGGCTAAGGCGCAGCTTCCTTCTTGCCGTTATCTCTTTGTTGTTCAAATGCCCTGATGTCAAGGGTGTTTGCTTCTTTAGGTGCTTGGCGCCGCTGGTGGTGGAGATTTGTAGTAGTATGGTAGGGGAGAATACTTCTCTGGTGGGGGTGGCGACTTGTAGTAATAAGGGAGAGGAGATGAGGGCGAAGGAGGTGGTGGAGACTTATAATGGTATCGTGGAGGGGAAGACTTCGCCGGTGGAGGTGGAGACTTATAGTAGTATGGTGGTGGCGGCCGCAATGGTGAAGGTGGGGGAGGGGACTTGAGTAATATGGTGGGGACGGTGACGGAGAAGGCGGCGATGGAGACTTGTAGTAATAAGGTGGTGGCGGCGATGGCGACAGTGGGGGAGGAGACTTAATAGTAGTATGGTGGTGGGGGTGGAAATTAGTAATAATATGGTGGTGGTGGAGATGGCGAAGGTGGTGGGGGAGACTTGTAGTAGTAGGGTGACGGTGGTGATAGAGATGGTGGAGGTGGAGACTTGTAATAATATGGTGACGGTGGAGATGGCAAAGGTGGTGAGGGAGACTTGTAGTAATAGGACGGTGGTGGCGATGGAGAAGACGGAGGCAGCGACTTGTAGTAATACGGTGACGGTGGAGATGGAGAGGGAGGTGGAGGAGATTTGTAGTAGCATGGAGGCGGCGGTGATGGGGATGGTGGCAGCGGTGACTTGTAGTAGTAAGGAGGTGGAGGAGAAGGCGACGGCGGCGGTGGAGGTGGAGGAGACTTGTAGTAGTATATATGGAGGCGGTGGTGATGGGGATGGCGGCGGCGGAGACGTGTAATAATATGGAGGCGGAGGCGAGAGTGACGGTGGTGGGGGTGAAGCATACACGTATAGTCATTTTGATAAAGTGGTGAGTTAGGGACGGATAAATCACCTCAGGTGACTCACCCCTAATTCACCTTGAGTGATCCACCTCTAACTCATCTCAAGTGACTTATTCTATCTTTCTTTTCAAAGTGAAAAAAAATTGTGACTATAGGCACGTAAGGTTCACCCACGGCACGTAAGGTTCACCCACGGCAGTGACTAAACGGCTCGACATAAAGATGACGGCCAATAATATTGTCAGCGACATCGGCGCTGGCCGAAGGGCCAGACGGGCGCGCATGGGTCGCCTGGTGCTTCACCCCCCTCCGGCCAACTCCACGGGGAGGAGGCGGGGGACGGCGAGGGAGGGTGGATGGCGATGGAGACCCTCCTCGGGCGGCCAGACACTCATAGCTGCTGCAAGGACGTCATTCGGGGCACAGTTGTCGCAGATGGCGACCAAAAGCGACGTCTTACTGTACAGGTGACTAAACGTTTGCCATATTGTGGCGTATGAGCTTCTCCCCATGTTCCTCACTCGGTTTTGAATGCTTCCTCGGGAAGGTGTTTCTGGGAATCTCGCATGGTGTCATGGACGCCCATGTGCTGTTTGGGCCGTCCACCCCATCCACCCTGCTGCACAGACACACAGAGAGGGAGAGGGAGAGAGAGAGAACCCCATATCCACGTTAAGGTTTACTGTGGCCGCCTGACATGCAATATTGATGTTTGACTGGACAAGATCACGAGTTTTCATAACATGGACGGCCTTCATGTGGTCTCTCTCTCGTACTCTATTGTTGAAGGCATGCTGGCAATTCTACAGGGAGGAACTGGTAAATGGGAGTAGATATGTTTTTCCCTGTTTGGAAGATGGAAATGGGAGTGGAGGCATGCTGGCTTGGCCTTCAACAAATGTAGGGAGGAGGAGAGGTGGGAAGGCCGTGGAAGGAACAGAAAAGTAGAAGAAAAGGTCGTGGGGAAAGGTAAAGGCGTGGTGTTAAGTACACATTAATTAATGTAGGGCCACAAATATATCAGCCGTACGTGTGATGTAAGAAGATCCCCATCCCAGCTGGAGGTGATCGTCGTTTTGACCTCGCCACCGGAAACCTGTGGCCTGCGCCATGCGCCCGGTTAGTTTTACGGCTGCATGCGAAGCTGGACATGCGGGTGGGTACGAGCCATCACCTTATGTTACCAAGTCAATCGAAGGATTAGGTATTTGTGATGTAGCATATGACAAGACAAGCTCCACAGATATGGAGGGATAGGTACGTTTACGTTGACATTGGCAATGGAACGTCCCAAAGGTCTGCCAGTTCTGCCGAGGCATGGACCTTTGTCATGCATGGTTTTGTTATTTCACGAATAAAAAAAATATACGCAGACTTTGATGGCGATAGTGTCAATGTTTTACAACTCGGTCCCATTTGATCGGTTCAATCGATTGACATATGATCTTGTAGGTTTGTGTCGATTGACATATGTCATCATAGTGTCAATGTTTTACAGCCTTCATGTCTTTCTTGTGTTTTTTCGATGGGGATCACCCATCTATATATAGGGCTATTTCTTCCCATCCCCTCTGCCCCAAATCAAAATCGCCTCATGTGAGTTTATGAAAACTTTATCTGTGTATAAATTATTTCATGTAGACAGGAGTTCTCACTGGTGTTGCACTAGCTGTAATCCTGGGTGCATCATTTGGTTCTCTGGCTGGATTCTTTACAAAAGACATTGAGGTCCTACAAATTGTTAGAACTGGTGTGCTGGTATGTGCTTTTCCCATCAGGTGAATTACATTTTTGCCTTCTCTATGTTTTCCTTGAATACCATTGTATTCCAAATTTGTTACAGTTTGTCAGTGCAAGCCAGCCAATTACTGCTCTAGCCTTCGTATTTGATGGGCTTCACTATGGAGTTTCGGATTTCTCATATTCAGCTATCTCCATGGTAAATCACATCTCACGTGTTAATTTTCTTATTCCTTTTAGGCAATTCATATCTATGCAGTCTACATTATGTTGCTTCTGCATACATTTTTTTAATACATTGCAGATGTCAGTAGGGGCAATATCTTCCCTAGCTTTGGTATATGCTCCTTCCATATTTGGTCTTCCAGGGGTTTGGTTAGGTTTAACCCTCTTCATGGGTTTGCGAATGGCAGCAGGATTTTTGAGGTATGCTTTCTAGTGTCATCGAGCGTATAACTGTTTGCATAGCGTATAACTGTTTGCATATGGTTGTCGTGTTTGTCACCTATTATTAGGCTGGTGTTCGCATTTTTTGTTAGAACTATGTAGGAAACTTTATTTTAAAATGTAAACTAAATGAAAATTTGGAATCTAAAATATCAATGGAGCTGTTTTCACATTCGCTCTCTCTCTCTCTCCATCAGTGCCCCCCCTCCCTTCTCACTACTCTCTAATGGAGGAGGGGACTAGGTGGCCACATCGCCCACCTCCCTCATTCCTTTCCTCTCTCCCCCACCCCGTGAAGGAGAGATTTCTGTTCCTTCGCATTCTTTGAAATGTATAGTCGTTCCTCTAGTTGATCTGTTAAGGATGTTGCATTATGCCCATGGAAGATTATTCAATGCAGATCGTGGCAAACCTGCTAACCATGAAGGCATAACCATAGTCTTTTAGTTGATTTCAGGGTATAAAAGGTAGTAATAGCATCGAATATAGAAGATTAGAGTGGCATATGTACAATAATCCATCTAGATGAAGATGGAAGGTATGAAGGTTTTGACATTGGGATTTCATCAAACGATCTTCGGCAATCTGACCATCAGCCAAAGCAAAACTGTAGATCCCCCCCACATGGCCATGTCTTCAATTGAGATAAATGGAAGTTTCAATATAATAGGCTTCCTCTCCCCAGTCCCCGGCGTGCCCCAACTGAATGTCTCTGTTTCTGTTTTACAGACTACGCAGGAGGCCAGGCCCGTGGTATTTCTTACAGCAGGCTGACCATATCCCTCAGGTCAGTCAATCTGATTCTTTAGATTTGTGACTTGTTATCTATGAGAAAATTTTACTTTTGTGTCATCATCTCATGATCTTTAGCTTTTCATTCGGAAACTGTGGAATGAACCCTGAGGCTGCTTGTGACATGGAGTGAGGTCTCTTTACTCTCTGAAACTTGTGAGCTAAACTTGTCGGGCCGTTCTATTTCAATTCAGTCCCTCATCTTATATGACCGCTTCCTTTTACGTTACTCGTAGATTGCTCTGAGGAAATTCTCACTTATTTTTATGGTGCATGCTCTTTGTTTTCTCCTGTCTGTTTATTGGCCTTACGTTCCTGGCACGCTTTAAATTCCAGGTTGCCAGTTGAACCGGCAGCCTTGATATTGGACTCTACCTTCAGTATAGCAGCATTTTAATGGAAAAAAGAAAATCAAGTTGCAACATTTCTGCTTGCCACACTGTAATGCTTCATGACCTTTTGCTTTGTTGGAAAATGATTATTTTTAGGCCCTTATTATTGATTTATCATTTTTTTCCCAATTGAAATTGTGGATGAAGACCATGTATCATGATGCCATGTAGTGATCTTTCTGTGATGCAAATTTTCTGGTCCGATTTAAGATCTCAGGAGGACTGAACTAATATCAAGTGAAGTTATTGGAAACTAAGGCAGTGTGGTTGTGAACGTGGTGATACAGCGAGTTCCATTTTCATTTCAGGTGTAGTATCTCCGTAGGCTGTAGCTGTAGCTTTTGCTTGCATGCTCAAATGCCAAGCTGTTGCCAATGTACTTTTTAACAATTTATACATGGGATGGTCCGAAATGGATAGAACTTAATCAAACATCTATCTTTGTTAATCACAATAAATGCTACTGTTAAAAGGTATTTGGCACAATAATCTGGCACGCTTTTCTCTATTGGGCTGATCCAAAAAAGTCAATGGGCTATGTGACAGCTAGCTTGCTGTCTGTTATGAAGGAATCTTCTTATAGTCTAACTATAATTCTAGCTCCTGGGCATGCCCCTCATGAATCACAACATAGCTCTGCCATTGCATATGAGCTCTAATTGATTTATTCAATCCCTAAGAAGGGGGAACCTGGGTTGGTGGGGAGGGACGGGCGTGTGATATGTTGTTATGGGCCATGGATGCTTGGGACTTGCAGGAGTGAAGAAATAATCTTGATTGATTAGGAAACTCTAGATAGTGGTACTTCTATGGATCAAACCAATTGATTAGACCAAACGATGAAATTGAGTAGCGGAATCATATGTAGCAGGTTGCCAAGTCCATCCCATCATAGCCACCAGATCAAAACATCCCTAGACAACTTTGAATTGTGGGTTTCTAGTGAACTATTGTCATCATGGAATTGTGAGCACAGGTGGGTGATCTCCGTGTTGCATTCTTTTTTTTTGAGTGGTTGGTACCATGATATTGTATTAAAATAAAAATAAGAGAGATATACAAGTATAAAAGAGTGTTCCCCCAAGCTCCCTATACAACAAAAAATTCCCACACCAAAAAATCCGCACACCAAGTTGATGTGGCACCCACTATCTTCCCAATCGAACCAAAAATGAAGACTTTTGAGAGGCTACATTGCATAAAACCGAAGCCCATTCTCTCATTTTCTCCAAAATAAAAGAAACAGCCCTATCTAAGACTGTAGCCTCCCTTCTGAAGGCTCTATTGTTCCTTTCTCCCTATAAGGCCCAAATGGTAGCATGGAGGATGAGTCACCATAGGAGCCTATCACCCTTAAGTGTCCATCGCTTTTGCTACCTTCCTATCAAAGTTTGCACACTATCAGGGAACCTGCTCAAAAGCTGTGTCCAGTCCTCCTTAGAGAAGGAGCAACCTACAAAAAGATGATCAAGGTTCTCGTCCTCTTCTCCACTTACAGGGCACATGGTTCTCCTCCTCTTCTTCACATAGAGCAGCGTACAAAAAGAGAAAAAACCACCTTATGGATTTCCTCCTCGGAGTAAGGGAGAGATAGAGCTTCTATTTCCTTCATAGAGATGCTTGGCAGGAGATCATCAGCTATGACTATGAGAGGGCTAGTTGAGTCCACTGTGAAGAGCTGAGGGAAGAAATCCCTTGCCTGACATCTGATGTCCTCATCTCTTGAAACCAGCTGGTCACCAACCTTGACGCATCTAATTACGTTGACCCTTCTTCTTCCCGAGGCTATCCGTTGAAAGTAGGCAATGGTTTTGTCACCCTCCTTGAGTCACTTCTCTCGGTATCTCTGCTTCCAGTGTATCTCTTCTCACAAGGATCTCCTCAAATTCTGCCCTGAGACTATCTCTGAGCCATTTATTCATGTCATGCAAGAGCCCGGCCTCCTTCAAGGAGTTTAAGTCCCCTAGCTGATCTAGGATTTTGTCTTTCGCAGCTTTGTCTAGTAAGACCTTGGTTGCACTCCATTTCTTAAACACCTGTGCCACATGCTTCAATTTTACGTACAAGTCTAGCCATGGCATATTGTTTGGCTATGGGACATTCCATGCTTGTCTGACAGTCTCCATGAAATCTCATTCTCTGAACCAATATCTTTCCATCCTGAGAGTTTGCTTCGCCCAGGACTCGCAGGAAGTCTTCAGCAAGATGGCTTATGATTAGACAGGGGTCTTGCCAAGTAGCAAGATTGCACATGGGGGAAGTGGTCCTCCCAGTCAACAAATACCAGGAATCTATCTAGGCAAGAATAAGAAGGGTCAACCCTCATATTGAGCCACGCGAACTAAGCGTTGGACATCTTGATGTCAATGAGACCAGGCTCAGCAATAAAGCCAAGAAAATCCTCCATTTCCTCTGTGTGGGGGTTATCCTCTGTCCTTTTCCAAGTGGTGGCAATTGCATTGAAATCACCTCTAACACACCAAAGACGTCATGAAGAGTGATGATAGCTAAGTCTTCCCAAAGGTGTCTTTTTTTTTCTTTCTTTCTTTATGGTCCATAGGTCTAAGAGAAGTCCCATGAGAAGTCATCCATGACATTACGGAAGTGAAGATAGATTGCCCCCCCTCCCCACATGTCTGTCCTCCTCCATCTCTTGTAGCTCAAATTGATTCCAAAAGATCATAATACCTCCTGCCCTTTCCCACCGTCAGAGAGGCTACCCCCTTCATCAGCCTATGACTAGATCTAGAATCAACCCATGACTGGAACCCTTCACAACCCATAATATGGTCACGATGGTTTAAAATGGCTGGAATGTACAACGACTCACAAGAGGTTCCTGATATTTAGAGATGCTTAAGGAAAATGGATTAACTGAAAAACTATGATTAGCTGAGAGGTATTACAAATGTACATATTTTATTTTATTTTGAGTAAAAGCTACTAAAGTGAGGAGTGCACCACCAAATGTAGATTGTAGAGAC
>JANBPO010000341.1:0-11880 GCA_024336825.1 Amorphophallus titanum
TCACCGGGGGAGGGTTTTTAACCCCTGTGGAAGGGTGAAAATAATAGGTGTGTATATTGTGATGAGATTAAAATGTAAATATTGATTTAATATGCTATGATTAACATAGATAAATAAGGTGCAAAAGTGCAAGTCATGCAGGAACAGTGCAGAAAATTGTGCAAACTGTGCAAACAGGGTGCAAATACTGATGCAAACAGCATGGGAAATGAGGTCACAATAGGTTAAAAATTGGGATGACAGACGACTTGAGTGTTATAAAGACGTAGGAACAAGAATCACTCCAAACGGAGGTCATGACAGAACGTTATGACGACGGAGATTTGGCAAAAAATACAGACAGTGCAGAAAATACAGAACAGAGCACAAAATGGACTCAAAGAACGATGAATATCTCACAGATTAAGACACCAAAAAGGGAAGGAAAAGATGCTATGGAAAGGTGGGAACACTGTGGTGAAACTAGAGTAAAAAGAAGAGTTTAAAATAAGGAAGATAGCAGTAGAAAATGGGGTGAAAAACATACGAAAATGAAGGGTGCAGAATAGGGTAGACAAATGACCAGTGTCAAAACAGAATGAAAGTGCAAAATGATGGAGACAAATATGCATGAATAGGATGAGATAATGAGCCCAGAACGAAGGAAAAATAAGAGTGTACTTCCCTTAAGAGCTTGGAGTCGAAGGGAAAGATCAGAAGTGCACCATGGCTTCGCTCTGGCTATGCAAACGTGCCTCCATCGCAAGAAATCTAGATTTCAGATTGACAGAACAAAGTGGTGAAACCTGAAAAGTTGGGGCTTGGAAGAGGGGGAAAAGATGAGAAAAATAAGGCACATATATAATAAAAATGAAGATAGTACTCCCCTCTTTAGGATGGAGTCGAAGAAGGATGAAGAGGATGAAGCATGACTGCGTCCCGGCTTGAAGAACAGGCCTCCGTTGCGGAGTTGTAGCAGAAACACAAAAAACTGTGATGATTTGCAAGAAGTAGGGGCGAAGTTAAGAGGGCAAATGATGATGAAATCAAGTAAATAAAGAACCAAATCGAAGCCTATACTTCCCTGAATAGCCTGGGGTCGAAGGTTTGAGTAAACAATCCAGCATGGCTTCGCCCTAGGTCGAAGAAGAGCCCCCCCCGGCGAGCGCGCAGTTCGCACAGGGTCCTTTATATAGAAGCTGCTGGAATCCAGAACTTTCTCCCCCGATTGCAGAGGATAGAGTCCACCAAATCTCAAGATCTCTGGATCAATCTCGAGATAATAGATAGGAACAAACGAGACTTTTTTGGTGGAAGGTTCTGGAAGATAGAGCCCTGAGAAGGTCACCCTGAAGCCTCATCAAGAAGAGTTTTTTGTTGCACATAAATGCATAAAACCAGGTATTATGGCCGGGATTCCCGTGAATATACTCCACTAAAATTCGTGTTCTATGACTTAAACTTGAGATAATAGTGGGGAGAAGGGGCAGAAACAAACGGGAAGTGATTTGGTGGAATATTCTGGAAGATAGAGCCCTAACAAGGAGGCCCCATCGAGCATAAATCAACCTTAGAGTCTAGCGGTGAAGAAATCGGAGTTTAGGATCATCCGGACTGTCTATTATAGATACGGTCTATCGCGCGGCCATTTCTGATAAGAAATAGTCATGACTGGACCGCAACTATCCTTAGGAACAGATCCATTAGCGAGCACAGCACTTCGGGTAAGACAGGCTAGAAACGATCTACCAGATGACCTCCTTTGATAGTGGCGGTCTGGAGAAGACCTCCACTCAGATAGTAGCGGCCTAGGGAGGGCCGCCCCAATCATCTAGGCGGCCCAGGTAGGGCCGCCCCAGGGTGATAGGCGGCCCAGTGAGGGCCAGCCCGGAATCCAAGCCCAGAAAGACAGGCGGCCTAGTGAGGGCCGCCCCCTAGATCCAGGTGGCCCAGTGAGGGCCGCCTCACTATCCTGGGCGGCCCAGTGAGGGCCACCTCCTTCCCAGTGCAAACCTAATGTCTTCTGACCATCGGGGATGATGGGGGAACAGTCCCGGTACGCGTGGAAACTTAGAAAATATCTGGGAACTGATGGAGAATGGCTTCCAAACTCAGAGGGCTAGGGAATGATCAAGAAATGTGCTCAGAATCAGATCAAGGGAAGCTCCAAAAATAATGGGTAATTGAAGACATCACGGACGTAAACAAGAGAAATAACTCAACTTGTAGGCTAAAAATGGGTGTCAACAGATGCCCCTCCCTGCTGTTCGCTTTGCAGGGGAGTGAGCGAAAGTGATGCAGAGGTGAAATGGAAAGGAAATGGAGCAAAATCGACAGCGACGTGAAATGGAGATGACGCGGAGATGAAGCAGAGAGAACTAAAAAGTAGGCATCAAGATATTTGTGCAATTGCATCCTATGTGTGATTGTCTTGCACTCTGAGTATTTTTTGCTTGCAAGAGGCTTACCATGCCGGCTACTCATGTTCCCCCCCGAGCGTGTCTTCCGCAGTAAATAAAGGCTCGGAACGTGACAATAACAGAGTCCACAAAGCTTACACTAAGAGAATATTCATCCACTTCAACAAGAGAACCTGTCCAGTAATCACAATTCCAGGCGATAAGGATACCCCCCAAAGTCCCCTCTGAACTTCTGAACAAAAACTCAACATTCATAAACCCTATGATCAATCTAGCTGCACCAGAAACAAAAACCACTATCTTAGTTTCCTACATACACACAATAGTTGAACTCCTCTGTCTGGCCATGTCTTTAATTGCCAGCTGCTTATTCTTGTCGTTCAACCCCCTGATATTCCAAGACATAATATTCAATTCTGTGGACCCCCTTCCCCTACACAGTTGAGCTTAGTCCTTTCTCATGAAGAAGAGGAAGATCCCTATCCAAATTATTCAACTCTCTTTGACCCTTGAGTTTCTTCGACTGGGTAGCAGTCCCATCATCTGGAACTGCCCATAGCATTCAGAATTTGCCCATTTTTGCCTTCAACAGCAATGCCCAGAACCGTCGCATGCTCGACTAACTCTAAATTGAGCCAGTTTTGGACTAAAGAGGTATCCCATCCTTCCTCACTTAGAACGCTCTCCATCGGCCCCAACCCTTGCATCCTTTTGCTCCTCGGAGAAGGTGACAACAAAAGAGGGGATGAAAAGGGTATTGGATTTCATCCCATCGCTAGCATGGTTCCAGACTTGTGCATGTTCTGCTTAAGTGTTAAAGGAGGTAGTATGGACCACAGTGACCACCATGGAGGATCCCTCGGCTAGTGATGCAACCCACTATGAGGAAACCTTCCTTGCAAGCACTGAAACTCTTCGACAAGAGGGTTTTCCTCTCCATGAGAGACAGGAGACAAAAACCATGTCTTGGGAAAGTTTTTGAAGGTCTCTTACCACTTGAGAGACCTATATACCTAGAATACCCTTACAAGACTCATCCTTTTCTGAAAGACCCATAGTACCCCCAACATTATCTTCACCCGTCGCCTTAAGAGGAGGGATTGAAGAGTCATGTGCAGCAATGGTGACTTGATCACTGGTAAGTTGACCTACTACCACAATCCTCATAATTTGTAACTGGGTTACTGACTCGGTGCACACATCGCCTTCCTTGATCTCCATAGGCAATGTCTTGTGAGATACCGGAGATGACTCAATGGCACGAGTCAACTAGGGCAACTCACCTTTCTTCAACGCTCGGCCAATCATGGAACCCTATCTGGATCCCTATTTTCCTTGTGCAGACTTGTAATATATTGGATGCTTAAACAACCTCGATAAAAGTCCAAGCATCCTTGTCAAGGCTAAGATTCTCCTTTGGCTCAACAAGCAGCTACACCCAACATTTGGCCGATCCCCAACAAAGCTTGACCCTGCCCAACACATCTTTCTTTGTCTCCACTTCCACTTTCACCGGAGCAATTCTAAACGAGACCAATCAATAGTAGACTTGCTGACTTCTTGTAAAGTACGAAAAGGCTTAACGATATCTCGAAACACCTCCACATCCTATAGGATCAGAGGGACCCCCGCCAGGCGGCATCACTGCCGCTTACCTTCAATAGCACAAAGCACACCGGAAAGCACACTCCAGTTTGACCATCGTAAAGCAAAAGATTGTTTATTGTTAAGAAGAAAACAGTTGTGCTTACCAGAGGGACCAAGCACCAAAGCCCTTGATTCATCTAATTTATTGACCTGCCCTTGTCTTGGTCCAACCAATGATTCAACAAGTCCACTTTAATACTATCAATGGATAAAGGAGTAGACCTTTTGAACATACTACACAATGTTGAAACATTTGGCGACTGCGTGAGGAGCCAACTGTTGAACATGGTAAATAATCTTCGGGAGAAGATTAAAGGAATGATCATTGATTGAACATCAATACACATTTATGAGCTATTTAAATAGAATATGTATTTTCAATCTTGTGGGTTTAATTTATCAGACGATTTGTGTTCGAGTGCTACACCTTTTCCCACTGACCTCAGTCAATGTTAATTTATATCGGCATAAAGTCAGAACACTCTTGTTTAACTGCCAAAGAAAAACTATAGCCCTCTACAATGTGAGTATGATGCTAAGGGCAAAGTTGCAACGACAATAATTGGCTTCCTTTAATGAAAGATAAGGAGATAAAGGTGTGATTTGATCATAGACACGATGAACCTGCAAGCCTAAGATAACAGGGGCAGGCAAGAGGTTGACATTTGGATTTGGGCACAGATTAGGGACTATGTCACAAATTGATAATTTGGAGGTCATTGCTTCTTCCTCACAGTTTATCACCCTTGGATAGAAGACGGGTAATTCTTTTTTCATTTTTTATTCTTTTGTCTATGCAGCATGCGATCCTCAAGTCAGACAGGCTATGTTCAATGATTTGCTTTCTTTTGCTTCTTCTATGGCGGTTCCTTGGATTATGGGGAGAGATTTTAATTGTATCATGCGCCCTTCTGAAAAGATTGGTAGGGCTTTCCCTACTTTGGCATCCATGGCAGATTTTAATGCCTTTCTATGCTCTGCTGGGCTTTTTGATGTTGGTTTCTCTGGGCCACAAATGACATGGTCTTACAACAGAACTGGCCCGGCAAACATCCGTGTGAGGTTGGATCAAGTTTTACTCAATTGTGCCTGGCAGACCACAATGCCTACTATTACTGTCAAGCACTTACCCAGTTGTCTGTTGGGATGCTTTCTTCTAGTCCCACTAGATTTATTTTCCAAAAGATGTGGTGCTCCCATAAATCTTTTTTGCAGGTAGTGTCTAATGTGTGGCAACAGTCCCGTATAGGTCATCCAAACGCCCTTGTTAGGTTATTTGTCAAGCTTAAGGAAGTTAAAAGCCCTCTCCAAAAATGGAATAAGAAAGTCTTTGGGGACATCACTCTCAATGTTAGACAAGCTGAAGCTGAGATGGAAAGCAAGCAGGCTGTGTATGACTCTGACCCATCTCCCAGCAATAGGGAAAGTCTGAATGTTGCCAGTGCTACTCTGCGTCAGGCCCTTCATAGGGAAGAGGTGTTCTGGAATCAAAAGGCAAGAATTGATTGGATAGAGAGTGGTGACAGGAACACTTCTTTTTATCATGCTATGGCTCAATGTAACTGGCGAAGGGGCTTTATTCGTCGACTCAAGGTCGGTGATTCAGAGAATTGGTGTTCAGACCAAGACACCCTACGGAATCAAGTAGAATTGTATTTTAAAAATCTATTCACCTCTGAGAACCATTCTGTTGATTCTTCCCTCCTGGAAAATATTCCTTCTCTGATTACGGATGCTCAAAACACCCACCTTTGTGAGGCTCCAAATGTGGAAGAAGTCCAAAAAGTTGTTTGGTCTTTGAAGGGTTCGAGTGCTCCAGGCCCGATGGTTTTTCTGGCGATTGCTTCACCCCTACTTGGGACATTGTTGGGCAAGATGTCGTTGATGCAATGTGTGCTTTCTTTGACGGCTTCCCTCTTCCTAGGGGAATTTCCTCATCCTTGATTGCGCTGGTGCCCAAGGTGCATGAGCCTCGCTCGTATAATGATTTTCGCCCAATAAGTTCATGTAATTTTTCATATAAAGTTATCTCTCGCATCATCTCTAAACAGTTAGCACCCATTCTACCTAGCATTATCTCTGAGGAACAATGGGCTTTTGTTAAATGTCGATATATCTTGGATAATGTTGCCTTAGCTAGACAAATGATGGTGGACATTAACAGGAAAGTTAGGGGTCACAATGCCATCTTCAAACTGGATATGGCGAAAGCTTATGACAGAATGGAATGGGATTTTATCATTGCTGTCCTGCGAAAATTTGGGTTCAGCACCCGTTTCACTTCCTACATCGGTATGCTACTCTCTAATTGTTGGTTCTTTGTAAATTTTAATGGTGCCATGACGAGTTTTTTTAAATCCAGTAGAGGTATCCGACAAGGTGATCCCCTAGCGCCTTATCTCTTTATTATAGCTTCTGAAGTGCTCAGTAGAGGTCTCTCCGCTCTGTTCCGGTTAGGGGCTTTGACGAGATATAGCAGGCCTAGACATCCCATTCAGGTCACACATCTTCTGTATGCAGATGACACACTTATCTTCTTAAATGCTGGCAAACACAATGTCAAGGTTTTTATGCGCTTTATCAGTCAATACGAATTAAGTTCTGGGCAGAAGATCAATGCGGGGAGAAGCAGTTTTGTTGTGTCTTCCAAGGCTCCGCCTAATCTCAGACATACCATCCACACTCTAACAGGATACAAGCACCAAGCTGATGGTTTCTATTACTTGGGGAAGCCTGTGAAGAAAGGTAGATACAAGTGTTCAGACTGCAAACCTCTTCTTGACAAAGTGCACATGAAGCTTGATGGCTGGCAATCCAAAATGCTCTCCCAGGCAGGTAGAGGGATCATCATCAACTCAGTGCTTCGAAGCATGCCAGTTTATCTTGCATCAGCCTATTCTATACCTAAAACGGTAATACATATTATTGACCAACTTTGTGCAAATTTTTTTTGGCGGGGTTCTGAAGGAATGAAACGTCGCCATTGGGTGGCGTGGAAGGACATTCAAAATCCATTGATTGAAGGGGGACTTGGAATTAGGAGTCTGCACTAGGTTCAGATATCCTTAGCAGCTAAATCCCTAACCTTTTTATTTATATGTTGAACTCTAAAAAAAATTATTAAAAATTCTTTTGAGATAGTTTATCCAAATATGCAAAACAAGAAAATATGAAGAACTCCAATACAATAAACCCATAATTAGACTATATCCTTTAAGGAGTACAAATTAACATGTGTCATGGACATATGTAGCCGACATGCAGGTAGCAAGTTTCTTTCAGAACAGGAAACATATAGTGCAGGTATATATAAAAAGGAATTTCTAATCGATGTTACTTGGCCTCAACATGATACTTACAGAAAACTATTGCATTTTGTTATGTTGTATGCATTCAAGATACTAGAAATCGAACTTACAGTGTTGATGAGGTCCATTGGTGTTGGAAGGACAGCACCAATGTGGTTGTAATCTATCCCTAAGCCACCTCCAATGTTTAAGTGTTCTATGTTGAAACCTTGAGCACGTATTTGGTCGATATAATTCACCATAAGAATTGCAGCATCCCTGAATATGTCCACCTGAAAGAAGCAACAACAAGAAGATTATAAGGTTTAAGACAAAAGGACGGCATCGACATCTGGCTCCTCCAAACCTCTGTAGTACTTGAGCTTTTAAAGCTTAACTGATAAGATCGTCCTGTCAACTTGACATACAAGATATTTTCAGTCCACCTACTCACGTTGATATTTGTTGTTTGTCCATGTATACATAAGATAAACAAATGCCCATTGCCAAAAGGACACGAATGTTGAAAACTACTCCATGGCAAAAGTGAATCAAAATGGTACCTTAGTAATTGTAGAACCAAGATGGCAATGCGCTCCCACCAGCTGCAATTCATTTGGGTGCGACTTGACAGCATCTAAGAACCACTGTAGTTTCTCATTTCTAATACCAAATTTAGAATTCTTATTCCCAGTCGCAACATAAGGATGGACCTAAAAGAAAGAAATATAGGAATGAGCAGTTACCAACAATATCCACAGGGAGATGCTGTATGTTGGTTATTCCACACACCTGGGGATCCACATCTGGATTTATTCGAAGCAACACCCTAACCTTCTTCCCAGCAAGTCTTGCTGCAGTCACGATATTTTCCAAGTCAAATTCACTGTCTACATTCACAAGAACCCCCTCCGAAGCAGCCAACACTAACTCCTCCAAGAGTTTCCCATTTCCATTAAATATACACCTGATCTTCAAAATATGAGGTGAGGAAGTTCTGAAGTGCATACTACACCAAGCACTTTTTTGTAGGAAAAGTAACAAATAGCAAAAAAAATAAACAAGATGCAAAGGAATAACTCTGAACGATACCCAAAGAGCGTATGTATTTAATTTTGACGAGCCTGTTATCCTGTTCCTACTAAATGATCCACAGCCTTGCAAGGGGAACCATGCTACATACCTACTTTTCCCTAAATGGATAAGCCTATTGTTTCTTTCCGATCTTGTGCTATACACTTCAGCAGTACTATCTCATATGTGTAAAGTTTTGCTTCTTTGACACATTGTTATTGGACATCACATCAAGAAGTTTACGAGATCACCCAAAAATATCTTTGTGTGGGTGTGAGAGAGAGAGAGAGAGAGGAGAAGAAGAAGAAGAATCAGGATTGGCGTATTTTACTTGGTGGGATCGAACCCAGCGCGGAGTGCCAGCCTCAACTCATTCCCACTGACAAGCACCGCCCCGCACCCCAGCTCCCTCAGGTGCTCCAATATCTTGAGGTTGTTGTTCGCCTTGATCGCGTACCCGATGATGGAATCGAGCCCCTCCAGCGCCTCCCCGTAGGCCTCGAAGTTGCGGGTGATCTGGGCCTTGCTGTAGAGATAGAAAGGCCGCTTCTCCTCCACGGCGTCCATCGCGTCCTGCACGCGCAACCCCTCGCAGTAGAGGAACCCGTCGGGGCCCTTGGTGAAGCAGTGCTTGAACGGGGACCCGCCCACCTCGGAGGCGGGCGTGGCGGGTGTGGACAAGACAGCCCGCAGCGCCGGGGTCCGCCGCCGGAGTCGACGGGGGCGGAGGGGGAGGAAGGCGCCGGCGACGGGGGCGGAGAGGCATTTTGGGGGTCCGGAGAGAGAAGGGGGGCGGGAGGTGAGGCGCGTGGCGGCCATTCTTTGTTCCCGTGTCCAATCGAGTGATGAGAGGAGGTCTCGATGGGAGTGGGCGAGTTGTGTGGGCGTGCGAAGTTTAGGGTTTAACAGCAGCCGAGTCGTGTGGGACGCCTCTCAAGTCTCAAGTCTCAACAGAGGATGGCCTCTCTCTCTCTCTCTCCGTGGATGTGGAAGCAGGTTTGACTAACATGTGGAATGACCAGAGTCAATTGAAGGGAATGTAAATTGTTATAAACTTAAAGAAATTTTTGTAAGAGATTACGTGGATTGATCTTATTACGAGATCACCAACTTTATGCAAAATTTAGCAAGTGTGAGTTCTGGCTTCAAGAAATTCACTTTTTGGGCCATGTGATTTCTGGCGAGGGAACTACAGTTGACCCAGCAAAAATTGATGTCGTTCTCCAGTTGTAGAGATCGAGATCTGTGATAGAGGTCAGAAGTTTCTTGGGTCTTGCTGGATATTATAGGAGGTTTATTCAGGATTTTACACGAATTGCTACACCTATGACTAAGCTAACTCAGAAAAATGTGCCATTTGTGTGGTCCAAAGATTGTGAGCAGAGTTTCAATGAATTGAAGAGGGTACTCACGAATTCCCCAGTGCTTGTTTTGTCTTCTACTTCTGGTGGATTTGTTGTGTGTACGGATGCGTCTCGAGTGGGGTTGGGTGCAGTGCTGACGCAACATGGCAGAGTTGTAGCTTATGCATCCCAGCAGTTGAAGCAGCATAAAGAAAACTATCCCACTCATGACCTAGAGTTGGCAGCAGTGATTTTTGCATAAAAGATATGGAGGCATTATTTGTATGGTGAGAAATTTGAGATCTTCACCGATCATCAAAGTTTGAAGTATGTGTTCTCTCAAAAAGACTTGAATCTTCATCAATGCAGGTGGATAGAGTATATAAAAGATTATGATTTTACTCAATCTTATCAACCTGGCAAGATGAATGTGGTGGCAGATGCACTAAGTAGAAAGGTGCAGATCAGCCACTTTATGATGCAAGAGTGGAAGCTGTGGGAGCAAATCCCATGTGAGACTTTCAGATTGAAAATTCCCTGAGATCCGATGATAGCTGTTCTTGCGAGTCTGGTAGTGACTCCAGTTATTTATCGACAGATCAAGGAGGCACAACAAGCAGATTCTGAATTGTCTCGCATTGTGACGATACCTGAAATGGAATTAGATGATGATGTAGTGGTAAGATTCAAAGGCTGAATCTATGCTCCAGCTGAGGATTCCTTGAGAGATGCTATATTACGTGAGGCACATGGATCCACTATGCCATTCACCCAGGAACCACGAAGATGTATAATAATGTCAAAAGGCAATTATGGTGGCCAGGTATGAAAAAGGATGTGGCAGACTTCGTAGCTAAATGTTTAACATGTCAGCAAGTGAAAGCTGAGCATCAAAGACTCGGAGGTATGCTTCAACCCTTGAAAATTTCAATATGGAAATGGGATCATGGGACTACTGATTTTATTGTGGGTTTGTCTCGAACCCCTGAAGGATACGATAGCATTTGACCGTTGGTTGATCATTTGACTAAAACAGTTAGATTGTTATCAATTAAGGTAAAGTGGAATGTTTAAAGATTGACCAGGCGTTATGTTGAGAGGATTGTACCGTTGCATGGGATTCTGATATCTATTGTATCAGACTGTGACCCACGCTTTACATCTGGCTTTTGACGGAGTTTCCAAAAGACGTTGGGCACGGATTTGACATTTAGTTTGGCGTATCATCCTCAATCTGACGGTCAGTCTGAAAGGACCATTCACACATTAGAAGACATGCTGAGATCTTGTTGTCTAGATTGGCAGGGTTCGTCGGGCCAGTATTTAGCATTGGTAGAGTTTGCTTATAACAACAGCTACCATTCTAGCATCGGTATGGCACCGTATAAAGCTTTGTATGGTCGGCCTTGTCGTACACCGTTGGACTGGTTTGAGGTCGGTGAGCGACTGATGATTTGACTGGATTTAGTGTAGCAGTGTGTCGAGGTAGTTCGTCTGATCAGGCAAAGACTATTGATAGCTCAAAGTCGATAGAAGAGTTATGCCGATCGCCGTAGAAGACCATTGCAATTTGAGCCCGGAGATTTTATTTTTGTGAGGATATCTCCGATGAAGGGTGTTATGAGATTCGACAAGCGTGGGAAGCTCAGTCCTCGGTACATTGGTTCATTTCCTATCTTGGAGCGCGTGGGCCAAGTGGCTTATCGTCTTCAGTTGCCACTGGCGATGGGAGCGATCCACGATGTGTTTCATGTTTCAATGTTGAGAAAGTATGTACTAGATGAATCGCATATTCTTGACGATTCAGTGTGGCCTGAAGTGGTAGCAGATCTATCTATTCCAGAATACCCGATTCGTATTGAGGATCGTCGTGAGCAGCGACTGAGGAACAAGGTTATTCCGTTGGTTAAGGTAGTATGGCAGCGCCACTCCGGTAATGAGGCTACATGGGAACGTGAGGAAGATATGCGCCTGCAGTTCCCATATCTATTTGAGTAGGTTTGTCTCTCCTTTTCCTTCCTAGTGTTTTCTTTAAATTTCAAGGATGAAATTTTTATTAGGAGGGAGAGACTGTAAGACCCGTGAATTATGGATTTATAATTTAGAAATTTTCCACAAAATTGGGTAAAT
>JANBPO010000347.1:0-12291 GCA_024336825.1 Amorphophallus titanum
ATGACGATCAATAGCTCAGACATCTCACCTATCACATGAGTCGGGTTAAATTGTGTGAGTCTAAATGACTCACACCCGGACGATAAATCATGATTATTGTGTATCAACGTGACAAATACATTTTATGATAATATGATTTTAAACAGTACACCTTTTGCTAGCATTGCCCGTGTGAAAATCTTGCGACAGCCGCCAAAACCCCCATCCCCATCACTGATGGCGACTTCCCCTCGTCGCCGTCGCCAACCAGCCTCTCTGCGTCCATTTGCAGATCTCCCCCTTTGACTTCTAAATGGCCCCCCTCTCTCTCTCCAACTCACTTGGAATCTGCATCTCCCCATCACCGGAGGTCCGAAGGGAGTGCCCCCCACTCCACTATAAGTTTTACGATGAGGGCCTCTGGCACCACCCAGCGCTCGGAGGAGCATCAGAAGGATAGATCAGTTGAAGTGAGGAGGAGGAGGAGGAGGAGGGGACCCATCAGCGTACTATACACATGGCTCCGCCGTCGCCTTCCCCTTGCCCACCCTTTGGGTACTCAGCCAAGTACTACACGGTGTCGCCCACGGGGCAGTGCGTGCGGCAGGGCAGCTTCTTCGAAGGGAAGGCCGTGCTCAACCAGGGCGTCGGCTACTCCGTCATCCTCGGCTTCGGCGCCTTCTTCGCCGTCTTCACCTCCTTCCTGGTAATTAATTTTTAGTGAATCCAGTCGGTCCCGCGCGACAAACTCATTAAACTGCTTCCTCTCCTCTCTCCTGTTGGAATTAGCTAGATTTCCCATCCCACATCTAGTTCGTACATGATGGAACAGTGGAGAAGAGATTACCGGCGTTTTGTCTCCGGTAGTTTTCCTGCTCCTCCTCTGGGGTGGGTTGGTGAGATCAGCTTCTTATTTTTTTTCCTCCTCTAACCCTTTTGAGGTAGCCGTGAAACCCAGATGCCCGCCTTCCATTTCCACAGTTCTCAAGGACGTGGTGGAGGCCTGGCAAGGGAGTCTGCGAATCCACAGTTCGCCAACAAATGGCTCGGCGGGGAACGTTTTATCCTCCTGCTTGGTTTCTTCCGAGTCACGAAATTTGGAGCCCGGATTCCTTGGCGAAGCTACGGATTCCGTGGCAATCCGGATAACTTCAGTTCTCCACCCCCCACCCCCCAAAAAAAAAACTCTATAAATTGACAAGTCGTCGCCTCAAAAGAGACGACTACGTGGCATATTCTACGCCCGTCAGATTTTCCACACTTCTACGCCACTTTGCTTACTTGCCTTCTTTGTTCGTTACTTTGTTGTGTCCGTTTCCAAACACCATCGGATTTTATGCGAATCTCGTCACTTGGCCAAACCCTCTTCCGTGCCTTCCAAGAAGAGGATGGTAATGGAATCTTGGGCCTGCGCTTGTTGCAAAATAGGAGAATCTCGAGTTTTGGGCACATGAAAGACTTTCGGACATTGTTGGACTCCGCACGTGCTGGTTTGTTTCTCTTTGGCGGCGCTTTCCTTCCGCGTTAGATTTTCTGACAATCTGTGGAATCAGAATCAAAATACCGCATGCGTCATCAGTAAACGCTATCCCAACCCCAGGCTATAAGCCATGCTGATATAGATAACGTCAGTATTCCCATGTTCTTGGGAACAATATGGGGTTGGAGTGCTCTTCGGCATTACAACAAACATCCACGTGACAAGTGGGCGAAAATATTGTGGAAGATCAATTCCAGCGGCTGCCAGCTGCATGAGCTTGAGTGATGGGTCCACGCCAATCCCCAAAAGCTCAGGTACCAAGGAACATAGCTGTGTACTGACAACACGTGTAGGAGTCGAGAGCAAAATGGGGAAGAGAGCTGGTGGCATGACCAGGCTCCCCTTCGTTTTTCCTTGCATTTTTGAGATTCCAAGAGGCCAACATACAATAGGACGCATAGCTTATCAACGATCGGTTCACAATTACACATGGTGAGCACTATAGAGGGCTAAATATATAGTAATCACGCACACAAGCACAAACACATTTCTGTGGAGTATGCATGGCCTATGACAAGACCCCGGGATCAAATGTTTTTGGAGTGTCTTTACAGTTTCTATCTATGTATGAGGGCCACCTTGGATCCAATAAAAATATTATCTTTGGGTGAGAGTTTTAAGATGTTGCCAGTACCTCATCTGGAAAGGGATGGAACACATGAATCAAACATCATATAGAAAGTAAGTTATCAGTTCAGGCATTGAAATTGCATAGACCAAGCTCTCTTCTAAGAAAAGTGAATCTTTCATTATTTAGTGGCTTGGTGAAGATATCAGCTAGTTGGTGTTGAGAATCAACAAATACAAGTTCAAAACTCCCTCTAGTGACTTCATCTCGTAAGAAATGATGTCTGATACCTATTTATGGAAGGACATAAATAAAAATAAAAGTACATAAAGGTAAAAATAAAATGGGGATGCCTGGACTCGATTTCCATCAATGTCTAAGAGGGATGACCAAGACGAAAGGAAACCCCAAGGGCTAGCCTACGAGGGGCACACAACCCATGGCCACCACCATCCCCAGAGGAATGTGGGTTTGATTTATTGTTGGATGAAAAGATCCATTTATATCAGCCCCGATCTTCCATTAGGCTCCATGTCATGAGGAAGTAGGGCCTTATGGGTTCTTGGCGATTCAGTAGAATGACAATCGGCAGAAGCATTCAATACGGAATGTTTCCCCTCCACGACTAGTGAATCGGTATCGTTGTAAGAAACGTGATGCTCACTATAGCACCCTCGTATCACCCACATAACAGAAAGGGAGGAGGTGGGCCATATGGACGGACCCTCACCCTATCGTTCTTGGGGCATAAGGAAATACAATGTGAGTCATTTGACCATTAAACCATAGGTGGTAGGTCATGCGGAAATGGATTAGTTGGTTAACATCTGGAGGGGAGGTTATCCCTAAGCGTGCACGTCACACGGGTCTCCAGGAGGGGTGACAAGCCGATGATCATATGTAGCAAAGGATCGAGTAGATAGTAGGCGGTCTGCAGGAGCACAACTATGCCATTGGACACGCTACGCCCGGATCATGGGGACAATTGGAGATGCACATAGAGATATGCCTCCTGCAATGAAATCCATGCGGGATTCGATACAGCCAATCCATTGGAAACAGCCCGGGGAGGGGCGACATTAATGTAGCCCTTGGTTATCCCAGGGAATGTTCCGTGCCGACGAAAAGATTAAACAGCGGTGCCGAACCATACAGAAGCGAATGCAATAGAGGGGGGGTGTATAGACTTAAACACTCATCATCATTCTCATTCAAACCCAGGGGCGTTTACATAGCTTGGGGGGCAAACCAAAATGAGGAAATGAATGACGAACATGGCCTGACGTCGTCGTACATGAGCTGACCGACTACATCATTGCATCAGAAAATAGAAATAATAAAAGAAAAGGGATACAGGGAACGGATGCTAATGGGGTTTAATGGGAAGAGAGTTGTGGGCTCATATTGTTGCCCATATCATTACAGACAACAAAAGAGGTATTAGCAGAAAGGAGGAAGGAGAAGAATGACGAACCTTCCATGCAACCACCTCTGTTCTTCGCAACGAAAATAGGGTATCAAAAGACTTCCTCTCTCCCTTTGCTCAGGGCCTCTCTCCCCTGTCAACGAATGACAGACGGAGGCTCGAGAAGACCTCTCCACCTTTCTTCCTCCCCAAGCCTCTCTCTGGCCTTTTTCTCTTTACCCCCCCTGTGAGATTTTTTTCTGCTCTCTCTATGTGTTCTCTCCTTGTTCGCAGACGATTGGATTATAAGCACGCCCAATCCGTGAACCTTATCTGGCGCTAGGTGAGCGCACCGATGAAGCCTTCATGATACTATTTTGCACGCCAGGTGAAGGGGCGCCGGGAGATGGAGCGTGCCGATAAAGGGGGCGTGCCAGATTAGCCTCGTCCTTCATGTTTGTTCGGCACGAGCCGGACTGTGGGTCCTGGACTGGCTCCGGATGTTGTCTTGTTCCTTCATCTTGCCGCGGCTACGAAAAACTGCTACGAGAAGTGTTGGTAAAACCTTCGGGCCGCTGAACAGCCAATTCCGGAACCGTTTGTACCTTTAGTTTAGATACTCGGGTTTTCCCTTGACATGGCCTTCGGGGCTGTGGTTTGTGCTGTCGACCTGACCTTACTTGTATTTGTAGCTCCCTCAGGGAATGGGCCACTACTCAGGGTGTTTTTGCCCTAGCTGGGTGGCCATCTGGTCGCTAACGGACCTAATGGGTGAGAAGACGTACCCGTGCTGGGTTGCTCGGGTCTTCCACTGATAAGGCCTTCATCACCTTGTTCTAAGGGGCCAGAGACATTCTATCACCTCAGGAGGGTTTCTCATCAGGTGGTGGACCACCAGGTACATTCTCGTCCTTGATCAGACGACAGATGGTGTTTGTTCGGCGCGACCGAGTCAATGCTGGTTCATTAGATAGGCTGAACGGCACTGCTAGTTTGTTGTGGATTTCTTCTGATCCTCCTGAGGTGAAGTCCCTGGTGCCCGTGTCAGATGACCTGAGGCTCCAACAGTTCGAGAGGACCCTTGTGTATCAATTTTCTTCAGCTTCTGCACTTCAGCGGGCCGCATTCTTCTTGTCATTTAGGCGGGATCACCATTGAACATATTTTGAGTGCCAACACAAGCGTGTCGGGATAGAGCAACCCCCGAAGATGAAAACAAACTATCTTCTCCGTCGACTCGTTCAGCACCAGAGCATGGCGAGCACTACAAAGTCGAAGAAGCAAAGTTGGCCACTATCTGGGCCGGCACCTGCATATTGAAACAACTAAAAAGAATCCCGGCAAGATTCAATGTCTGGGAGATACTCTCTCTAGATGAGAAAACTCGGTAGGCCGTCATTGCGGTCTTGCAAACCCCAGCACACAATGAGCGTTACTTCACCGAAATCCAGTCGGTGGTGGTCATTACCTTCACCAAAGAAGATATGCTCCTGCCTTCGGTCAGCCACAATAGACCCCTATACATGCGGGGGGCAGTTGAACGGCTAGCCTATAAACAGGATCTTGCTTGACCCAGGGGCATCCGTAAACATACTCCCCTACCAGGTTTACCAGAAGCATTATTTCAATGTGCACCTGATTAAGGTCAGGGACATGAAGATAGCTGGGCTCAACCAGAAGTTTAAAGTCCCCATGGGCGCAGCAGAGTTCGAGCTGTCACTAGGAGACTTCACCACCAAGGTGTAGTTCCATGTCGTCAACGCCGATACCTCAAATAAGGCATTGCTCGGCCGACCGTGGCTGCATCAAAACCGGGTAGTGTCTTCGACCCTGCACCAGTGCATTAAGTACTCTCAGAATGGAAAAGAAGAAAGAATATTTGTAGACTTACACCCCTTTGAGGTGTTTGAATGTCATCTACTTGATGTTTCACTCTATATAGAGGAGCCGAAGTAGGACCCCCAGCCAGCTTAAAGCAAAGCGAAGGAGATAGCGGAGGATGACGACTGGTTCCCTCCACCGCCGCCCAATTACGTGGTACTACAGGAAGTGTCACACGTCTCTAAAGTTGAAGGCGTGGTTTGAGCCATCCCCTCTAATATTTACCTCAAGATAGGAGTTTCGAAGCTCGAGGATTTACCGGGGTACATGAAGGTCCCTCCAGGTATCACGAAGCCCCTCATGGATTTAGACTGTCAAATAGTCGAATTCTTGAAGATCTGGGAGGTGCCCAACCCGGAGGGTCCACCTACGATATTCTATGCGGCTGATGAACATCCAGTAAAGGGGGATGATGATTGTAGATTCCCTGAAGAAATTTGTGACCCGGTCACCCCAATCATGGGACTTCCGGATATATCTGGAAAAGTGGTGAAGCTGGCCAAGGGGCAACAACTGCCTTTCTTTCAAACCGAAAGCCGAAATTAAATGTTCAAGAAGTTGTAGTATCCATCGAACCTGGATAGAGAACTCCAGAAGATCACCCAACACCTTGGATTGGGTTTCACAGCTGAAGATTTCTATGAAGTAAATAGGATATTTGTCTCGGCCCTGGCCAGTGACGATCCCCCGGAAGACCCAGATGCACGGGAAGCCCAGAGCCAAGAGCAACATATGCCCCCAATCGGTGAAACCCAAGATCAAGAAGTGTTCCCCTAAAAATCACCTCTAAGCAGGGATATAGTAGTGGTCCCATCGCCTTCTGAGGGGCCAGTCCCAGACAGTCATGGTGATGGGGTGTTTCTACCTCTGCCTGACGTCGGAACAAAAGACAGTGGTCTAAGCCATACTCCAGACTTCTCCCCATGTGACCCTGTTATGCTCGCAATTTGCTATAAGTAGCAACAAGAGATCGAGACATTGAAGGCACAGTTGGCCGAAATGACCAAACTGCTATTTGATCTAACTGAGGGCATCCACCTTTGGCAGGGTAGATCCATGAACCCAGGACACTCTCCCGCAATCATGGCAGAATGGAAGAATCAATCCCTGAGTACCAACTTCAGTGCTTTCATGCACTCAAGGAGGAAGGCGAAAGAAGCGGTCAGACCTTCAACTAGTCGGCAGGTGGAACGAGTCCTCACATTGCAAGAAAATATGAAGAAGTCTTATTCCTTCCCGAGGGATGAAACTTGGGAGATCTTTAAATGGGCTTGCCACTACGGTAGGGTTACCTTGCCAAAGCCCAAAAGGCCAGAGGACGCCAGAATAAGTGACGACTCTGAATTCTATCTCTATCATCAAATCCCGGGCCACTCTATAGAAGATTGTTATGTCTTCAAGGATATCACCCAAGACCTGATCAGGCAAGGTGAATTGAAGATGTAAGACTATAAGGTGGACCCACCACAGTCCCATGTAGCAGGTGTATATAAAAAGGGAGTCCATGTGGTCTCCCTCCTCGCAGAGGTCACAAGCCCGGCCGATGGAAGATGCTCCGAAGCAGATTCCCATCAGTATGACTCCCCCTTGCCCTCATGGTGTGGTGGGCTGCAGCAGGAAATCGAAAAGTTGGAAAAGCAACTAGCCGAGATAAGTATGAGTCAGTTTGACCTAGTTGGGGGTATCCTCCCTCAGCATTGCAATCACCCAAGCCCGAAGCACTTGCCCATAATAGGGTAGAACTCTACAGCCACAGGCAAGAAGATGACGAGCTGATCCTGAACTACATCAAAGATGGAGAAGTCTTTATGCTAGATGCAAGTTCCCGCTAAGCCACGTGGTTGCCACCTGGGTTTGCAGACAAAGTTTGAAGGAAGAGATTTAGCAATGGATGGTCGTCATCGATGTCCAATCCCTTGATCAATTGGCTGCGATAGTGGCTGATATTGAAGCCTTCCTGGCAAAATACCACTCCGCCACCACCCTGGTAGAACAAGAAAACAAACTCGGAGATGTCAACTTCAACATTGCTCGGCATTTAAAGGAAAAGACAAAGGTGGCAGCCAATCCTTCAACCAATCAACTGACCTCATTGCGAGAGAAAATGAGGAGGCCTTACTCCTTCCCGAGAGACAAGACTCGGAAGATTTTTGAATGGGCCTGTCATTTTAGTGCCCCTCTATGATTGGTCCATGGGGGATTATTCCCTCCACGTGGCCCTTCATTCTCCTGGGGTATATATGGTTTGAGATAGGGTTTATTTGAGGAGTGGAGAAAGCTTTTAATGTCTTATCTGATTTTGGGCATTTGCAAAAAGAAGAGGCCGCAGCTCCTTCTTCCTCCCTTCCTGATGTGCTGAACGTGATTCAAGGGTGGAGAAGGTCATCATCCACCTTCCTGAAGTGAACCTGCTAAAGCACAGCGGCTGTACCACCTCCAAATCATCTAACATGCTGAACATGATTCAAGAGGAGGGAAAAAGGGGTTTATGTTCATCTCTATCCATCTTTCCAAAGTGAACCAGCTGGAACATCTTGGTGCATCTCCTCCACACCGTCTAGTCCGCTGTAGTCATCGAAGAAGCCAGAACTATCATCTTCCAGCCAGGAGTTTGCTGAACTTGTTCTTGTCCCTATTTGTAGTTGTTATTTGATCAGTTTATAGGTTGTGCGTGTATTGAACATTCAATTTCTTTCCTCTAAACTAGAAATGCCAGTGTGTGTGTACGGAGCTGTGTCTCCATGTGTGGACTTATTATTGGGGTAAGTTCCCCGTCTTAGTGTGCCTGTGTCCTACGTGGCCGCATGTTGAGGCTTCGTCCTCGTGTGTGTCCTGCGTAGCGGTGTGTTGAGGCTTCGTCCTCATGTGTATGCTGCATGGCAGGGCGTTGAGGCTTCATCCTCTTGTGTGGTTTGCTACAAAAGTAGCGTGTGGTGTATTGGGGTTCGTCCCCGTGTGCTACCTTGTGTAGCATATTAGTGAAGCCTCCCCGAGGTGGTGAGGGGTGGACGTAAGGAACCTGTCGTGGTCCCGAACCACCTTAAAATCACTGTGCACTTATGAATGTTTGTGCATTTGCTCCTTATCTCCTATCACCGTTCACAGGTTGGCTTGTTAAATGTGTTTTTCATGGATGCTAGATTTTTCTTTACACACGTTTACTTAAGATTGCTTATTCTCCGTGTGTGATCTTATTCAATTGCAAGCGTTTGGTGATGTGGAATTGAGAGGCATTTAAGTTGTTCAATTTGTACTTAATTTTTAGAGAGGGATCTATTCACCCCCATCTAGATCTGTGCCACAACACTCCGGGACCCAACACCCACGAAGGAGCAAAACTATAATACGCCTTGAAATTTGGCTTCTCGGCATCCAACAACGTCTCCGAGTACAAGTCTGAATTCATACTAACTCCCAACTGGTCTGCAACCAAATCAATGGGGACTACGAAGCTCAAGAGGCACAGATGATCAAGTACCTACGGCTAGTAAAGGAGATAGCCTGACTGTTCGAGACTTTCCAAGTAATCCAGATATCTCGAGAAGAAAATTTTTAAGCAGATGCTCTCCCTCGCCTAGCCTCCTCCTTCTACCCAGAAGGTACCCGGTCGATCCTCCTTGAGGAGTTAGAATGACTGAGCAACGAAATCGAGCTCGTAACTATTGTACGAACATCCCCTGGCGACTGGCGAGCCGCGTACATATCCTGGCTCCGAGATTTCGAAGAGCCCCCCGACCCTCGGGAGGCTGAGAGACTGAAGTGCCAAGCTCGACATTTCATCCTCCTCGAAGAAACCTTGTACCAAAGATCCTTTGCCGGTCCCCTCCTCAATTGCCTTGACGTCCCAGAAGCCCGCCGAGCGACTGAAGACGTTCACGAGGGCATCTGTGGTGCGCACCAAGGGGGAACCTCTATCGCAAGGATATTGCTATGACATGGCTACTGGTGGCCCATTCTCAAGCACGATTGCTCGACGTACGTTCAGAGATGCGATTGATGCCAGTGATTCGACCACCAGATACACCAGCCAGGCTCGAAACTCGTAACTTTAGTCGAGCCTTATCTGTTGGATCCCCTAGTTGATTTTAGGTAGTTATGTTGTAATGATGACAAATCTTGTGTGTGTGTGTCTTTGGGTAGTGAATTATGAAATGCTTGATAACCAAGGTGCTAATATAGTGACCATCCGGTTATGCAGGAAAAATGGCTTTGGTGGTCTCTTGGAACTCAAATTCTTGAGTAATTGAGTTATTTTCAGCTTGGACTCAAATCAAATGGTAAATCATGCTCATATACCTTAAGAGGAACTGGTAAGACCCCACAACTCTAAAAATGCACAAACTAGTTGAGTTGGGGCTCATGATGTGCACTCTTGTGCATTATTTGATAGCCATGGGTTTGCGGTGTTTAGTTATATTAATTGTGATTGCAAAAGTCATTCCATGCATATCCTTCATCATATTTTAAACTTGCATACTTTTTGAGAAGTTGTCTTAAGGGTGGAAACATGCTTGAGTTTTTGATATAAATATTGGTCTTGTTTGCTCCAGAGATCTGGTCGAAGAGTTCATCAATCCTCGGCAGCGGATATTTGTTCTTGATAGTGAGATGATTCAACTGTCGATAATCAATGCACAGCCTCATCGATCCATCTTTCTTCTTGACAAACAGCACTGGTGCTCCCCAGGGGGATGTGCTTGGTCTGATGAAACCTTTCTTCAACAATTCCATAAGTTGTTCCTTCAGTTCCTTCAATTCTGTGGGGGACATTCTATAGGGTGCTTTGGAAACAGGTTCGACACCCAGAATGAAGTCTATGGTGAATGACACTTCCCTTTCTGGTGGTAAACCAGGCAAGTCTTCGGAGAAAACATCGAGAAACTCCTGAACAACTTGAATGTCTTCTAGTCTGGCCACCTTAGCTTCCATGGCGTTACAAATGCTAGGAATGCCTCACATCCTTTGTTGATAAGTTTATGAGCTCGAAGAGCTGAAATAATTGGTGACCTCTTCCGAGGGGTAATGTATGTCAACTCTGAGTAGTCTACAAAGGTGACTTTCCCATTTTGGCAGTCTACAGTTGGCCGATGGGTGGATAGCCAATCGGCACCTAGAATGACATCATATCCCTGTAGATCTAAGCATATCAGATCGACAGGCAGGTTATGGCCTTTTACCATGACCTTACAATTTGGGTAATGGAATGTGACATCAGACTCATTCCCTAACGGAGTGGAAATTACCAACTTCATCTATTGTGGTTCCATAGGGAATGATGCAGTAAATTTCTTTGAAACAAAGGAATGCGTTGCGCCAGTATCAAACAGAACTTGAGTAGACTTGGAGCAAATAGATAAAGTACCTTCCACCAATCCGCCTTCAGTTGGTTTGGTCTCCTTTAGAGCTTGGAGGCATCCTTGTTTCTTTGCCAGGCGTTTCTCATCTTTGGTCACTTCCGTTTGTTCATTTAGCAGAGGGCAATCAGGAATCCTGTGTTCCCGACTCCCACAACGGAGACATGCTCCCAGCTTTCTCCAGCACTCCTCGGCCTTATGACTGGGCTTGTCACAATAATAGCAATTCTCTTTGGCGGGTACGGTGATGGAGAAGGGCTTGTTGTTACCCTTGAGCTTCTTCTCTTTGGAGGACTCTCCTCCATTAGAGGGTCACTTCTTGTTAAAGGTAATCTTGAAGTGGTTGGGGCTCGTGACGGTCTCCTTCTTGTCTTTACCATGGATCCTGTCGGACAATTTCGTGGCATCCTCAAGCAGTTGAGCATGACAGGTAATCTCTGGATATAACTGGATATCCATCGGAGCTAGTTGGGTGATGAACTGGGGCCGAAACCCATTCAAGAACTACCTTGCTTTCATCTTCTCGGTAAGCAGCAGACGAAGTGTGTACCTCAACAGCCTAGAGAACTGGGCCTCATATTCAGCCACAGTTAAGGTTCTTTATTTGAGAGCTACAAACTCCGCGGCCTTCTTCTCTTGGATGCAATCGAAGAAGTATTTGTTGTTAAAATGACCAACAAAGTCAGCCCAGGCCACATTGTCTTCCATCAGGGTGGCTTCCACATACTCCCACCAATACCTTGCATCTCGTTCTAGCTGGAATGTGGCTAGCAAAACTTTCTCATCGTCCACGCACTGCATAACGCAATAGATTCGTTCAATCTCCTTAAGCCAATTTTCAGTATCGTTTGGGTTAGATGAACTTGTAAACTTCAGAGGGTTTAGGTTCTTGAAACTCCTGTGGAGATCTCTTGCTCCACGGTGCGCTCCACCCTACGCTACTTGTTGTAGTGCCTGGGTAAAGTTCTAGATGGTTTGTTGCATCTCACGCCATTGTGCGCGTTCAACAGCCATAATCCTACAAGGATTTAAATTCTTAATTAGTTTTTATATGTTCATACTTATAAGGTTGTAAGTTCTATGACTCAATCCCTTGGCTCTACCCAATCTCGCGATTTTAAGAGTTGACCTATCCTTGGACTTGAGGTTACCTAGGAATTTGAAATCCTAGGCTCTGATACCACAAAACTGTCAAGCCCCGAAGGCGGAAGGAACCCAGAGAGCGCAATGAGTTTATATTCTTCATGTCAATCAGAGCATTGAGAATTTCGACCACGACAGAGTGCGCAATAAATAAAGACATCACTAATAATCAATCCGATACCATCAATACTAAATCGTATAACCATGATGTCAACAATATCCTTAACTGATACCAGTATCCAATGATCAAACTTTACTAACAGCGGAAGACTTTGAAGGAAAAATATCTTGAGGACATAAGTCTCTTACATCATGACTCAATTAAATAAAAAGATATCATCTTACAATGACACCAAAGGAAAGACATGACGCGGCGGGACATGGCATGATGTTTGAAGGTTCTACGTGCATCACTCTTGGT
>JANBPO010000348.1:0-38831 GCA_024336825.1 Amorphophallus titanum
CGCTGGGATGTCAGGATCCCATTCCCGCTAGTTTCGTGTCGATCGGTTGTCATTTGGGGCCGGTAGGAGTCTGGGAATCCCGGAGACTCATTTAGGGTCGATTCGTTGGAATCACCCCGATCTTGCGTTTTAATGCGTGCATGCGGTGTTTTTAGCCCCCAGGAGTGTTATATCATTGTGTGGCTTTGTTTCCCCTATGCTTCGGCGTGAATGGGGCGTGGAACGGACAGATTCGACCGTTCTCCTATTTTGCTCGTCGATTTTGTGTAACAATCGTTCCAGTGACCATCACACTGTGTGACAGTCCCACGATAGACTGCCACAACCATTGGTCATTTTGCATTCTTCGAGGCTGGGTTGGTGTGGCAGACCAGTATAGGACCGTCACATGACTATAACGTGCCTAGGGTGGTGCATTGCATTCTGGGTGTGACGGGCAAGCATAGGACCGTCACATGCCTGTAACGCGCTTGGTTTGGTGCATTACGTGCTGTGGCTTCCGAGGACTGTGGCTGTCAGTCCCTCGACGATCGTGTTTGCCTCAAAGACTGTGTCAGTCGGTTAGCCCTGACGGACCTCCCCTTGTGCGTCATGTTGTGTAACGCCCTGAGCCTGGTGCATTACATGGTCCGTGTTAGTGGTTTTGGGTCTATTGGCCCTGGCACACCTGTCTTGGTGCATTGGGCTAGTGTAAGGCACCTATATAGGTCCGTTACATGCCCTTTCATCCGCATTGTGGGCTGGTTGCCCTGACGCCCCTACCCTGGTGCGTCAGAGCAGGTAACACCCCTATGGTGGTGCGTTACGGTCCTGTTGTGGCCGTCACGGCCATTGTCCTGTTCTGTGTGTCTGTCTGTCTTAGGTTTGTGCTTTAGGGCGGTGTCTGTGCATTGGTGGTTTCTAGATCGGTCGGTTCAGGTGACTGGGTGTGGTCTTTTCCCTGACTGCGACAGTTCCCTAACGACTCAATCTAGAATTGTAAGTATCTTTGTCTCTGGTCTTGCAGCGGCTTTCCTTGACTACCGGGTTCGCCTAGTAGTTGAATGATAGTTCACTCTCCCTAGAGTGTAGTCATTGTCCACCGCTTCGGTTTCTGCTTGTCTTGTCTCAATCTCGTGGTTTGCCCATGACCCTTGGGTGTCTGTTGACATCCTATGAGGGTAGTGACCATAATGGGACGGCCAAGAGTGCTTGTGCATGCTGTATGTGTCTCTGTGTGTCTGTGTCGTGTCGAGATTTGGTCAACCTGGTGAGACTAGGGGTTGACATGTGACCTTGTGTGTGTCTCGGTGGCTTTGTCCAATTTGAGACCGTGCTTCTGGATGCCTCGAGATATCATTCTACCTCGATCTACGTATCTAGATATGTTGAGAGTTCTCAGTGTTCCCTCGGGTCTCCGTGAGTCATTTCCTACGGAGTGCTATTTCCTCTGGCTTAGGTTTAGACCGATTGGCGGCTTGTTCCGCTGTCTGTGATGATCTTACCTCCGAGTCGTGAGACTCAAGGATCGTTACGTGAGCAGGTCTAGTTATGTTGTCCTGAGTTGTCAGCAGTGGCTGTGCTGCCATTGGTGCTTAAAAGTACGTGTGATAGTGCTCTCTGGCCTATCTGTACTTCTGCACCCATGTTTTGAGTCTCCGTGTCTTGTGAGCCTCCACTAGTCGTAGCCTTATGGCGCACTTCGGCATGACGGCTCTTGTAGCGGGGCACTTTCCCAATTTACGATTCTTAGGCTAGTTCCGTGGGCCCCTCGTCCAACATAGCGTCCTTCAGAGAGGGAATATTAGCTAGAGGCCTGGCTTAGACGATAGCCAGTGTGTGCACACGTGGTCAGGGACTTTGAACTTGTGTCGTTAGATGTGACCTTGATTAGTCGCTCGTGTTATGGTACTGTTATGGTTCTGACAGTGTCTTGATCTTGGCCTAGTCCTTGCGGTAGGTGACGTGGAGAAGATGCTAGTAGGCGCAGCATAAGACGTTAATGGATGCAGCTGACTATTCTTCTGGTGATAAGGCACTCTAGTCACGTGGCATGTGACTCTCTGCGGTTCTCTTCGTGTTTTCTGTGCGTCGTGACCTTCTGGGTCAGCCCTCTAGTGGCTACACTCGAGGTTCGCATCTTGTCGTATTCACGACATTCTAGTCCTACGTGGGGCAGTGTGCGCGACATTCTAGTCATGGTGTGTTTGTGTTTATCTAGGTCTTTTCTAGACTTTTGTACTGGTCTCGTAGGCCTTGTCTTTGGCCTCATGGTTGTCGACAGATCGATGACTCCTGATCTTCCAAGTTTAGGGTCGACCCTTCTGTCATTGCTTGGAGTAGTTTAGGGAGCCAAGGTTAGTTCGACAGTCGCGCCTGTTCGGTACGGCTCTGTCGAGCTCTGCAGTCCCCACACAAACTATTGCCAATGCAGCACTGGTAGTCAGGGCTTCGGATGAAACAGCCTCGAAAGTAGCACTTGTTGGAGAGCTGGTGATGGCGGTCTCCTACAAACAGACCAATGCAGCATCAAGCAATGAAAGAATAAGAACAGATGAGACAGCAAGATAAAATAGACTTACAGTTAATGGAAGGTCCACACCCTCAAAAGAATGTGGAGGGGATGAAAATTCTACAGCCGTGGCAATGAAAGGAGGAGTTATCTTCGTCTCTGTGTCTAGCCCGGCGAACTCTCCTGGCAATTCCTCCTCAGAAGATATCATGAATAATTTCGGAGGCTGGAATAGCGGGAGAGCTTTAATCGGCACAGATAGTGTTTCTGACCTGGAAATTTCTTCTTCACTGCCGCTGAAGTCTACCTCTTCCTCCTCTGCATCAGAAGCAGTCCTGGAGCTACTTGAATAAATATCCATAGGAAGGGATGCTATTTCTGAAGCGTGCCGAGACGCAGACCGGGTAACCACCCGCCTCGTCGGGGCAACACTCTTCTTCAACTGAGTCTTATGCCCCTCCCGTGGCCAAAGTGCTTCCTCTGCCACCACGATGGCCCTGTTCTCCTCTCCAGCTGCTATCATAATGAGGGTCTTTAAGAAAATTGATGAAACAAAGGCTGAAAGACGGAGGGGATGGTGAAGTACATATTTACCCTCAGCCTCGCCAGTCGGCGTAGGAGAAGGCAGTCGGGTATCTTCCTCCGGTGGTGCCACTGTTTGCTCTGGGGCTATGTCAGAAAAAGAAAAGTTCAGAGCTAAGAGTCAGAAAGGGAATAATAGAAGCTGTAGCTGCAAATTGCTAATTTTACCTTCAGTGGGTGCCGGAGCAGTCTCCTGTTGAGATGAGAACTCCTCAAATGAAGGAATGTCTGGTAGAGGAGTCTCAGCTTTTGTTGCCGTCGGTTCAGGCTGCTGAGTTCGTGCTCTTTTGGCCCAGGCAGCCTTTACAACCGCAGCTCTGACCGCGGAAGTCTTTCTTTTCTTGCCCGGAGGTAGGGGAGTGGTCGTCGGCGCTGCTGCAGGGATAGTGAAATAATCAGGCTTCTCATCCTGGGTAATGATTTTCCTATATAATCCCTGCTTTTTGATATCTGGCCTATCTATCGAAAGCAAAAAAGAGACAATGTCAACTAACAGATGCAGAATTAAGGCAGTAATATGAAAAGCTCTACAACCAAGGAAAGAAGTCGTACCAGCTGGGCCGTCATAAAAAAGTAGATAATGGCCAGAACAAATAAGTTGTCCCCCCTGAGCGGGAGGTAGCTTCCTTGATAAGCCAGCAGACATCTCCAATGGTTTGGCACTTCTCTACCAAGGCCGCTAGGTCTGCATGGCCATGAAAATCTAGATAGTGGAATAGGCCTAAATGGTCCATACCCCAGCCATCCACGTAATGAAAAGAAGTAAAAAGTGGTTTGCTCAGGATGCCAGCTGCTGGACTTTCCATAGATAGACCATGAATATTTAACAGAACATAGAGTCAGGACGTGTGCTGGTGGTATGTTTGCGTGCGGTCTGCCTTGAGCACGAAAGTCCTATACGGATGAAATCTATCTGCTGGACCTTTCCAAGGGACTGTCGTTGGGAGCGGCTCTTCGGGAGGGAAGGGATATTGTTGCGTCTCCAAGTGAGCGCTCCCTACGTGACACAGTTGCCTCAGCTCCTTCATAAAGGTTTCCTCATTAATGGCCGCAAAAATAGGAGTGGGCAACTCAGGGTCTGCTTCCTTCAGGGCCCGGTGCTTAGCTAAATAGGCTTCTGCCTCCTTTGGGTGCTGTGAGTAGAGCTTCTTCAGATGAGCCTCATCAATATCAAACACCGGTCTAGGCTGCTGCTTCAGGAAAGTGCGTTCGGCCACGTCCCAGAATGCACTCCTGCCTCCCCTGTAGAAACTGGTACGGGTGTTCCACCACTTGATATATTCTGATGTAACTCGGGGAATGCGGTTGGAAATGGTTGGGATCCTGAAAGTTGCACCATCTTGGCGATGAAAGAAATCCCACCACAATGGCCCATCACCGACAATAGTGGACCCGTGCTTGGCCCGACTGTCCAGGGGAAACTGAGCCACAGATGTAGGCATATACTGGTCATAACCGAAGTTTCTCCCGAAGCGAAAAGGATACTATGGCTCCAAGATCAAAAGGCCACCTTTTCTGTAAACCAAAACACTGGGCCGGATTGCCATGGCCAACTGAACAAGCTCGGGTTCGAGAAGAGACCGAATAGCATTGATGCCAAAGATTGGGTGCACATAAGTCTCGGTCTCTTCCATCTTACTCTCCCTCTGCGGATGAACTAACGGAGCCGAACCTGCTAAACCCTCAACCCCCTCTCTCCCCTCTCATTTCTCACCTTCCCTTCTCTCTCTCGTTTCTCTGTTGTCTCTGGTCCATTCGGCGCGGGGCCCACACCGTTGCGGAGTTGGCCGAGGTGGGGACGCGTTGGGGAGATCGGTTCCCGAGATAGAGCAGCGGTTGGAGTGTGGCGGGTGCGATCCCTCGGTGGATTCCAAGAAGACGCCATTCACGTTTTGGGTGGTTTTCGGTGTGATTTAGTCACTTCGACGCTCGATTTCTTCGGTGGAGGTAGGGAGACGGAACAGTACTTCATCCTACTCATTTTCCCTGCCACTGCACGTCGTTCGGTGTAGAAATGGTTGAGTTTGGGTCCATTCTAGCGAAATCATAGTTTTGTAAGTTTTGTAGGGTTGGTCAGAAAATGGTGATGATTTTTGGATCGGTTACTGTTAATGGACTCCTTGGGACGTGGGCGTTCCATAGTCACTGATCTCGTCTCGATTGGTGGTCCCGCTTGGCCGGTAGGGCTCCGGGAAGTCGTGAAACCCTTTTAGGTAACTTCGGTAGAATCGCCCGTTTCTTGCGATTCATGTGTCGTTTTGACTCCGGTCGGAGTCTATGTGATTGTATGTGTGCCCAGGGTTGTTTCCCCTTTGTTTCGGAATGAACGGGGCATGGGAAGGCCTCCGTCGGGCCAACCTCACGGTTTGTTCGCCGCAAGGTTGTGTGGTCGAACCAGGTGCCGCCCATCGGTATGAGCGGCCACCTGTGGGCCATTTATCTCCGGTTGGTTTTGGGGTTGAGTGGTCTATCATGTGACCGCTCAAGGTGGTGCGGCCAGTGAGGGTCCGCCCATCTTCCCCGGTGCGGCCAGCTTCTAACCGCCTATGTTTTTCATTGGGACGTGTGTCCAGGACCTGATCGCATATCCCTATTGACCCTTGGTCAACGTCTGTGTGTCGGTGGGGTTGTGCGACTTGGTCAAAGCCGCATTGACCGGCACTGTAGTAGGTCGGTTGGCTTGTGCGGCCGACCCTTAGACGCACAATGCCTTGGGCGGCCGACCCCTGACCGTCCTTCCTACCCTTGGGTTAGTCCGAGTAGAGCCTTGTGTAGCCCAACCCTGGCCGCATGTCCTTCGTGCTGCTCGTTCCCAGTCGCACATCCCTTGAGCGGCCCAAGATGAACCACCCATGTGCCAGTCTAACCCGGTGTTTTCGCTTTGGCCAATTCGAGTCCCGGGCGAGTGGTTCTCGATCTGCATGCTGACCCGTGGCCTGACGGGTGCTGTGCATTTCGTCGGGGCCAGGTGTTTGGATGCAGTAGGATCCCGGGTGTTGGTGTTCTTGACTTGTGCCACCGTGTGTTGGTGTGTGTGCGGTGAGGGTTCCCCGTGCGTCATTAGTTTCTCTGAAAAATGATTCCTGAGTGGGCCCTGTGTGAGGCCTTGGGCTGCAAGCCCAGTTGTCCAGCCTGGGAGCTGGAGGTCTTCTTAGTTCCCTTTTGGGGGAATGACCGTGGCAGTTGTGAACTACCTGTGCGTTATCGTGCCAAGGTTTCTGACCCTAGGGTTAGGGCAGATTGACGGCTTAGTACCATCCAGTACAATGGCCTTGACCCCGAGTCTTGTGACTCAAGGACCGTTGGGTTTAGTGTGTCTAGAGGATTGTCCTAAGTCTAATGGCTTAGCGTCACTTGGTTCTTCTTGGCTCTTGCGTAGTATGTGTGTGTGTGTGTGTTGTTCTTGGAGCTTACTCTCTCAGTGACCCTCCACTAATCGTAGCCTACCAGTACGCGTGTGCTGGTCCCACCTGGGAGTAGGTGGACGAGCTTACCCTGACGACGATTTTTAGACTGGTCTCCGTCAAGCCCCACGTGTAGCAGCCAGAGTCTGGATGAGGGAAAAACCAATTAGAGGCCAGACCTAGTGTGTACGATCTGTGTATGCACACGTGGTTGGGGGCAGTTGGACACACGTCGACAGGCGTGACCCCAGCTAGTCACTCGCTTTGTGGTTACTTGAGTGTGTCTGAGTCTCGGGCCCGGGACATTGTAGCTAGACACTTGTGGCGCGGTGTAAGACGTCAGTGGACACATCCGGTCGTTCTTCTATGGGGAGGTACTCCTGTTCTGGACAGAGAGCAGCTGTCTATTTTGGTTGTGCTGACCGTTGGGTTCTGGCTGTGTCACTGTGGCACGTGTGTGTGGGTTTTCACGTCGAGAGACCAGTGTTGGAGTTGTGGGTACTCCTGTCACGTGAGACGTGACTCTCCTGTGTTTTGGGTTCTGTTTCCCATCTGTGAGACGTGGCCTCTAGACCGTTCCAGTGTGTTTTCCCGAGGTTGTGGCCTGAGGTGCTTGGTGGAGTCACCGAGACTTCGTTGTGCCCGTGTAGCGGAGATTATGAGTCAGATGACCCATCCCTTTCTGATCTGTCTTGCCCTACGCCTAAGGCTATGAGAACAGTTTTTATAAAGGGACTTCAAGGAGAAAGTAGGCATCCTCCCCTAGGAGCAGTTACGCCTCCTTCCCCCAAAATCCTTTAGAATCCTTCGACAGGAATACGCAAAAAAGGCGGGTTCTTCAAGGGTCAGGAAGGTAGGAAGGTGCCAAATCAGCACCTGCGAATTGACCGATCGATGCATGACCTACTGTTTCAGTAGGAAAATAGTACGAGATTTCCAATTTGAAAAAAAAGGGGGGGAGGCCAACAAAGTGAGTACAGATTAAACCTAGTCTATGGAGATAGAAGAAGGGTGGGAAGTCTGCAATCCTCCTTGAGGCTTGATGGTCGGAAGGCCCTCAACACTCGGTACTATTTCTGTAGTCAAGGACAAGGCGCCCCTGGCTCCTTTAGTGATGGCCAGCTCGGGCACTGACCCCACCTGTGTGGGAACTATCTCGACCGCATGCTCTCCTAAAGTAGCCAGAGTTGGTGATTCTCTCTCCACGAGAGTAGAAGTGCCCTCATTTCCCTCTCCGCCACTCAACTCTGATGAAGAAGGAGAGGTCGAGTCCTCTTCGTTTGACTCATAGTGCGAGCTCATCAATAACTTGCTCTTGTGCCAGACTTGCTGCCCCCCTGAAGCCCTGTGCGAAGCCTTTCCGCAGTCCATGCCTGTAACCTGGTTCGTAATAGGCGAAGGTAATTTTCTTTAGGGCTTCGCGGTATTCTTTCGAGCCCAGATATTGCTCGATTGCCTTTGCCTTGGTTTCTACTTCCTTCGTCTCGAGATCGGCAAACTTTGCCTCGGTCTCAACCAGTTTCACCTCAGCATCCCTCCTCACTCGCTCTGCCTCTAGGAGGTGACTCCCGAACTCTTCCCACTCGACCCCCCACTGCTCTGAGCTCACCGTGTAGGCCTGACGCTCCTCCTCCAGGAGTTTGCCCTTTAGGTCGGCCATATATCGGGCCTAAGATAGCTACCCAGACAGCGATTGTATCTTCTCCTGATTCTCTTAATCTCGCAATCAGAGTGATGCCGCTTCCAGCCGAAAGACCCCAAGCTCAGAGGACAGTTGTTCGACCCTCTAGTAGGACTCGGCGCAAGCCCTGGCCTGGGTCACCTCACTGCTTTCCATCTGTGCCAAGTAATATGTAATCTTGGCCCCTAGTTGGGCCATGAACAATCCTCCCTCCATAACCCTTTCAAGAAGCATCAGAGGGGAGCAATGCCGAAATTCATCCTGAACATACGGAGTTGCCAACGCTCGGCAACGCTCATAAAGGGAGACCTAAAGGGTAAATCGCCCCTGTTGAAGGACGGGACTCCTCCCCAGATGGGTTGGTGCCAGGATGCCCCCCTCAAAAGTTCCCAGGCTTAGGACTGTGGTGCTTGGCTAGGTCGGGATCCTTGGACCGACCTCTTCCTCTCTGCGCACTTTATCAGGCTTGACAAGGGTCCCTTCAGCCGAAGTCAGTACCTTCAGCGGAGGGACTGGAGATGTCGAACGATGGATGCCCTCGATTGGAGGCTTCTCGATCGTATGATGAACCTTCATCTTCTTCTGCCTGCTCCGCTCAGTGGTCAGGGCCTTCATCGAGGCCAGCAGTAGCTATTCCTCAGTGACTTTATGCTTGGACCCATGTCGCTCTGGCTCTCCCTCGAGAAGGACCCTCTTGCCCTTATCTCCGGTAGAGGAGGGGGCTTCGAGGACCAGAGGGACGTCGTGGGCAACCGCCCTTGCCCGTTCGTCGACCTCTGTAGGTGTTTGATGATCCTCGTCAGCACCACGGACAGGCTCTGTCGACCAAGGGTGAACTATCAAAAGGAAGTTTGGCAAAATGATGTATAAGATTAAGCTTCCAGAATCTTTACCCTTGGGAGGCAACACGAGGCGTCCATAGCACTAGACATTGGCTGGAGACATTAGCTCTATGGTCGACCGCTGATGACTCTGAAGGATCCTCATCTCTTCCTCGATCTCTGAGGAGACCGCCAAATGCTTCGCAGGGAATATGGGATGATAATTCAGCAGAATAGAAAAATTCCAACTAGAATCTTTGTTGAACTCTCCCAAAAAATATTGGGTTTTCCACCCTTTATATGAAGAGTCTCGAGGGGAGGGGGCAACACAACTCATCTCTCTCTTGGCATGAAGGTAAAAGAAACCCTTCCGGGCATGGGTATGCTCCTTCAGCTCATAGAAAGCATGAAAGGGGTCAAGGGATGCGGCGAGGCCGCATAAGCAGTAGAGGATGATGAAAGAGAATATGAAGGTATAAGAGTTGGAGACCAACCGAATGGGAGCCAGCTAATAAAATTCCAGCAGCTTGACAATGAAGGGGTGGAGAGGAAGACGAAAGTCACACTTCCAGACCAGAACGTAGCTACAGAAGAGGGCTGACTGGGTATCTAGACTAGACTCATGAGGTTTACCTAGAGAGAAATAATATCACCATGGAAGTTGGAAGCAAATCTCAAGTTCCTTCACCTTTGGTTCGGTCAACTCACTACGAAGATGTTAATTAGGCATCGGATCCGAGCTTCCTGCCCCTTGCTCAATTTCCTGACGTTCGGTTTCTTCGTTGTGCTCTGCCATAGAAGATTGGAAGGAAGATGAAGAAGAAATCCTAGAGCCCGATGAGCTGATAGGAGGAGGAAGTTGACGAATCGCCTCTACGGTTGTCACACCCCGAGATATACAGTGAAATTAAGTCAGGAATGTGAACAGCTAGCAATACATCTCAAGCTAGCAAGATAATCAGAGCTCAATAATACATCCACACACATAAGAGTGAACACAAGATCATGTATTCAAAAATACAACTTTTATTGATTCATAATAAAATCAAAGATTTACATCGATACTTAATTCTAGACTCAAGAAAAACAAAATTACATTATCATGACTTTTCATTGACCATCAATAGACTCATGACCCTTGACAAACTAGGGCTTCTCTCGTCTATCATTCGCTCTCGCCCTTGGATCCATCATTCGAGTAATCCGAATCCAATCCACTAGGGTTTCCTGAAAAGATTGAGAAAGTCGAGAATGAGCACACTTGCCCAGTAGGTATCTTCGTATCAACATGAAGATAATATCTAAGTAGCATTTTAGCTCTAGAAGGTAAGGTAATGAAAATACGATAAAACATGCGATAAAACCAAAGTAATAATACAAGTGGCGAGATATAGACCATAGAGATATGAGTATTCATGTAGAATGGAAGCATGATCAAGTAAGATTATAGTGTGGTCTTTCATAAATGAGAATATACTAGTATGTATCGAGAATGTACTTTTCATAGCCATAAAGATTATGCACTAGAAAGTCATGTAATAAGAGTGTATCATTTCATGATGAGCCTCGTGGATTTCACCTGTTTTTAAAAAAAGTACTCCCGGCGTAATGTGATGCCAGTGTTCATCATACCCCATAGTTTATCGTATATTTTCGGCCATTTGCCGAGGGGGCTAGCGTCGAGCCCTTGGACACTGTCCGTGCCCGCTCTTGCATCTTCAAGTTATAAATCAAACTACTTCCACAAGTAATATAAAGTTTGGCCGATAATATAAAGTTCAAGTAATAAATTCATGATAGCAAGTATCAAGGAAGAATGCACCAAATATGAATTCATGTGAGTCCAAGAATGAATTAATGACGAGGCTATGCTACGGGAGGATTCTGGCATCATAACGATGCCTTTATTGATTTTCATAGTTCATTAATGCCTTGTTTAATAAGGTTTGAGTTCCAGATAATTCATAGACCATCTAGGAATAGAATAGCCAACCCTTGGGTCAAACCTTGGGTTGAACAGCATGCAAGTAGAACGCGGTCATGTTTGGACCGTTTCTTGAAAGTAGCGATTCGATCAAGACCGCTATCAGGATGGGTCGACGCATGAAGAAGAACAGGTCGACGCATGAGTGTTGAAATCAGGACGTGGTCGCGCTAGGACTGCTATCATGAAGTAGTGGTCGCTCGATGGCCGCGTTCAAGTTCGTTCACAGAAAAATGCTGGTATTACATGTGCTTTCTAATCCATTGGACTTTTAAGGTACAACCAGCTCAGAGTCCTAGTGGGAATCCAAAGCTCGCGGAGACTTACGGAGGCCTTGAAACATGATCACCTAGTCTAGTGGAAGGAATATCCAACAGAGAGAATCACAAGTCCAAGAGAGTGCTCCTATCACGTGCAACTGCAACTAATAGCATCGTACCGGGATATGTGCTATGTACTTAAGAAAAACTAGAGATGAGAGTGAATCGTGTAAAAATAGTGATCAAATCATCAAGGTAACAAGTGCCATAAACCATGTGAAATAATTTTAATACAAGACTATATGATTTTGGTATGAAATTAACATAAGATTAAAAAAAGTTTCTAAAACATGTAGGTCCCCTCTCACTCGGTTTTGGTCCAAACGGACCCTGATCGACGCGTGGGAGGTACCGACGGGACGGGCTCGACATGAGGATCGCGATGATACCCTCCTTCCCTCGGATCGTGGAGCGTGGAGGCATGTGGGAGTGAGAGGATGACGTGGCCGCCGTCGCTCGATCTGCACCGATTCGCGATCTTCGCCGCGCAATAGGTAGGGGAACTGGTTCCTCGTCTCGTCAGGAACCTGTTGACGTCACATGCGTCACCATCCATCGTCATTTTTATCGATTTTCGTGTAAATCCCATTTTGTAGAATTTTAAGCTAATTTCTTGAAAACCATTCTTCTCTCTCAGTTTTGGTTTAGACGGCCGCTGATCGGGGCAAGGGAGGTACCGTTGGAAAGGTTGTGTCGCACAGGTCGCGGTGACGTCGTTCTTCCCTCGATTCGCAGAGCGTGGAGGCGGGTCGGGCCGAGTGGAGCCGCGGCGCCCCTTCATCTATTCGTGCCTCGAACACCGTTCCTGTCGTGTAGGAGGTAGGGGGATGGAATCTTGTCCGCGCTAGGAACTCGCCGGTACCACATGCGCCGTGGTCCGATGCCAGTTTCCTTGATTTTCGTGTAATCTTCCATGTTAGTGTTAATTAGGCCTAAAATCATGAAATCGACTCCATGAGCATTGTCTTTTGATTTTAATGGCATGTTTAGTTATGGAATGTTGATATGCCTTGAAAAATATGAGGCTGTAAACATTGTTAATCGTGAGCTACAGAAAAATTTGAAAAAAGCTAAAGAAGAGCAAAAAGGTAAATAGTCCACACTAGAGAGAACAACCCAGGGTATGTCTAACCTAGATGTCATCCTAGGTACCTGGGTTAATTTCAGAAAGAAGGGGCTTGGGTTCAATCCCACTAAGAAGAGGGCATTTGAATTCAAGACTACATCCTTCTGTCCTAAGAAAGGAAATGGGAAGCTGATTGTTGAAGAATCAATGAAAGGAAATCTTAATCAACATGCTACTCAATTAGGTCGAGGCACCAACATGCAGAGTGGAAGTAACTCAGCTAAGCCACAAGCTCAACACAGGCACACCAGATGGCAAGGTCGACGCTCTGGATCAATAACTCAACGTAACACCAGCTAGTCAAAGGTGACGCAACCACAAGGTCGTCACCATGGTCACACAGGTCGACACTTCAACGCTCACCAGGATCTTTCAGGTTGACGTATCAGCCACCTGCCTCGATGCAGATCATTCTTCCACTATGCAAAGAGAAAACATTTCAATACTATCAAAAGATTCAATGGGTAGCCAACCTTGCGTACATTTAATACCCAATTCAATACCATTGGAAACCCAAGAATCAGACCTCAACCTAACTCACATTCCATGAATCTCATGAAATCCACTCACCATATATGCATCCAACCAGAATACACAAGCAACCAGAGTTGGTTCAGTCATAAAAAGAGAGTGGTTAAGCAAGTTTTGATTCCAAAGAATTTATTGCATGAATTGAATTATGATTGTGGACCCGAATTCATTTGGGTTCCAAAGATCTCTGTTTAATGTCTTCTATGTAGGATTCCCTAGTAGCCCATCACAACTGATGGTACTTAGACAATGGTTGCTCATGGCACATGACGATAGACCAGAAGAAATTTAGCCACCTAATCAAGAAGGATGGATGCCAAATGAGGTTTGGAGGCAAGGATAAAGGAAAGGTAATTGGCACAGGCACCATGGGTAAAAATTCTTCCAACTCTATTGAAAATATAATGCTTGTTGAAGGCCTCGAGCACAACCTACTTAGCGTAAGCCAATTGTGTGACAAAGGCCACAAGGTACTATTTGATGCTAGTAAATGCAAAATCTTTGAAAATAATTCTGAATCGGTGCTCTTTATAGGTCAGAGAGTGAACAATATCTATATGATAGACCTTGATGCCCCTAACTCTGAACGTCTATGCTTAACTGCCAATCAACTAAGAAAGGCAAGTCTATGGCACCGTCGACTGGGACATCTAAGCTATGGGACTCTGCACAAACTAACCAAACATGAGATGGTTAAAGGGTTGTTAAAATTGGCCTACACAAAAATTGATCAGGTTTGTGAAGCTTGCTCACTAGGTAAGCAAACAAGAAAATCCTTCAAATCAAGAAGTGAATCACTGTCATCCCCTCCTTTCGAATTCCTGCATATGGACTTGTTCGGTCCAACTAGAACAGATAGCATTACCGGGAAAAGGTTTTGATATGTGATAGTTGATGATTTTTCCCGCTTTACATTCATCTTCTTCCTCACTAATAAGAATGATGCTTTTTCTGTGTTTCAGAATTTCTTCAGAAAAGTAAAGTAAGAAAGCAAATTCAAAATCACCACCATCCTGTCTGATAATGGAGGAGAATTTAAATTTTCATCCTTCTCTGAGCTATGTGATCAAGAAGGTCTAACCCATAGATTTTCTTCTCCCAGGACCCAGAGCAAAACGATGTTGTGGAACGAAGGAACTGGACGATTGTGAAAATTGCCCAGACAATGTTGATTGAAAGTCAACTCTCAAGGAAGTTCTAGGCTGAAGCAGCCAACACAGCATGTTACATAATCAATAGGGCCATGATAAGGCCAAAGTGTAAGAAAACTTCTTATGAGACGATGAAAGGTAAGAAACCCATTTTGGCTTATTTTAGAGTTTTTGGATCAAAGTGCTATGTTCATAACAATAACAAATTAGAATTAGACAAATTTGAAGCCAAAAGTGACATTGGAATATTCTTGGGTTATGCTGAAACATCAAGGGTGTACAGGATCTTTAATGTTAAAAATCAAACCGTGGAGGAAACTCCACATGTTGTGTCTGCAGAAATCAATGATCCTGACAGAGGTTTTTGTAATAGGGAAAAGGAGGAGGATGGAGGATTTCTGAAAACTAAAGAAGACCAGGAAGATGGCAGCCAACCACATCCCACTGGACAAGAGACAGGTCAGTCGATAGAAACCCCTACTCATCCAATGCTGCCTAGTGAGTGCTCTACCAATCTGCGCACTTTAAAAGATCATCCTATGCACAACATCATAGGCAACTTGCATGACCCTCCTACCATGAGGAGGGGGTTCAACACTACCCCCCACCCCATTTCCCATTTTGATGCATGCATGTGGATCTAGACGAAGGAAAAGGGGCACACGACCCCCTCAGGACCATTTGCAGGGCCCTTAGGGCCATTGGCCAACATCGGGGGGGGAGCGAACGCCGTTCATCATGGCGGGTAGGAAACGGTCCGAACAGGGACTGCTTAGGAGAAACACAGTCCAGATGAGACCGCCTGGTGGTCAAAATGGCATAAAATAAATCACCCCAAAGGCTAAACGGTCCATGGGTGACCGCTTGATGGAAGTTGAACAGGCGGGGGTGAACGCGGGCTAAGGCAGACCATTTGGGGGGTAGACGGTCCTCCTAGGGCCGTGCAGAAACTAAACCATGGTCTTAGCAAGATCGTTCACGGGACAAAACGGTCTCCACCAGGCCGTAGGTGAAAGAAAAAAGAAATGGTCCAAAATGGTCACCCAAAGAACCAAACGGTCTTCAACAGACCGTCAAATAGAACAAAAATGGTTAGTGGAGGACCATTTAAACGTAGATCAACAGAGGGTTTTTATTAAGAATGAGAAGCGATCTGGTGGGCACCGTTGGGGTCATCAGACGGTCAGTAGGAGACCTTTAGGGTGATGAAAAATGGTCCAGTAATTGCCGCTAACTTGATAGGCTGCACCCTTTTTTTTTCTCTTATTTTTTTAATTCAATGCATGACTTATTATGAAATGAATGACTAATGCAACTTATTTAAATGCATGCAGGGAAGCACCGGACACAGAACTCCTGGCTCCAGGTCCGTACAGTGTACCTGGCACTGCCAGACTTCCAGCGAGAGCGGCTAGCGGCCATGGGATTCGGGGAGTTCCTTGGCATGGAGGTCACACGACTCGACACTGCCCTGTCATACGCCTTGCACGACCGGTGGGACCCGGTCAGCCGCGCCTTCCTCTTCTCGTGGGGGCACCTAGTCCCAATGCTAGAGGACGTGGCACGCATCACTGGCTTGCGGGTGTACGGGATGCCGGTGAGGGGGAGGACCTTCACGGACTACAGGGAGCTGGCCCAAAGGTTGTTGGGCTTAGAGCTACAGAGGCCAGAGCGCCAGTCGATGACTCTGCCGAGGGCGAAGCTGCAAGAGAGCGTTGGCTTGCGAGGAGCTGGGATCGCTACTGGAGAGCTGCCAGAGCACCATCTCGGGAGGCTGACGGACAAAGCACGGAGGCTAGTGGCAGCCGCACCTAGACTCGAGGCAGATGTCGTCCTACGGAGGTTCCTGATGCTTCTATTCGGGAAGCTACTATTCGCCACTCGGGCAGACGAGGTTAGCTATCAACTACTACCGCTGCTAGAGGACGTGGACCGAGTCAGAGAGTACGCGTGGGGCACAGTGGTCCCCGCCTTCCTCTTCGACACACTCAGCTTGACGAGCCGGCGCACCATGCTCAATGGGTTTTCCCCACTACTTCAAGTACGGCTCAATCCCTAAAATGCTTGTGCAATTGTTATAAATTCTATAAATGCTATATGCTGACTCTTTTTGATGCAATGCATGTAGGTGTGGGCCTACGTGTACCTCCTTGGGTTGAGGAGAGGACAGGAGACATTCCCAGACCGTCTGCCTATTGCGAGACAGTGGATAGCACCCTAGGAGGTGGGCTCCCTACGTCATCAGGTTCGAGCGATCCAGGACAACATCGATGCCCTTCCCTATGCCTCGATAAGGTCTAAACTTGAACTTGTTCAAGTGTGACTATATGCTTGTATGCTAATGCAATTGCCTATTTGATAGGTGCAGTGGATGCCATACCAGGGAGAGGGGCACGAGGGCCAGTCGTGGGTGGTGGCCGCCTTAGCACACGTGGGTTGGGACATCTGGCTCCACTACATGAATGTGGTGGAGCCCATCCACTACCGACTGGTCACGAGGACCATAGGCATCCACCAGGCGATGGTTCAGTTCCTGGCTCGCGAGAAGTCGGAGGAGCGCGTGGGACGCTACGCACAAGGGCTAGCGACGAAGATCAACTGGACCACCCGAGTGGCAGAGCAGGTCTAGGACTGGACGGGACTTGGGTGAGTGGTACACGCCCAAGCCACGAACTACGGAGCCTACTTGACGGCCTACTCGCGATGCTACGGAGACCAGGTCTTCCGTGGCGCGCGACGACTGGTACAACTGTAACCTTATGCTTCTTAATATGCTTATGATTATGATGCATTGACACTTGTTCTTCTACATGCAGCTTGACCCTCAGGGACGGATCGTCGAGCTCCAGGGGCTACTTCACTCCACCGTCCATGTAGTGACCCAGAATTTTTAAAATTAATTTTTGAATTTATTTAGATATTTTTTAAAAATTATTTAGCAATATGAGGAAATTTTTCTATATATAATCTCTTAACCCACTCTCTCTCCCCATTCTCTCTTTCTCACTCTCTCACCTCTCTTCCCCTCCCTCTCTTCTCCGCGAGGGGCTGACCGCAGCAGGCAGGGGCGAGGTGGCGATGGCGCGGGGGAGAGGACGGCAAGGACGGGTCGAGGATCGAGGGATGGTGGCGCGGCAAAGCTCAGCCACGAGTTCGGGGCGCCGGCGAGGGTTTAACAGTGTTTTATTCGTGGATCGGCGTCCACGGTGCGTGAAATCTTCGGTGGAGGTAAGGGGACGGATCCTTAACCCTTGTACTTCCATTCCCGTGGTTTTGGTAGGCCGTGGTGAGCCGAGCGGATTTATTTTCACATTTTGGTGAAAATTCATGATTTTGGGGTGTGAGCCCAATCTAGTGTTTTGATCGCATTTTTGGGATTTAAATGGGTCCTCTCGGTGCTAGAGAGGTAGGGGACTAGTTTTCCCTTATTTTCCCCTTCACATGGGTGTGAACAGGGCGTGGAATGGGGTTTTTTGGGTGATTCGCTGATTTCGCGCTCGGGACGACCTAGCGGTCCTTCCAGTGACTGCTAGGGCATCAGGCAGTCTAGTAGTGGACCGCTAGTGTCCTCATATGTCGGTTCGAGCTTAACGGTCGCGTGATAGACTGCCAGGTTCCTTAGCGGTCCAGTGGTAGACCGCTAGGCTCTGCCATGTGGTCCGAGGAGTGACCGCTAGTGGGTTGCTAGTTTCTAGGGCTTAGCGGTCTAGGGATAGACCGCTAGGCTGACCTTGGCGGTCCAGAAGTAGACCGCTAAGATCCCTAATGGTCCAAGATAAGACCGCTAGGTGGTTTTCATGCTCGCCGTGTCCGTTTTGCATTGTGTTGGTCTCCGGTCGGTCTGGTTGAGATCCAATGACCGACTTATGACCCCGTGAGCATCCCAGACACTGTGGGTTTCGTGTTCATATTTTAGGGGTGTCAGGAGAGACCGCATTACCTCGATTTATGTGCTCGTGAGTCTTGGGGTCCGAGTGACCCTGTGTATGTTCCGAGTTTCGAGGGGGCCGTGTGTATGACCTTGGACTGTGAGTCCAGTTGACCAGCCTGGGGCTGGGAATTTTTCGTGTGTCACTGTAGTTTCAGACCTAGGGATTAGGCCTGATCGACCGCACAGTGCCGTCACATGCAATGGTCTTGACCCGAGTCTTGTGACTCAAGGACAGTTGAATTTAATAGGTCTAGTGGGCTGTCCAGAGTCTAGTGGCCGTGAGCCACTTCTTCCTTCGTGTTACTCGTGATGGGTGCGTGCGTGATTTTCTATGCTCATGTTCTGTGAGCTCCCACTAGTCGTAGCTTTCCCATGGCATGCGTGTACTGGCCCACCTGGGAGTGGTGGTGCGGCTTACCCGAGAGAGACGGTTGTTAGGCTGGTTACCGTAGGGCCCCCACGCGCAGCTGAGTTTAGGCTTCGGGGGAAGAACCAGCTAGAGGATAAGCCTAGGGCGTATAGTCTGAGTGTGCACACGGGGCTGAGAGCTTCGGGCCCGCACTGACGAGCACGACCTCAGCTAGTCCTTGTTAGTGGTACTGGTCACTTTAGTATCTTTGTCTCCGCCTGGGGCGTGGTAGTGAGACACGGGGGCACGGTGTAAGACGTCAGGGGACGCATCCGGTCTGTTCTTCTGGTGGGCGGTACTCCCGTTCCGCGACGTGAGTTGTCGTGTCATGGATTTCTATTTTTCATCTGCGAGACGGGATTTCGTGTGTAGTTTTCGGGTGTTTTCCTGGAGCCGAGGTCTAGGATTTTCGGTGAGCGTCATCGAGGGCTTCTCCCTAGATGGTGTAGAGTTTACGACGGTGAGGTCGTGATTGTGTTTCCAGACCATGTGGGTTTTGGTGTGGGCCCTTGTTTGTGAGGACAGGTCTCCACGATAGTGGCATCGTGTCGTTTTCTTGGTAGCGTGACTAGGGCGGTCGCGGTCTGGTGGTTCGTTTCTGGTTGTTCCCCGACCGTGGGATCGGGGTGTTGGGTTCCGTTGGTACAGTAGGAGTAGTTGTAGAGCCGAGATTTTACCAGTCACCGTATTTACTATTCTTGCTGTTACTGTTGTTCTTGCTGTAGTTGCTGCTTTCCGTACCGCCGTTGTTTTTGGTTGGAGTTCTGCAGGACCCCTACTGAGCCAGTGATAGGAGGCTCACCCCTGGTCTTCAGGTGCGACGATTCTTCCTCGAGGTTCGAGGGCGTTGCGTGGAGGTTCTTAGTTGCCAGCTCGCCAGGCCGAGTGTTCACTTGGCATGTGGTACATTTTACTGCTTTAGACTATACTTTCTGTTGGACTGGACTCTGTTGTAGTTAGTTATTTATTTCTGTTATTATATCTGTAAGAACCCAACAATGAAACTGGCAGCTAGAGGGCATGGGAATTAATTAAGAAGAGTACTAGCTAGAACAGTACGTTGTAATTAATTGAGGAGCGTGTTTTAATTTGGAACAACAAGTGCATGGGCAGGGATAGGAGCATTAAGTTAGTGTTATTAGTACCATTAAAAATGTTAAAAAAAGCAGAATAAATTAGTGAAGTTGAAGAAGCGTGCCGCGAGCAGGAGAAACCGAGAGAAGAGTAGTTGCAGAGCAGTGGGCCACGGCAGCGGGGAGATGAGGAGCGAACCTTGCAGATGGACATGAAGGGGAAGTCGCTCTCCCTGTCGCCGATGCCGAGGTCGGGGAGGGCGTCGCCGAACTCGCGGCGGATGGCGTCGGCCTTGAGGTCGGCGACGAGCACGCCGGGGCGCCGGACGAAGCCCGTGGCGCGGCCGGACTTGGTGACCTCGATCTCCGTCCCCAGCACCTTGTCGGCGCCGAGGTAGGCCTTGGCGAAGGGTTCCACCATGATGGCGGGGCTGGCGGTGACGACGTAGCGCCGGCCGAAGGCGCTGAAGACGCGCCAGCCCTCGGGGTGGACGTCCTCGGCGTAGAACTTGGGCAGCACCGACCGGGCCGCCATCTCGATGTCGCGAACCTTGAGGCCGGCGAAGGAGATGAAGATGAGGACCTGGATGGCGAGCGCCTCGGAGAGGAAGAGGTAGACGAGGATGACGAAGGGGACGGAGGCCAGCAGGAGGGCGCCGCGCAGCAGGCTGCCGGCCTCCAGGGCGACCAGCATGTAGTAGGGGAAGGCGCTGTGGGAGACCAGCAGGGTGCCGTCCAGGTCGGCGGCCACGCTCTGGTTCGACCTCCCCTCCGAGCTGCACCTCTCGATCGTCTGGAACCTGTGGAACCCCATGTCTGGCTGGCTAGCTCGCTTGCTAGGTTCGAGTCTTCTCTGAGTCCCCCACCCCCCCGGAGCACACCTTCTGCAATATATGCACTCTCTCCAAGATGCTTACCTACATCTACATGTATGTCACTGTGCTAGTCATCATCAGGAGGAGTGAGAGAGGGACACTTAACAGATCGAGTGGGAGGAGAGGGTGATCAGCAGAGAGCGGAAGGGAAGCAAGTAGGGATGCAGTGGAGTGGAGGGGTGACCGGGAATTTAAATGGCAAGGACGAGGTGGTGGGGAAGGGGTGGATTAAGCGGAATGCACAGGTGGGTAATGGTGGTTACCGGGCCTGGGAGGGTTTTGGCAGCGCCGTGGGATTAGCCTGCGTTATACTCCTCCATTTCGTTGTGAGTGCGGGTGATTAAATTAGGGTTGGTGAAGCGAGGGGGACCCGAGTGGTTGAGAGTTGAGACCAACGCCCACACACATTCAATGGGCCTACTTTGTGGGCGCCTGCTTCACTGCATTAGAAGGACGAGCAAGAACATGCAGCTGGTCATGGGATAAGAAAAACCCCATGCAAGACACAGCGCGCGAGTTGAAAGGTGTGAGCTGCTGCGTCGATTAATTACCTCCTTGGCTTATTAATTATACAGCTGGAGGGGGTGTTACTAACGTTTCCCCTTCTTGGGAGGAGATCAAAGCTAAACCACAGCAACTTAACAGAGAAGTAACTCTTTGTCTGTAGCTTTTATCATCAACCTTCCGTACCCTCGATCTCCATTGGTGATCGTCAAAATTACCGGGATTAGACGTTACGTTAATTACAGAGTGATACTACGCACATCTGGATCTAGCGTTTCCGTCTTGTAATTGCAGAAAATTTTAGTGCAGATTCTGTCTGAAGGCGTGTAGCTAGCACGCATGAACTTAATTACCGTGGGTGGGTTTCTTATGTGTTTGAGTATCGTGCAGACTGCTCTTAGCTGGTATGAATGACGTGAAAATGGAGGAGAGAGAAAGCCGCAGGCAGAGGAGTTGAGAGAGAAGAAGACTGTCTGCTTGGTCTGCTCAAGCAATTAATGGGGTTTTATATATGAAGACATTTAACAATTGGATCAGAAAAGGGTTGCAAAGTTACAAAGCGACCCACTGGCTGTTCATTCAGTCCACTCAAGATATAGGGTTTTATGAAAGCATTTGATTTGGAGTTAGGGGGTTGCAAATTAAATATATAAAAATTTTACTTTATTGATGTGTATAATGATGTAATGTATGGACGATACTATATGATCTCATCTAGATACGTAGGTGTTATTTGGTATCGAGATAAATTTTGAGGAGAATAAGGATAAATTATTCTAAGATAATTTATGTTTAGTCTTATTCTCATATACATTTGATATGAGATTAGAAAAATGAGAATAAGTCGTTTCAATAAAAAGTCGGAATGATTTATCTCCATTTCTAATCTCAAAATCGGGGTTAATTTTAGCCCTTCAAGTCAGCTTCGTAGGCGAGGTGATCCCACCTCAATCCGAGTTTGGAGCTGTCCAGGAGGATCATTCTCGTCAGGCTACGCTTTCAGCATCTGGGTGGAGATTAGAGCCCCAGTGAAGAAGCTCCTGCAGCCTAACCCCTACTCCCCTTGGTGCACCAATTGACCGAGATGATGTACTACCAATCCTCTATCCAACAGAGCAAGCGGAGCACCATTTGGAGTCCGGATCATAGAGTTCCAATTTTTCTCCCCGAGGCGCGCAGGTTAGTCTCCCCAAAGTCAGATCCGACCCCCCTCATCATTCTGGGTCTCAAGTTCTACTCTGACCTCCGACGACAGCCCTGCTGGTCTCGGCTCGAAGAGGACTTGTCCACAGACACAGCAGTTCTTGTCCCGCATTGTTCGGACTTCGGGAGTGTTCGTGGCGACTTCGTCTTCCTGCTGCAGCGCTCTGGGGCCAGTCCGAGCTAGAATGAAGTGGTCCAGCTCCAGAGCCTGCCCCAGCCTTCGATGACATCTAGTCCTCCCTCAAAAATTATGGAGTCTTCCTGGGCCAACCCAGGATGTTTTGGTGCTGGTCTCGCCCTCTCCTGAAGTCGAACGGGTCTGTGGCAGCATCAACAGCGACCCCCTATCTAGCCAAACCTGAGTGGACAGAACTGTGGATTTTAGTCAACTTCGGCATCCCCACCCCGCCTGACCGACTTAAAGCCCCTCCCTACGGGAGGTAGTGTTTGTATGTAAATTTTAATTCCCCACCCCTAGTTCAACCCTCCTACATGGGATTTAGTGCATGTAATTGTTGATCACAGGGTGAAGCTTCATCGGCGCAGCGTGCGGGTAACCCACACTTCCCCGCTCGCCCACGTCTCCGAATCGGGGTCGGTTTCTTGAAATCGGCCAGGTGAGCTCACTGGCCTTGCTCCTAATAGTGCCTATTTATTTAATATTCCTCAATTGCACCACTGGATAAGGGAGAGAGCGCTCGGTCCCAAGACTCCACCACCTCCGAGCGACTGTCGTGGGTGTGAGTGAGTGGATCCGTGCCCTTGGCACCTATCGGCCTATTGAGGTGGGCGACCGTATCCGAGGGGAGACTTACTAAAGCACTGCTGTCCCTCTACCAGCAGGGGACCCACCCCACATCCCTGACTCGGCATCCCCGAGTGACTCCCGGGTTGAGTGTGCGTGCTGAAGAGTGTCTGCTTACGTAGGCCTCTTGGCCTTGTGGTTGTGCTTGCATTCCTAGGTCCAAGGGGTGGTGTCACATCAAGAAAGCCCCACCCACATGGAGGAACTTCCCAGCAAATAGTCGGAGGCCACTTTACCCTCCGGAGATGACGGCTTGTACGCAACAGGTCAGGAGGACCTTCACAAGCCCCTCCTCCAGAACAAGAAGCCTCCTCCACCATGAGGAGAGAAGGGCCCAGGACACACTAGCAGCTCCCAGAGACCGACGCCCCCAACGGACGAGAGGCAGCCAGCAAGGATGCCCTCCTAGCCCCTCTGCTCAGCGGCCACTGGAGTTATCCCTCCAACTGTGAGACTTAGAGCGACGTTTCGCAGAGGAGGAGCACGCCCTTCGTGCCCTACAGAAGACGTCCGCCAAGGAGGATGAGGAGCAATCCCCATTCTCTGACCAAATCTTGAAGGCTGAGATCTCCCCTAGAGTCTCACTTCCTACCTTCAAGTCATATGACGACCAGGGAGACTCGACCAACCACTACGACAGCTTTGATGCCCTGATGACCCTACACGGGGCTTCCGACGTTATCAAGTGCCGAGCATTTGTGACCACCTTGGTCCAAGGCGCTCAAGCCTAGTTCCAAGCACTCGCGCCCGGCAGTATCTGTGACTTTCAACAGTTCAAACAGATTTTTAAGGAGAGCTTCACCGGTAATAGCCCTCCAAGGTCAGTTGCGGGGCTATTGGCACTAAAGTAGGCACACGGGAAAAAGCTACGGGCTTATATCAACTGATTTAAATCAGAAGCCTGTGCATCCCTCATCTGGATGTTGCCTCAGCCATCACCACATTGACCGGAGGCACCCACGATGAGAACCTCCGGCGAGAGCTAGTCCTCCATCCCCCCACCTCTCTAGCCGATCTGGTGACCCTAGCCCTGTGTCATGTAGAGTGCGAAGAAGTCCTCAGCGCCTGCCGCGACGCAACGGGCTCAGCTCGAGAGGGAGATAGGAAGCGACTAGCCGAACAGGGCTCGGGCCAGGGGAAAAGGCAGAATCAAGACGGAGACTGTAGGGAGCCCCCTCAGAAATTCGAGCGGTACATGGCCCTATCCGCCCTTGTCTACGAGATATATGAGGACATTAAGGGTTTGGGTCTTCTCCGCCAACTCGAACCTATGAAAGGCTAAAGGAGGAAAGCCTAACCTGGAGCCCCAAAGGGGGTCGATGGTAAAGGCACCAGCTACTCCAACCCCAACGTCAGCACGCAGGCCGCCATCGTGATGGCCTCCCAAATATCCTGTAGAGTGTATGCACACTCGACTCGGGACAAGAACTCCACAGGTCCAGCTGACCCAATCGCATGAGCGATGTGTCATCTCCAGTCATCGACCGTTGTATCGGTAAAGCTCCCATGCGGGAGCTCCCAGTCCAGCGACCCTCTGCTCCGGAGGCCATAATTGGCCAAGAACTGAGCCCACTAGGCCCTAGGTGCCCTCGGTCGAGACACCATCACTCCAGTCGCTATCGTCAACGCCTGCCTCAGGGGCTTTAGTGCCCCTTTGTTGCTTTGGCTCCCAAAAGATGAACCCCGACCACTCCGGGGCCACCGCTCTACAACTCGCTTGATCTCTCGGTGGATCTGAGCAACACGGGTCCTCAGATACCCCTCATCTAGTGTGATAGGAGGCAAATCCTCTCTCAACAAGCGACTCTCCTCTGCCTTCCTAATCGTGGAGGCCTTCTGCCAGTACAGGTGGCTGTGCTCGAACCACCACTTGGCATAGTGTACGTCAAACTGCCCTCGACGTCCCTATCCTGGTATCGAGAACCGCTTCGACTCCCAGCAATAGTAAAAGTCCCACCAGGCTATTATGAGTTCGTGGGTGTCCCTACCCCTGTACTGCCTGCCCGTCAGAGGGAACTCCCTGTTTGGCGGGATCCCCTGGTCGTACCCAAAGTTCCTGACAAATCGATACAGGTAGTACGGCTCCAAGGAAGTCATTGCCGACCGGTGCAACATCAACACTGCCGATCGGGTGCTCAGTATCCACACGGTCCGTGGCCCTGCATTGGCTACCCCTGACCGGGGTGGGCGCTGGTCACCCCTCCACCTGAAGTCCCTAGAAAAAGACCACAGTCTCTCGCAGCACTATCAAACGGTAACCCCTCCTTGCCCCAGGCGGGCAAGTAGCAAAGGGCTCTCCTGGCCCCCTCCAATTGTGCCTCTGCATCCCCATTAGGCTGACCAGTGAAGCTAAATAGAAGTGGTGCTGTCAGGTTCACCACGGTCCCTCACGTCACTAGCCCTGGGAACAGTAGCCCAGCCCACACACTGAGATAGTGGGTTGACAGACTCCTCTCTCTCGGCACTGAGTGTACTGCCAGAACTCTGAACCCTAGGTAAATGTTGGCCAGTGCAGCAGGAGCTAGGGCCAACTATCTCCCCTCGGCCAACAAACAGGCCATCCACAGCAACTCAGCTCTAAGTAGCACATCCTCTCTATGTGGAACTACAAAAGTTGCCAGCCAATATGCCAGATACGGTGCAAGGTGTGTTACGTCTGACAGACCATGGGGATTCCACCCCTCCTGTGGTGCATACACATATCCAGAGTACGTCCGGAAGCATAGCTCCACCTTGGTGTACTCCTCCCATGAAGTCTGATCCCTGGCGAACTCCTGGTAGAAACAAAATGGTCAGTTGTAGAAGTGGCGGACCCATACATTCAGTGGCACTCGGGGAGTTTGTGCAGCTCTCTCTCTCCCTGCCAGGGCTAAATCTCTCCAGGTCTTCATGAGGTACCAATAATTGTAGGGCACTCGGTATCTTGCCAGTCCATCACGGTGGCTGCGGTGGAGGTCATCTAGCACTACCTCCTCGTATCCCTCGCCACTGATCGGCAACCCGGAGATCTTGAACAGAGACCATAAGTCCAGTGTGGTCTCTCCCTCTGCTATTGCCACAGTGTTCCACTGGCAGTTGAAATGCTCTACCAACCCCTGCAACAGTCCGATGTAGCATGGGTACCCGTACAGAGCGGTGATCATCGCATACCTAATCTTAGCTCGATCTAGCAGCACTCAGTAATGGTGGACGATCCCCATCAGCCACTCAGTAGCACCCTGGCGGTAGTAGTGTGACGGGATCACTACCCAGCGATCATACCAGCTAACGACGGTTTGTCGCATAACTCCATCTAGGATGTTGTAGTCGTCGTAGCCCTCTCCAGCATACTGCGAGCCAGCGGGCTACAGCACCAACCCAGGGGTCCCCTCTGTCTCTGTGCGGTGGTAACCATGCAAATCCCAACTATCGCGGCCTATCAGCCCAACTCTGACTTCAGACTACTCCGACATGCCGAAGAACCCCAGGCATTCAACACTGGGAAACTAGTGCTACCTCTAGTAGTCCTCCGAGAAGCTCGGGTAGCTATAAAAGGCTACACCGTGCAAGCTGTCTGATGTGACACAACAATGGGGGGGTGGACAGCAAGTGGTCAAAATGTCCTCGGACCTATCTAGCAAGCACAAACACACACTAGCAATTTCCTCGGTTCAAAAAGATAAGCGCATCTGATTCACTTAAGTTCAAATTACAAATGCCATTGACATTACATTGACATTATGCAAGACACGAAGACCAACAAGAGGATGCAAGACTCTATGAAATGCAAATGCCAAATGGCACACACACATGCAAATATGCATAAGGCATAACATATATAGACATGACTAGCTACTTCTCCCCCATTGGCATCATCAAAAGAGGGAGTGGGATACAAGAGTAGTAGACAGAAATAACACTAAGGGACGCAAGAACGGCTATGGCGCAGGGTGATCCGGAGTCCCTTCATCATCTTCATCATCAGAACCATCATCCTCATCTTTAGAACCATCATTATCAGCAGGTGGAGGTGGAGGTGGAGATGGAGGGAGACGGGCCTCAATGTTGAGCAAAATATGCTCAAGGTGAAGTAGTGAACGGTTGGTAGTCCGAAAGGCACGTTGAGTATCCTTGTAGTCTGAAGTGAGAGAGACTACGTGGGCAGTAAGGGTGTCCAAGGTGTGGGAGAAGGTATCCATCCGACCAGTCATCGTGTCCATGAAAGTATCAAGTCGCCCAAGGGATGAGTCAATGCAGGTTTACATGCCTGAGAGACACCTATCAAGAGTCTCATAGTCCCCCCAAGTGGATTGTCTAGCACCCTGAGCTGAGGACTCCCCATAATAGAACTGTGGTGGAGGGGGCATCTCTGTATCTATATGATGAGGCCAGGGTGGAGGAGGCTAGTCCTCTGCCTGAAGTGGAGGAGGGGCTTCCCCTTGATCTTACTGTTGCTCCTGCTCTTCTTTACTTTCTGATTCATCCCCATAAGTTGGTACATCGTGACATAGCTCTCCATTGGGACCCCAGTAATATCTAAAATCTGAGAAAATTTTATGGGCGTTACAGATATCATCCTGTCTAACTCGAACAAATATTTCATCTCCAAAGTGAATTCCAGCATATACAAACGCACCTGTCAATTGTGAAGCATAAGGCAGTGATCTCCTCATTTGGGTTCAACATATTCCTATCAAATCTATCATGAGCCTACCCATGTTGATTACATTTCCATTCATAGCATGATAAAATAGGAATCTGTGAACCTCTATCACCTCATTTCTACTCCCACTTTTTGGGTAGATAAGTGATGTAAACATGTGGTGTAGAATCCGCTGTAGTGGTGGAAAATAGTTGGCATTCAACTGAATCAAATCACTAACTCCACGCACATAATCACAGCTCATCATAGCAACAAAAGTAGCCTCAACTTCACCATGGCCAAAGGTCATATTAGCACCCCTGGCTAAACCTCCTAAGGCACATTCAAAAAGATCAGGAGTGATATGAATCTCAGTACCTTGAACCACCGTATACAACTCTTTATTATACAACTCTTCATTTCTGTCAACCAAAATCCCATAAAATTGCTGCACTAGATGTGGGTAATATCTGGTATATCTAGTGACAAAATCGGTCCAACCTGGTTGAATCTCAAAAATAGCACATAGATCGGGCAGGATCTCGTTCACCTCATTGAAGTCGACCAGTCGAGGGTCGATAATGGGCCGTGGAGGCAACCGAGGTGCACGAGGCGGTGCAGGAGCCTGCCATGGGGGAGGAGCCAGAGCCTTACATCTCCGAGCACTAGATTCCCCTTGGGTAGAACGCAGAGAACTCCTTCTAGGCGACATCTTAAGCTAGAAAACCTGCTTTGGAAACCCTTGAATAGATCGATCTCAACCCTGGGAAAAAGATGAACCAAAGGACACTCTAAAGGCTAGAGAGGACCTTCTCCACACTCTGGAAATTGAGGAAGAACGTCACAATCGCACGGGCGGCCGCGGAGATGTCGTCCCGAAATCATGACGAATCCGTCGGATTGTGTGCGGATGGGAGAAAAAGGAGGGTTTAGGGCTTGAGGAGAGGGGGTTTGGTGTTCTAGGGTTAGGGAAATATGTGGGAGAGAGAATGGGTAGGATAGAATGGGGAAATGAAGTGAGAGAACCCCTTAAAATAGGGTTCGGACGGGGTTCGGCCAGCCCAGTTTGCTGCGAACGGTCGACCAAACCGGGGGCTTTGGTCGAGCGAAATGGTCGATTTTCCCATTTTTTTTGAATGTTTGATTTCTCCGTGTCTCCCTTTGAATGATTTTGAGCTCCAATTTCTTGCTGGCCTTTCTTCCCTTCCCTTTTTTTTGCTTTTTCTTTTTTTGTTGCTTTGGGAAGAAATGAAGTAGGATGACTTCTGACATGAATCAACTTAAGAAGTTTTCCTAAACCTCCCCCTCAGTAACTACCTAAAATCCCCATGTCACTAGTCCACATTTATTCATCAAGGGGTATTTGGCCTTAGAAAATTTTTTCAAGAAGGGGTATGTATACATCAACACAAAGGGTAAAATCATTGGATCAGGGGGTCACCCCCATACCTTTCCACCCCACTTCCACTCCCAGAAACCCCATTCCCCCCCATCATCTTCAATCTACAGTCCACTAGTTCACAGTCCAAACAACCTGAAGATTGTAGAGGGAGCTGCGATGTCATCCAGGCGATTCAGGAGGAGCAGGAGCTACCGATAGAAGCGTCTCCGAGTCTTCTTTGCATCGGCGGTTGTCTCGTCCTCTTCTGAATTTATGGCTGTCCGAGAGAAGCGATCTACTCCGACTGCGTAGAAGAGGTCCAGCCAGCAACCTGAGGCTGCTTGTAGAAGCTGCCACGATCAGTCTTCTAAAGATATGGAGGCGGTGCTCGACTGGGACATTCTACTGTGAGTATCCCTCCTCCTCCAAGAAGCGGAGCTCCATTCGGTGACCCGAGCAATTTCTTCTCCTTTTTCTCCCCAGAGTGCGCAGTTCTGTCCTCCCTAGGACTGAATTGACACCCTGTCAGTATTCGGATTGCTGCGGTCTGCTCCAACATCGGCTGGCACCCCCGTGGGACTCATCTCGAAGGCAGCTCGTAAAAGGTTCCAACGCCACTGACCGTGCACAATTCAGAGTTCAGGACTGTTTGTGGCGTCATCATCTTCCAGATGCTGTACTACTGAGAAGGTCCGAGCCAGAGAACAGAGTCCCTGCTTCCAACTCCGCCGTGATCAACAATGACTTCCCCAACTCCTGTCAAAATTCCAGCATCCTCCTGGAATAATCCACGAAGTTTTGGCACTAGTCCTGCTGCCAACAGAGTCCAGGAGCACCCATAAGAATTCCTGCATCGACCATCTATCCTCTATTTTTGAGAGGGGACAGAATCGACTCCAGTGTTACGTGAAGTTCGTTTCGTCATCTTCCCCCTTCCCGCTTGGCCGGCTGAAGGTCCCTCCCTGTGCGGAGGTAGTTTTAGTTGTAATTCATTTAACCCCCACCCCAAGATCCCCCTCCTGTGTGAGGTGTAGTGTTGTAATTGCTTGAACAGGTTGAAGCGTCCTCGCCGCGGCGTGGGTAAGCCCACGCTTCCCCGCACGCCCACGTCTTCGAGCGGGACCAGTTTCTTCAAACCGGTCGAGTAAGCACTCTTTCCCTTGCTCTATTACAGTACTTTTCTTCCAATATTAGCTCTTAGTTACGCTGGCCGATGAGAGAGTGTGTCCGATCTCGCAAGTCCCGGACTTCGAGAGACCATCGTGGGAGTGAGTGTTACCCGTGCCCTCGGCACCAGGTCGGCCACTAGGATTGGACTAATCAAACCCCCCGGGAAACCCTCTGGCCTTGATGGCCCTCTACCAGCAAGGGACCAGCCCTTACATCCTCCACTCGGCATCGCCGAGTTACCCATGGGTTTGGGTGAGTGCCGAGTGAGTTGGCCGCCAATATCGGCCTGTTCGATTTACGAATGTGCTTGCTTGCCTAGGTCTGAGGTCGTGTCACATCAACTCTCCTCTCACGAAGAACACTCTATTATATAGAGTAGAAAGTCATATTTGCTGAATTAATCTTATCCTCAGATCTGTAATTCTATTTGTCCACGTGTTAGTAAGAATATTCCCTTCAGGGGCCATGTCAGATGACCTTGGATCACATGCCAAAAGCTTGATCTTCGAAGCCGACGCATGGCAGATATAAATTTCCTGGAGTTCAGCCTACCGAGCTCTTTGTCAGACTTAACAACTCATTTTTCACCCTTATGCATCTATTATTCACCCTTAGCTATCTATTATTCACCCTTAGCTATATAGGACCGTCGCTTTTGTTCTTCTTTCAATTTTCATGATGATGGAGTCGACTCCAAGGTTGCCTGCGTCGACTCTCCTTCTTAGCTTTTCAAGACATTCCAAAGCTTTCACCCTGACAGTCTATTATCCAGCCTTAGGAATACATTTTACACCCTTAACGGCCATTTATCAATGTTAGGGACCTATTTGTCACCCTTGTTCACTGGAGCCGTTGCCACTGCTCTTTTCCTCTTTTGCATTAGCCGTCGCCATTCGTCATTTGTCACCACTAACTGATCATTTGTCACCAATATCTTCTATTTTTCACCACTACTATCCTATTTGTCAGCCTTGTTACTCATGTTTTCTTCAACTGACCAAGACCTCTGGCAAACTTTTGCATTGACTTGCTTGATAACCCAGCATGACTACATTGATGCACAAATGTGTTGCGTCGACGTAATTATGTAGAACTTGTTCATTGTTGAGCTTCAGCTAAGCGGGTGTTCTAGATATAGACTCTCTTGGCAAAACAGTGACCGCATCAACTGCATAAGTTGTTGGCGTCGACGTCGCAATATGAATAGTTCTTCTTTGGCCAGTCTTCATAAGAATTACACCGCCTTTAGATCTCCCAAAGGGATCTTCAACTACAAGCGCATGCCCTTCGGTTTGAAGAACGCCGATGCTACCTACCAGAGGGCTATGACCAAAATCTTCGATGAGATGCTGCACAACATCATCGAATGCTATGTCGACAACCTCGTCATCAAGACTAAAAAGCGGGAGGACCACTTGCGTGATCTACACCAGGTCTTCGAGCCTCTCCAGCAATATGGGCTCAAAATGAACCCCATGAAATATGCCTTCGGTGTATCCAGTAGTAAGTTTCTCGATTTCATCATCCGATATTGAGGAATCGAAGTGGACCCTAGCAAGGTCAAAGCGATCCGGGACCTTCCACCACCCAGCAACCTCACTGAGCTCTGGTCATTCCAGTGCAGGTTGACCTACATTCGGAGGTTCATCTCCGACCTCTCCGGTCGATGCGCATCTTTTAGCAAGCTGATGAAGAAAGACACCCCGTTCATATGGTCCTCGGAATGCCAGGCGACTTTTGAGCAAATCAAGGAGTATCTCCTTACTCCTCCGGTCCTGGGGGCACCAGTCAAGAGTAAGCCCCTCATACTCTACATTGATGCCATGGACGTCTTATTAGGGGCTCTGTTGGCACAAGTCAATGAGGAAGGCAAAGAACAGTCATTGTACTACCTCAGTTGGAAACTGATCGGTGCTGAGTACCGTTACTCTCCCATGGAGAAAGTCTGCTTGACATTGGTATTCACCATCAAGAAGTTGCAACATAACCTCCTATCCCATTGGGTCAAGCTCATATCCAGGCACGAGCCCCTCAAATTTCTCCTCCGACAGCCTGTCCTCTCAGGTCGACTGGGAAAATGGGCCCTCCTGTTGATGGAGTATGACATTACTTATGTCCCCAAAAAAGTAATCAAGGGACAGGGCATGGCTGAATTCTTGGTAGTCCATCCAGTACTGGATGATTCACCTCTCAACACAGAGCTCCTGGATGAGGAGTCCCTTGCTCTCCAACCACAACAACTGGTCGAACAGAGCAGAGACGTCTTGCATTACTAGCAGCAAGATGCCCTCACAGCCAATCTACCTTGCTGGGAGCTATACTTTGATGGCGCATCCAGAGGAACTACCTGGAGCAATCAAAGCTCAGACGTCATGGCAGGTGCCAGCATTGTCTTCCTGACTCATCAAAGTAGAGTTTTGTATAACTCTTGCGCCCTCATGAAATCCCTGACCAACAATGAAGCTGAGTATGAAGCTTTGATTATCGGGCTTCAGATGGCTCTCGACGTGGGCATCAAATGCCTCAAAGCCTATAGGGACTCTCTGCTAATAGTCCGGCAAGTCCTCAGCATCTATGACGTGTGGAAGCCTAAGTTGGTTCCATACCTCACCGTCGTCACCAGACTAACCCAAAATTTCTATTTCTTTGAAATAAATCATGTTCCCCGAAGCAGCAATACCCAGGCAGATGCCTTGGAAAAATTGGCCGCGGCCATTAAACTCCCGCCTAAGGGTAAGGTCGACATCACAGTCAAACATAGAAGACTGATGCCGGGCTCACTCGAAGGTAGCTCCAGTCTCACCATCTACGAGGTCCATGACCCCAACCAGAACACCTCTTCGAGAGAGGAAGATTGGCATAAGACCATCATCAAATTCAAGATAGGGTGGCTCCCTCCTGACTGATTCAAAGGGTCCAGCTACTCCGCCGAGCAGCATCGTATGAATTGATCAACGACTCCCTGTACCGACTCATCCACGAGAAGGATAAGTCAATTCTCCTGAGGTGCATCTCCCCAGCTGAGGCTCAAGCTATCATGCATGAGGTCCATTCTAGATTATGCGGTGCCCACTAGGCCGGAGATCGAATGAAGCACAACATCAAGCTCAAAGGCATCTACTGGCCAACCATGTATGCGGACTGCATCCAATATGCCCGCATGTGTCATCAATGCCAAGCCTTTGGCCCAATACCCAGAAGACCTCCTAACCCACTGTGTCATATAGCCCCCACCTGGCCGTTCGCCGAGTGGAGCATGGACATCGCGAGGCCTTTCCCGCCATCTTCAAAGGGCCATAAATATATCTTGGCCGTCACTGACTACTTCTCCTGCTGGGTGGAGGCCCTTCCCCGACGGGAGGTTATCAACGAAGCAGTATCTAGATTTGTCTGGCACAACATCATTTACTGATTCGGTACACCCAATCGCATAGTATTCGACAACGGAACACCATTCAAGAACTGGGCCATATACCAATTAGCGGCCAAATTCCACATCTACTGGAGAACCTCTTCGGTCTACAATCCCCAGGCCAACGGCCTAGCTGAAGCCTCTAATAATACCCTCTACAAGCTCCTGGCTAAAATTGTTAGCCATCGGAAGAAAATACAATGAAATGACTCTCATAAAAATAAGGAAATACATCACATGACTCAAAGTAGATAACTAGACCGTGCTAGGTGCGTCCGAGGTGAGGAGACGCGCCATGAGCGTGGGCAATGGAGGCGATGTCCCCATCACGGCTTCTCTTCAGCTACATAGAAGATAGTGGGTGGCCCATTAGAGTTAGGCACCTTGAAAATCCTCAGTGACTTAGCAACTTGGCAATCAACTTCTGCTACAGGCTTGATGATCCTTGGCGGGACTCTAACATCCTCCAATAGGTCTTCGAGGTAGGGCGTCCCCGGTGTAGGATAGATGGTGAGAGGACCAGCCTTGAATACCTCTTCTTCTCCTGAAATGAATGAGACATGTGGGTGAGCCACATAGCCTGGGGGTGGCAGAGGAAACCATCTATCAGACTACACATTCTTCTTCCCTTTGTCTTGGGCGACTTGGGGAGCTTTCCTCAGCTTCTCTTAGTACAAGGTGGCATCTGATAAATGACACTCGAACACCTCAAAAGGGTGAAGGTCAGCGAAGATTCTGGCTTCTTTCCCATCGCAGGGGTATTTGATGCATTGATGCAGGGTGGATGGTACCACCCTATTTTGGTGCAGCCAGGGCCGGACAAGTAATGCTTTGTAGGAGGTGTTCAAGTTGATTACATGGAATTGGACCTTGGTCGTGAAGCTGTCGAGGGACAGGTTGAACGCTGCGACCCCCATGGGGACCTCACACTTCTAGTTGAAGCCGATGATCTTGACGTTTCTGACCTAGACCAGATGTACATCAAAGTAATGTTTCTGGTACACCCGATAGGGAAGTATGTTCACTGCTGCCCCTGGGTCAATTAGGACTCTGTTGATGGGCAGCCCATTCAGCTGGCCATTCATGTAGAGCGGCCTGTTGTGACTGCAACTGGGCAGAAGCATATCCTCCTCTGTGAAGGCCACGGCTAGTTCGGGTGACATTCCTGCCAGGCAGGCTTCAAGGTATGTCGGTGTCTGGAGTGCGACAATGATGGCTTGCCTTGTCTCTTCGTCTAAAGATAAAATCTCCCAGATGGTAAACTGGGTCGGGATCTTCTTCAGGTGTCTTACTATGCGGTCGGCGGTCCGAACCTTGAGCAGCTTCATTTCTTCAACTTTGCCACGCCTACCCCCACCGTGGACTTGGGGTACTAGATTAGAGGGCGCTTCCTCCACTAGATCTGGTAAGGCCATTTGAGCTTGCGGGGCCTGCTGGGTTTTCCCTCCTTCTTGCATAAACTCAGCAAGGTTAGGGATGATGTCAAACTCTTCTCTTGGCTGAGGAGGGGTTATTTTTGGGAGAGCCAAAGGGCCGCCTGCTTCTTTGGTCAGCTGGGACCATTGGGGGCGAGACTACCTTTCCCTTCGGTCCGACAGGAACTCGGTGAATGAAGGGACACTCTGGCCACTCGCTTCTTCAGGATAGAGACCCGATGGAGGAGGAATCTCCATGCCTTGGACCCTAGGCTCGGGGACCTGGTATGATTATTCTCCCCTGAGCAGGATGTTGTGGTCGGCTTGAGGAGGGCGCCCCCACTTCCTTCTCGACCTGGTAGCATGCTGGGAAGTGGATGCTTCAGCTTGGTTCATATTTGCTGGTTCAGGAGATAGCCCTTCTTCTTCCTCTTCCAGGGAGAGGGCGATGTCAAACAATGCTGAAAGGGTGTTGCATGCAACAACAACCTCCTTCTTCTTCTTACTTCTAGGCTTTCTCTTCTTTTCCTTCTTTTCTTTGGCGACCGGGGGTTGCTCTTGGGGAAGTTCGCCCCACAAGGGAGGCTCTTCTTCTGCCTCGGCTTCTGCTTCTGGAGCTAGCTCTAGGGACTCAAATTCCTCCCAGGGGACTTATTCCTTCAGCTTGATAGGCCGGATCTTGGGCTGTTCATAATCTTCGAGCCCATCAATGATGGCCTGGAGTCTTTCAACAGCGAGCCGACTTCTTTATGCACCCGCATCGGGATGTGCTCCTTCTTATTGTAAGTGGGCCACCTCATGACTAGCCGAGGGGCCGTGTCATGCCATACAGGGTTCACCAGTGGCGATGCTGGTCGGGGTGTAACACCCTTCACATGAACTCCTAGAGTTGGTCGAGGAGTGTGTCTTCTTCTGCTCTTCTTTGGCGCGGGCTGCCAACCTCCCCGGTCTTGAGCCGGCGTCATGACGAAAGCCTCATAGGTGGCGCGGGTGCTGGAATCCAACCATTCCTCAAGCAGCTACTGATATAATGACACCATGTTGATGGTGGCGGCCAAATTGGGCATCTCATGTGACTGCGGAGGATCCACTTTGTGCTCCCCCATGTCTAGTTCCCCATTCTTGATTAGGGACTCGATGACGTCCGTGAAGACGTAGCAGTCTTCAATGGTGTGCCCGAGCATCTGGTGGTATTGGCAGAAGCGAGGGTCATCCTTCTTCTTCAAGTCCCGGGGCCTCTTTGGTTCTGGCAGTGTGATCTTGTTATACTTGGTCACCCACTCGAACAGGACCCGAGACTTATCTTAGGGGAAAGAATATAGCTTGTTTCTCATCTTCTCCTGCAGTGAGGGGCCTTCACGCCACTCAGTGGACCTGGACGGAGGAGGGTTGGCAGCCCCTTTAGCTTTCTCTTTCTACTTCTCGAAGGACTGGAAGTCTAGTGTGTGAACTTTTGGCGGTGTTGGTTTCTTTTCAGCCTGCCTAGCTCTTTGGCTTGATGCAGTTGGAGCAGAAGAGTATCGAGCAAGGAATGCCTCAATCTCAGCCACTATATTTTTTAGACGGTCAAATGACTTGACCTCAGCACCAATCATCCTTTTCATGATCTCTTTCTTCAAGTTCTGCTTGCAGATCTGCACTGCGTCTTCCTGATGCGGGGGACGTCTACACCTCATGCTGAGGTTTCTCCATCTCTTGATGTAGTCGAGTGCCGACTCATCACTCCTTTGCCTCATGGCATAGAGCTCTGCCACGGTGACCTCTCGTTCAGCAATATAAAACCTTTCTTTAAACTTCTTCTGCATGTCAGGCCAGTCAATGATGGACCCCGCGGGCAAGCTCGAATACCACTCAAAGGTGAGCCCGATGAGTGTTGAGCCAAAGAATTTGAGGAGATAGGCTTCATCAGCGGCTAAATCTCCCATGACATTCACATAGTAGGCAATGTGCTCCCTGGGAGACCCTTGCCCGTTGAATTTCTCAAACTTCGGTGGCTTGGTGATGTCGACTGACAGCTTCTTGGCGGCATAGTGAGCCGGGTAAGGTACCCGATACACATCGAATGGTGCGTGATCACCATCGCCCCTCTCTTCCAGCTTCATATCTATCATCTGTTCAAGCATCAGCCAGCTCACTGTCGCTGGGTCGACCGGGCTTGGATAGAAGTGGGCCAGTTGTGCCAGCGGCGTCGTTAGCACTGTCGCCTGTGGAGCAACAGTAGACCCTTGGAAGGGCAAGGTCGGCGGCGGGGCTGGTGCCGTGTGCTGTGTATGTTGCAGGGGCATGCCCCCAGTGTAGCTAGACATTGGCAGAGACGCTGCTGCTTGTGAAGAAGCTTCTGAGGCCTGACTGTTGCCTGTAGGGGTATCGGGCAGGGCTTCAGTCTGTCCGGACGTTGTAGGCTGAGCACTTCTTTCAGCGAGTTGCTTCTTCAACAGTTCAATCTCCCGCTGATATTGCTGCATCATGTGTAACATAGCGGGGCACTCACGGAGAGGCCAGGAGTGCTCCCCCTTTCTTTGGTTGGCGTCTCCTCAGATGATGTGGACGCTCTGCCGCTAGTGCCTCCGATAGTAATAACATTAGCGGCTAAGGCCATGGAAGGTTCTTCATGGACAACCTCTTCCGGGTGGACTTGCACTAACTTGCTTGCCGCTCTTCCTCTTCTGGTGAGGGGTCCTAGCCTTGTGGCAAGTCTGGCAACTTCTTCAAGTTCAGTAGGCAAGGCCTCGTACTGACCGAACACTCTTGCCATGCTGCAGGTGTAGAACCGTAGGTCGTTGCCACTTCTTGCCGTCCTCCTCGATGGCCAACCTGGAAAGACTAATTTGTCGAAGATCGACCTTCAGGGCTTTGCTTACTCCCACAAAGGGGACTAGCATCGCTCCTTTGAGCGGTTCCTCGACTCTACACTAGGTACAAGATGGGTCTCTTCTTCTTCAAGGGAAGAGGCTACTGCCCCCAATAATCTTTGGCGACCCAAGGGAGTGCCCCCTGGGCCCCGTAAATAGTTCCTCATGGCTTGCTCCACTCCTTCCCAGTCTTGATCAGGAGGAGAAGCCGGTGATAATGCGCCAATAGCGACAGCAGGAGTCTAAGCTGCAAGCCTTGTGTGGGCTGTTTGGTGACGGCACCTATGGTGTCAGCGGTGGGTGTCTTCTGACAGTGCCAGTGTTGCAAGTACTGATTGGTAAATGGGGGTTGCTATCTTGACCCTCTCTTCTTGTCGTGCCCTTGGAGGGCGGAAGGTGCTGGGCCCTGCTTGGGCAGGTGGGGGAATCTGGGCTCCCTTAGGGATCCAGGCTTGCTTGGACTTGGCCGGCCTGCAGGCTGGCGTATTCTTTGGCACTTCGGCCGGAACTACAGGTGTTGACTTGTTCTTTATCTTTTCCAGTGGCCGAAAGGAGTTCTGCACTAGGACAGTGGGTACAATCCGGTCCGGGATCGTCTCAAACCTCTGTCCATTGAGATGGACTCGGATGCTCCCGACAATGATGGACTTGCCGGAGCTAGAGATTCGACTCTTCGATACGGTGGTGGCACAGTTCCTCCGGAGCCTCCTCTGGTGGGATGCCAACCCCTGATGAGACGGGCTGACAGTTTGGTGCACATGGTGCATGCAGCAACTCAACATCCCAGCTGGGACAGTGTTGGTGTTCCTGGCCAGTGTTCGGCCAGCAGCAGCTTCGACGGCCCCGTGGGTGGGAGCGTTGGCCTCAGACGCGTCGGATGCCTCCATGTCCAATAAGTTCACGAAGGCCACCCCAAGAAAATTGGGGAAGCCTACCATGGGAGGGAAGCTCCAGAAGCAGAGGGGAACGGCCAGGTAGCCATCCCTGACGTGGCTTTCAACGACCCAGGGACCGAAGGTTACCGCCATTCTTGACGTCGAAGTGTGATTTTCCTACATTTGTAAATATAGAGCAATTAGTATTACAAGA
>JANBPO010000353.1:0-38415 GCA_024336825.1 Amorphophallus titanum
GTTTATTTTTCACTTCATTTCTCACATGAGAGCTTGAGCGCGCTGCGTTGGCGCTGTGATTGTGGTTACTATTTCGTCAGAGTGCTAGCATGGGGTCTGAGGATCGAGGTCGAGAGCTTTCTCCCTCATAGGTGGTGGCCTCAGTCGTGCTGCGTTAGGCAGAGGTTGCTGACCGGTGTGTTGCTACGGTGCTGCGTTCGAGGAATCTACAGCGAGGTCAGGTGGCTGGTGAGGATTGTCCATGAATAAGTGGCCGTGAGTGCGCTCTGAGGGAGTTGTCATCGAGTTGGCCACCCCAGCTTGAGGTTCATCCAGCCCCTAAGGTGTTGAGATCATGGTTCGAGGTGGTAGAGTAGGCACTCTGATCTAGAATTGTGCTCGGGCGAGCGGAGGATCTTCTGTTGAGTTGCTGATTATCGAGCCTGATATTTTTGTCGTGCTCTGCGGCGTCAGAAATGACGTGTCAGTCCCGATTATTTTTACAGATTTTGAGGCAGGATTGGGCAGGGTTGTCCCAGTAAGTTTTGCTCCTGTGCTTCTGCGTGTGAATGGGTTGTGTTCACCCTGGAGTTGGCTTGAGATGTGAAGGCTCTGCGGTGAGTTCGAGACTTAAGGATAAGCGTTGGCGGTTGTCCATTATTGCTCGTGATTGCGGCTCTTAGCGTAGCGTGTTGCAATTCGAGGAATTATAGCGGTGGTGCATCGAGGATGCTGTGCTCATGGTCCGACGTGACACTCGCTGAGTGTGTCAGGGACACTGACCTGATGGAAGTGATGGTTTTCTCGATGTTGGAAGGTATTGTTCCTAGCATGTGCGAGGGTTAAGGTCAGGTCAAGCGCGGAGTTTTTCTGTTGGTCAGAGGTGTGTTGGGTTCTCCTTTGGTTGGAGAGTCTGTGTTTGGCTAAGGTTCGTCATCTTGCATTGTGTACCCAGATTGGTTGGCCTTGGTGTGCCAGGAAGTCTGTGCGAGACGTGTTGTTACCGTGCCGTTGCTTGAGGCATTGTGATTTGTGGCACTAGCCGAGTGGAGAATTGAAAAAATGTGTTGTCAAGTGTGCCGCATGAGTACCCTGTTCTTGTGTTGGAAGTTGTGTCTTCAGATGAGATCGAGCTTTTGAGAAGTGATCTCTGGCAAGATTATGGGTCCCGGTTGGTAGCAGTGAGCGGCTAGTGGGCTGGCCGAGTGATTGACCGTGGTGAGATGTGTGTTGCTTGGGGACTCATGTGCACTAGTCGTGGAATGGTCAACCAGGTTGCTGTGGATTTGGATGGCACTTTCCTCCCCTAGAGATGTGTCCCGTGAATTGTAAGAGGCTGCGTGTCCCATGGCTGTGCGGTGAGAGCGGGAACCGACTTTGGCAGGCATCCTTTGGGATCATTTTGAGGTGAAGGATTTGATGAGACAGGATGGTTCCTATGTGCGGAGGTCTTTGATGAGACTTTTGGCATTGGAAGGTGATCCTTAGTCTGCGATCAGCATGGGAGGATTCCCCGTAAGTCTGCGTCGAGTGACGTAAGGACCGAGCAGGGATTCTGTCATGCGGTTTTACTGTACTCCCCTGAGAGGGTGGATTTGGTGCGAGGTTCGAGATCGGATGTAGTGTCTGAGTGAGAGTTGGCTCGTGTTGCGGTGTCGGTCTGTGGAGAGTCAGTGGATGACCTCGAGAGTTGTAATGTTTTCTTCGGATCCGGTGGAGGACCAGGAAAGAAGGAAGAGGTTGAGCATGCAGAGGTTTCCCGTTGTTGAGAGTCTGGCGACCAGTGAGTGGTCTTTCACAGATAGAAGATGCTACTGGGGATTGTGGTTGAGAATGCCGAGAGCCATGTATTAGTGAGACCTTGGTGGTCGTCTCCGTGATGTGCCTCCCAGATGAGATCAGGGCTTTGTCAAAATTTGTCTTCTGACAGAGTTGGCACAGTGATATGTCTGGTTATCGACTTGCCATGTGTGAAGTGATTCTTGGCACTGAGCCGATGGTCTGGTTGCGGTCTGTTGAGATGGCTGCGTGAGCTGGCAGAGGCTCAGTATCAGTTGCTCCCTTGAGTAGGGCATGGAACTAGTAGCTGGTTGTGAAGTTGGCATTTGGATTGTCTGCCGACCATAGGAGGGTTCGGTAGCTACTTCTCGTGACGAGGACTCTGTCCCCTCGGTGAGCAAGATGGTGGTAGCGGTGCCATGATTGGTTGTGTTGTGACTGAGGTGATGTCAGACTGTGTCCTTTGGTGTATGCCTGCTCTGATGGCCGGTGTGTGCGATGTGCGGAGCAAGGTGTTGTTCGTGATTGTAGTCTGGCTGTGTCCCTCAGGTCTGGAGCTTTCGTGAGAATCGAGGTTTTCTGTGTTGGGGCTCTGACGGCGTTGTCAGTTGGTTACGGAAAAAAGGTGGATTTGCTTAAGATGGATAGAGACTCTACAAGAGGGAAGGGCATCGTGGGCATGAGGAAATGAGGAGAAGGCTGAGCTTAAAACAAAAGGGAGGAGGATCAGCTGTGAATGAGAAAGCAGCAGAGAGAGCCATGAGCACATAGCAAACAAGTGGAGGAGGTAAGCAGCTGAAAGTGGAGAAGCTCCCATAGAAGAACGAAGTCTTCTTCCCTGTGGCGCATGCATGTCTGCAATAGAGTAGATCGCTCCTTCATCGTCAGGTCTGCTGAAGGTGGTGAAGCTAGTCTACCTCCGTTCTCGTGTTCATGGAGAAGAACCAGATAGAATAAAAGGAGTACCAAGGCTCCAACTTTGTCTAGTTCCTACCTAGACAAAAGTCTTTGTTTTCATGGAACTTTCATTCCATACTTTGTCTGATCCATTTTTAGTTTTGTTTGAACCCAAAGCTATATTTTTCCATTGCTCCCTACCTTTGTGTAGGAAGACGGATAGTGATACCACTGGTTCGTGCTGTTGGGCAGTGTACCCTCAAGCTGTGTGGCAGTAGTTTGGAGAGTGACTTTCTCTCCGTTAGAAGCTGTGAATCAACTGTAGTGTGCTTGCACTAGTGAAGCCTTACTCGATTGAGTGAGGGGTGGATGTAGGTCTCTGGACAGAGATCGAACCACCTTAAAATCCTGTTTGCTTGTGGTTTGCTCTTCTTTGTGCATTGTCGCTAGATGCTTGAGTAGGACCGCTTTGACTTGTTACCAGTGTGCTCAGCCCATTAGCTGGCCTTTTATCTAGCGTTCCTGCTCTTAGTTTCTATCTTAGTTTTATTACCTCATAGAAGGGGCTGATCTATTCACCCCTCCCCCCTAGATTAGCCTATCACCACTTATCAGTGTCAACCACTGGATCACAACTGGGTTGATCATAAACCTTAATGACTCTCGAAATAACACAAAACACTACTCGATGCAATGACACATTCGAACACCCTATAACACGATCACAGCCCTCATAGGACGTCCATGACATCCACGTACAATAGGCTAACCAAGGAGTCAAAGCCCAGCCAACAAACACGGAAGAAACACCGTACACTGCTCGAGATGAGACTACTCTTCTGGGATCCCTCGACATATAGCTATGACTCTCGCAGAATGCCTAAGGCATCCATCGAGTCAAACGCCAACAAGGCACTGAATACTGGGTTCACCGGAGCCTGAGACAACTCAAATAATACTCCAAAAATAGAAGACATTAATGTGGTGCACTCCTACGTCATGATAGTTAACAGGCCCATACAATGGGTAGCGATACCAAGAGAACGCGTCCAACAGTTCCAGCACGTCAACGCATTGACGCGGCACAAGCCTAGGTCACGTTAATAGGCGCAGCCATAGCCTCCAATACGTTAACACCAGAACACGGTTAAGACCTAGGGCGCATTAATCAAGATCACGGCCATCACCTAGGTCATGTTCTTCAGGATCGCATCCAACACAAGGACTGCGTTCCTTACCACCCTACTGTTCATCACCTTCGATGAACACGGCCATACGACACATTGCATTATACTGAGAACATGACTAACGTGAGCAGCACATTCTCGTCACGGTGCGAAAATTGCAGAAATCCCCAAAACTCGACCTTTTCATGCCCCAATCGCTTCTAAATGACGGGGAAACATCCCTCGACACGATATACACCTTCCATAAGTCAGAAGGGATCACATAGACCACGAAACGACACAAAATGTGTGATTTTTCACAAATCAACCCAAAATAACTCACGAGGGAAATCGGACTCCTACCGGCCCCAAATCACGACCAAATGCAATGAAACCAGTGGGAATGGCATCCAGACATGCCAGGGGTTCGAATGAGACCATTTAAACCAAAAATCATCGAATGAAATGGCAAACCTGGCTCACACCCCTGAAACATGGTTCCGCCCTTAAAGTTGGAAAATCCTCTCAAACTCACACTGTTTGGCTCCAAATCGTGAGAAAATGCAGGAAAAGAGTAGGGTATCTGTCTCTCTACCTCCACCGAAGATCTCACGTGTCGAAACGGCCACAATAAGTCGAAAACCATCCACGAGCAACCCACGCTGGCTTTGAATCCATGAATGGGATCGCGCCAATGCCATGCTCCGATCTTCACGCCATCACACTCCAAGTCAGCTTCACGCCATCACCACCTCACCCAGCTCCACCACGGTCACGCACCCGGGGGAGAGGAGAGAGAACGGGGGGAGAGAAATGAGAGAACGTGCGGAGAGAGGGAGGGTGAAAAGGGTTAAAAGGAAAAGGAAATTAGCAAAATTTCCTCAAATCTGATTTTTGGCCTGAAATTTCATAAACTCAGAAAAATATGAAGCAAGTAGGCTTCTCTTTCATCTTCAACAGATTAGAATTTTGGGTTGAAGGGCACTCCTCTGAAAGCCTTTGCAATTTTTCTCCATCCGCAACAGGAATATTTTCACTGTTAAGCATACGTAAAACACACAATATATTGGAATCATCAAAATCATTATCAAAGACAAGGAGGGGGCACACAGAACCCAACAAAAGAGGATCACCAATTGCACATTAGGGGGAGTCACGGACTGGGGAGGAGGTGGTGTTCGATCACGAGCTCCAGCAGTGGACCTCTTCCTCTTCCCTTGGTGACATTGGCTATCCAGTGCCACCACCGCATCTAGGTCCACCCGATGGCACTGTCCGCCTGACATGGTGGAAACCTCCATGGGTGTGCTCGATGCACTCTTCGAAATGTTTTGTCAACTAGCCACTTGAGTGCCTGAGCCGATACTAGTCGCGAGTGCGACAGATGGCGATACAGGAGGCAGGCACGAGCACCCCACCAGAAGTGCCACCAGGAGAGGGTACGACAAATGCCCCAGCTCAAAGGCAACCGCCTCCCGGGGAGCAGCGACGGTCACCTGGTCAGTGCCCGGCTCTATGTGATCGATAGGGCCAGGGGCGAACACTGGCAGATTGACCGTCTCGTATCGCAGCTCCGATGACTCCAGCACCCCTGCAGAGCAACACTAAGAAGGTTAGTCCAATGAAGGATAGAAATGCGTAGGAAACAATGAGGTTAGTACCATGGGGCAATGGGGGCTTCAACCCCAGCTCCCGAAGCACTGTCGCGGTCAACTTGATGTTAGCATCACCGAGGGGGTGGCGAAGAAGGGCTTTAATCACCCTGTCCTCCTCAAAAGTAGGCGCAGGCAACCTGTCAGCCCTAAGAGAGCGAGAACTCGCAGTGAAACTCTAATCACTCGGGTGGCCGCTACCTCCTACCTTTGTGATAAAGACAAAGCGCTCATACCAACGCTTAATATTAGAGACCAAGGAAGTAACGCAGATAATGCTCCTATCCTTCCTGGCTCAGAAATAAAAGGATGACATGTCCACAGGACAGCACTGAAGGCTATAAAATTACCTAAAGAGGAAGACATTGGGCGCAACCGAGGCCTAGTTGCAGACATGGACAAAACCACATAAAATGCGCCAGGAGTTGGGAGAAAGTTCCCCTGGGTACTTACCATAGAAATGGAGGACCGACTCAAAGATAGAATGCACGGGGAGATAGAAGCCAGCCTGAAAAGACTCTATGGGAACCCTAATGCTGCCTGGAACGTGACTCCACAGCTTATCATTAGAAGTTGGGAAGACAAAGTCAAAATCAACGTGAATCTAGAAGGCCTCGCGCAGGCCATGGACCACCTGGTAAGCAACCAACTGTGGAGAGCGAGAATGACTGGGACCAGCCCCCGAAGTGCTCGGGACACCGACATGACTTACTTCCTCCTCTTCGGCATAAGACATGGGGCCAACGCAGAGAGTCCTCCTGCGAGGCGCTATGGGTCCGAAAAATAAAAAAAGGAAAGGGCCTCACCAGGACAGGAGAAAGACAAAGGGGGAAATGCCAACACCCGTAACAAATACTAGAGCAGGTAGGGCTCACCAAAAGGCCTCGCATTGGTTTATATAACTTTTGAGAGTGGGACGACCGCTTCGAGACCACACGGAAGGAGAAAGGTGCCTATCACCATCAGGGTACAGCCACCAAATTCATGCAACCATTCGCACCCGCGCTCCCAGACAAAAATGGCTGCGTCATGATGGTAGTGACGCTGCTTGCCACCTCGGCTAGTGGTCCCTTGCACGCCAAGAAGCCAAGCAAGTGACTGGGCCCACCAACCCTATCGATACGAGAAAGTTCTCTTAGGAACTCCCCTTCGACAGACCCTCCCAAACTATCTCTTAGACCTCGAAAAGTGCTCGACATCTGAGAGTTGGGGGCTAGTAAGGAGGGTAAAATTAGTATGGCCCAGGAAAGGCCCATTACGTCAAGCCCACTTCAGCAAGAGACCTACAATGTGCGCAACGGGGCCCCGACAGCCACGGCCCACTATGAAATGATAAGCACATCAAGAAAAATACTATGAATCTTAGAGCATTAAATATTCTTAAGGATGGCATAGAATCTGATATATTTTCACGAAGTTCCTCTTGCAAGTCAGCTAGAGACTTATGGGATAAGTTGGCATCTATGTATGAAGCAAATATAGAAGCTTTGCAAGTTGGTCCATGCTTTGTGGATCATGGTGAAATCCACACAAATGAGGTAACATCTGATTCTGAAGAACTAACTCTTGAAGAATAGATTGCCGATTATGATACATTAATGAATAAGTATAAGAAAGTCAAATCTAAAAATAAAATATTGAAAAAAATTGATGTACTTGTATCTTCTTTTGGTGGACCGGCTCATGGCCATTGTTTGCGAAGGGACCATTTTCTAAGGGGCCCTTGGGTTGCCTTTTGATTTTCGAAGGGAGCGGTGCTCGCCTCTAGGGAACCCGTAGGTTACCTCTTCATTTTCGAAGGGAGCGGTGCCCGCCTCTAGGGAACCCGTAGGTTACGTTCTCTTTTTCAAGGGGAGCAGTGCTCTCCTCTAGGGAACCTGTAGGTTACCTTCTCATTTTTGAGGGGAGTAGTGCTCGCCTTTAGGGAACCCGTAGGTTACCTTCTCATTTTCGAGGGGAGCGGTGCTCGTCTCTAGGGAACCCATAGGTTACCTTCTCAATTTCAAGAGAGCGGTGCTCGCCTCAAGGGAACCCGTAGGTTACCTTCTTATTTTCAAGGGGAGCGGTGCTCGCCTCTAGGAAACCCGTAGGTTACTTTCTCGTTTCCAAGGGAGCGGTGCTTGCCTTTAAGGAACCCGTAGGTTACCTTCTCATTCTCGAGGGGAGTGGTGCTCTCCTCTAGGGAACCCTTGGGTTACCTTTTAGTAATGAGTAGGTAACTTACCTTAGTGGAGTACGGCTGGTGACGATTTATTGAAAAAAATTCTTGAGGTTGATAGAGTTCCACGTCCTAGGCATCTCTTCTCCCCCAGTGTCACCAGCCTGTACGCTCCATTGCCGAGTGCTTCTGCTACCCTGTACGGGCCTTCCCAGTTTGGTGTGAGCTTTTTGACGACCTCCCTTGGGTCGGCCACACTTGCTGGCCGTAGTACCAAGTCTCCGGGGAAGAAGTGTCACTTTTTCACTTGGGCGTTGTAATATTGGGCCAGCTTTTGTTGAAATGCTATGAGTTTTACTTGGGGCGCTGGCTCTCTCTTCCTCTAGCAGGTCCAAATTTTCTCGCATGGCCTGGTTGTTCCTGACCTCGTCGAAGTGTCCATCCCACAGTGATGGGTTGGAGATCTCTACTAGTACTACTGCTTCAGCACCATAGGCGAGGTGAAAGGGTGTTTCTCCGGTGGCGGCTCTAGCGGTGGTCCGGTGGGCCCACAGGATGCTCGGGATCGAGTCTACCCACGAGTCTCCTGCTTGGTCCAGTTGGGTCTTGATGCCATGAAGCAACGTCCAGTTAGCATTTTCCACCAACCCATTCACTTGGGGATGTCCCACAGAAGTGTAGTGGATCCAGATCCTAAGCTCCGAGCACTTTGCCTGAAAAAAGGTGCTCGTGAACTGCCTGTCGTTGTCGATCGTCAGGACCCTTGGGATCCCGAAGCGGCATATGATATTTCGTAGTACGAACTTCTAGGTCGTCTCACTCGTGATCTTCTTGAGCGGTTCAGTCTTGACCCATTTGGTGAAGTAGTCAATGGCGACTATGAGGAACTTCTTCCTTCCTTGTGCCTCTGGGAAGGGACCCAGTATGTCCACCCCCCACTGAGAAAATGGGTGGGGCTCCATCAAAGCACGTAATTGCGTAGCCAAACGATGCTGTAGATGGGAGAACTTCTAGCATTGAGGGCACCTTCGGACATAGTTGAGGCAGTCTTGCTGCAAGGTGGCCGACCAGTACCCTTGTCGGATTAGCATCCTTGTGAGTGATCGCCCCCCAATATGGCTTCCGCAGAGCCCTTCGTGAATCTCCCGGATGGCTTGGTTGGCTTCCGTAGGGAACAAGTAGCTCAATAGCGGGGCTGAGAGGGAGCAGCGATACAACCTGCCATCCACGATAGTAAAGTGGGCTGCTCTTACCAGTGTACGTCGAGCCTCTGCGCGGTCACTCCGGAGCTGTTGCCGAAGAAGGAAGTCCAGGAGGGGATCCATCCAGGAGGGCTCATAATCAATGGCATTTACCTAGGGTGTCGGCTCGTCTATGCTCGGTGCTGACAACTCCTCTATCAGGATCGAGCGCGAGTTGGAGACCATGGTGGCTGATGTCAGTCAAGACAGTGCATCTGCTCGGATGTTTTCCTCCTGCGGGATGTGGACCACCTCAAAGTGGGAGAATTCCTTTGCCACGGCCCTGGCTTGCTCCAGGTACCTAATCATGGATGACTCACGTGCCTCGAACTCTCCTCTCACCTGGTTGGCGATGAGTATGGAATCGCTGTATGCGCGCATGCTGGTCGCTCCCAAGTGCTTCGCCATGCGTAGCACTGAGAGAAGCGCCTTGTACTCGGCCACGTTATTTGTGGTTGGGAAGTTGAACCACATGGCGTATTGAAGTTCAAGCCCTTCTGGCGAGAGTAGGACCAATCTCGCCCCGCTTCTCGCAGCACAGGATGATTTGTCGACGTATAGCTCCCATGTGGGTCCGACGGACTACTCGGGGAAGTTGTCGGTGGGTATGGTGCATTCAGCTACAAAGTCAGCAAGGGCCTACGCCTTGATTGCAATGCTCGGGTGAAACTTGTTGTCGAACTCCCCCAGCTCAATGACCCATTTGCTCAGCCTCCCTGAGGCGTCAGGGTTCTAGAGGATTTGTCGTAGTGGCTGATCGGTGAGGATGATGATAGGGTGAGCCAAGAAGTACGGCGATAGTTTGCGAGCAGCCATAATGAGCGCAAGGGCGAACTTCTCAGTTCGCGAATACTGAAATTTGGGACCCTGAAGTGCTCGACTGACACAGTAGACTGGCTTCATGACTCCTGCCTCTTCCCGTGTGAGGACGGCATTAATGGTGCTCGACATCATGGATAGATACAGGAATAATTCATCTCCCTTTTTGGCTTGGCAAGGACGGGAGGGGACGTTAAGTAGCATTTTAATTCTTCGAATGCCAGCTCACACTCCTGGTCCCAGTCGATGTGCCCTTTCTTCTCCGGCACTTGATTGGCTTGCTTGATCAGCCAAAAGATGGGGAGGCACCGCTCAGTAGCTCGGGATAGGAACCGAGCCAAGGCCGCGACGCGACCAGTGAGGCACTATACGTCCCTCACTCAGCCTTGCCACTACATCTCCAACACTGCTCGGATCTGGTCGGGGTTGGCCTCAATTCCTCAGTGGGTTACGAGGAAGTCCAAGAACTTTCCAGACCGCACTCCGAATGTGTAGTTGGCTGGGTTTAGTTTCATGTTGTACCTTCAGAGCATGGCGAAGGTTTTCGCCAGGTCATCCAAGTGTTTGGCAACTTGGAGGCTTTTAACTTGCATGTCGTCGATGTATAACTCCATGTTGCGGTCGATCTGCGAGTCGAACATGTGGTTGACAAGGTGTTGGTAGGTTGCCCTCACGTTCTTCAGCCCGAACGGCATTTGGGTGTAGTAATATAGGTCATGATTGGTGACAAACGTGGTCTTATCCTGGTCGGGTCTGTGCATGCAGATATGGTGGTACCCGAAGTAGGCATCTAAGAAGCTCAGCATCTCATGCCCGGCTATCGCATCGACCAGTTGGTCGATCCGCAGCATAGGGAAGCTATCCTTGGGAGTAGCTTTGTTGAGGTTGGTGTAGTCAATGCACCTCTGCCACTTCCCATTGCTCTTGGGGACTAGGACTACGCTACCTACCCAGTCTGGATATTGAGTAGGCCCTAGTAGCCTGGAGCATAGTTTCTTGTTCACTTGTTCTCTGATAATGGCTTGCTGCTCGGGGTTGCAGTGCCTTCGGCACTACTGGACCGAGCTACAAGTGGGATCCAACCTTAGTTGATGCATGATGACCTCTGGCAGGATTCCGGGGAGTTCATCCTCAAACCAGGCAAATACGTCCTGATTGGTGGTGAGGAACCTTGTATAGACTTGTTTGTCACATTCGGAGAGGTTTACGCCGATCCTTAGTGTTCTACTCGGGTCTTCTCCCACCTAAATGAGATATAAGTCTTCTGCCGGGGTGCTCGTGCTCGGGCCTGGATCCTGGGTCATGGCCTTCTTCTCATGCAGTGTGTCCTTGGGGCGTCGGTCACGCGTGGAGATGAGGTAGCATCTTCGGGACTCCCTTTGATCTCCCCGGACTTCCCCTACCCCCCGAGGGGTGGGGAACTTAAGCTTTTGGTCATAAGAGGAGGGAACCCCCCAGAGCGTACCGAGGATCCCTCGGCCTATCTTGGCATTGTAATCTGTCATCGCATGAACAACAGTGATGTCGGCGAGGAAGGTTATCTCTTTTGGCGCGGTCCCGATCATGATCGGGAGCGAGATGCGCCCTTCCAGGTGAACCGTCGTTCCCAAGAACCTGTACAATGGTGTGCTCAATGGTGTTAGTCGAGGCATATCCACACCCATTAGGACAAGGCAGTCGTAGGCAATAACATCAGGCCCGCTTCCGTTATCTACTAAAATGCAACATACGGTACATTGATTAATGGTGGCCGAGACCACCAAGGCGTCAGAATGGGGCATAGCTACACCATCTAGGTCATCGTCGTAGCAGATAATGGGATCTCCTTGGCTGGATGGGGTGGAATCCCCGGGCGAAGTGTCATCACCTTGGCCCGTGGCGCGGACCGCTGTCACATACTGTCGCCTCCTGCTCGTGCTATCCCCCCCAATGGTCGGTCCTCCAGAGATCATCATGATCTCTTTCCGGTTAGACCGGTTGTCGATTGGCGGGTGCATTTTCTGCCACCGTTCTGCCACCTTGGTGAGGAACTTGTCGAGGAGTCCCCTCCGGATGCGGTCCTCAATGGTGTCCCTAAGGTTGATGTAGTCAGCGGTGTCGTGGCCATAGTTGCGATGGTAGAGGCAGTACTTCTTTTTGCTCCTCGTGCTCAGGTCAAACTTCATCCGAGGAGGCCACTTGAGGAATGGCTCCTTGCGGATCTCCATTAGTATCTAGTCCAGTGGAGCTATTAGGGGCACGTAGTCGCAGTAGCTGCCCCTCTCCTTCTCAGGGCAATCGCGGCGCTCTCCGTCACGTCGCTCTTGTTTATTCTGACACTCTCGAGGGGAGTCAACAGATCTCTTGCGGTCGGACCGATCGGTTCCAGACGTGCGGCCCAGGGCCGCCGTGTTCTCCTCACAACGTGCATGTTTCTGCGCCAGGGTGAGGAGATCTGGAAGGGTCGTTGGGGCTTCTACTCCGAGGGCGCCTCGAAGGATGTGATCCCGTGTCCCCTGGGTGAGGGCTATGGTGGCAATGCCGACATTGAGGTGTGGGATCCGTAGAGCCTCCAAGCAGAAGCGGGAGATGAAATCCCATAGCAACTCCTAGTTACCCTGTTCAGTCGACCGGAAGCACCTGGTCGGTCGACTGAAATTTTACAGGGTGAAGAACCTTACTTGTTGGAAAAATTGGTCGACCGGCCACTACCCGTCGGCCGACCGTTTTGAGAAAAGACTGTAGATTTTTCAGTTCTGTCGATTCTGGTCGACCGCCCATAGTCCGTTGGTCGACCGAAATGTCCAAGACCTGTAAAAATAAAGTGTTAGCCTGATGAAACATATCCAAATGATAATGACTTTATGTCCTTGCTTATTTCTTGCATTTTGGGTTTTGTTTGACTTGGTTTAACCAATTGGAAATGTTGAGCCATTTAGAGAATTGAGCTTTACACAAGGTATGCTTAAACCAATACTTAATTCCTCTTAACCCGCATTTTGATTGCATTGAAATGGCACGAGATAGAAATTCAATTCTGGGTTTTGTTATCATTAAAATCATTTAAAGTCATTCAGAGAGACTCAACATGACTCCCCTTCCTATCGGTGCAACGCCGAAGTTATTGTTCAATTCGTGCTCGTGTGCAGATCCAGATCTGCTCACCCAGATCTCATCTCCAAATCACAAAGCTCCCACAATCATCTCCTCTTCAGATCTGAGCCTGATGATTTTACCAAGGAAGCCTCTGCAAGCCACGAGCAATCCAGCGCCATTTTTGTGTCAATCGGAGTACAGGATCTCTGGCAACAATTCCTGCTGTGAACTAGCGTAACCCTGTCTAAGCATGCTGTCCAGATCTTCAGTTCTCTGATAGTAAAATTCTATAGATCTACTGTCAGCTCATCTAAATCTGAGATTCTGAGTGTTTGTCAATTTTTTTGTCTTCTTCGCGCTGCAGCCAAGCTCGTGCTATTCTGGGGTCCGTGCTGATCGTGACATTGATTTTGGTGAGACTACGCAAGCAGATCCATGCAGATCTGATCTAGATCTAGAGACGACTTTCAAAAGGTGCCCTGCCTTCCTCCTTGCAGATCTAACCAAACCCCTTGGTCCGATCCTTCATCTGGACGTCACCGATGATCTGCAACTAACAACGATCCATTCGGACATAGGGAACTATTTTTCCCTTAATTCTTTATCTACCTGTGCAGTTCTGTGTGAGCGTAACCAGAGGCCTAGTGCATTTGCCATCACACCCAGTCCTGATCAGATATGATTTCGCCACTTGGCTGAGGCATTTTTCATCTAGTCACTGACATTCTCCATTAAACGGCACCCTGATCGGACATCAGATCTAGTGGTACCGACTTCCACAAGTTTGCTACGCCAGGTGACCAGCGCAGGCAGAACCACATGGCTTCCAATCGGCTCACCCGATCGGCCTCGACTCGCCTCCCTCATCTCCTACGAGTGCGGCCCGTCAACCCATGTTCCAGCAATCTCAAAATTTACTATTGTAGCCCCTTACCTCCCTGCGTGGAGTGGGCCATGTTTCTGAAATTGTAATAATTACTCATTTGTGTGTATCGGGGTTGTTCGGATTCGACCGGAGTTTTCTTCCCCACGCGCTAGTCGTAGAGGTACGCGCACGTTCCTTACACTTGCATTTGCTTATCTAGTATGTTGTTATATATGCTGCGTTTGTGAGAATAGGGCCATATTCAAATTGCAAGTCACCGTGATTGTGAGAGTGAGAGCCGTTCCTTAGCTCTAGTCGAGCACCGAGCTCGGACTGCACCACCCTAGGCGACAGTGGTTCCTTAACCGCTGCGATCCCGCGTTTCTCTCACAAGTGACGATCGTCAAGCTATTTAGAGTTTCTGTTGAGAGACGTCTCCACCCGGAGAACACCACGGTGGTCAACCGCCTGGCTTGCCTTTAGCGTGTTAGTGCTGGCCGCACACCAAGTCCGTCGTACGTCTTAGCCCTTTCGTGTCCCGTCCCGCATCAGACATCCTCTTCTTCTCTTCCTTCAGGTACACACAACACTGCCTCGGGTGCTATCACTCAATCACCTGAAAATTTTGGGATGATTTACTCTGGTGCTATTAATCGCATGACAAGTATATCCACTTTCCACTCCTATTTGTTGTCATCTAGTCAAGACAAGGTCAGTCTTGCTAATGGCACCCGGACTACTATTGCTAGCAAGAGTTGCATTAGACTCTCTAACCACTTGACTTTGTCTTCTATTCTTCATGTTCCATCCCTTTCAATCAATTTACTTTCAGTGAGTAATATTACCAAACAATTGAACTGTTTAGTAACCTTTCTTGCTTACTGTGTGCTTTAGTTTTTTGAAAACAAAGTAAATGATTGTGATTGGTCATGAAGTAGATAACTTATATTTTTTGCACTTGAGGGACCCTAGCTCTTCAATCTTCTGCACCTCTATGCGTGTACACACAAGCTCACGAGATTCAATTATGGCACAAATGAAGTTCCTCACTAAATAGAGTATCAGGGAAGTCTAAGATAACCAAGCAACAGCCAATAGGCTCTACGTAATCTTAGTCGAAGCCGTAAGGCTGGAAGGTATGAAGAAAGAGGTCGAGGGAGTCGAGGATAAACTGACGGCAAGAAAGCCTAGCAGAGAACTACTGTCGGTCTTCCTCAGAGATGATGTGACACTCGAAGTAAAGATAAGTGCAGATTTACCGCCCGATGTACAAGAGTAATACAAGAATTTCTTTTCTGAGTACATTCATGTCTTCGCATGATCTGATGAGGATCTCCCCGGCATTCTCAAAGAGGTGGTGTTGCATAAACTCAACCTTGATCCATCGGTGAGGCTTGTCCAGCAGCAGAGAAGGAAGCATGCCTCAGAAAAATAGGTGATCATCAAAGAGCAGATCAATAAGGGAAAGAAAACTGGGCTATTTCATCTGGTCCTTTACCTGACATCACTCGCGAATGTCGTCCTGGTACCAAAAACTTTAGGCAAGTGGCGGATGTGCGTGGACTTCACCGACCTCAACAAAGCCGCCCCAAAACATTGTTACCTGTTACCAAGCATTGACCAGTTGGTTGACTCAATCTTGGGTAATGAACTTCTCAACTTCCTAGATGCATATTTCAGCTACCACCAGATCTGAATGGACCTCGAAGACACTGAGAAGACTGCCTTTGTCACTAACTTCAGTGTCTATTGCTACACCCAAATGCCCTTAGAGTTAAGTAACACTAGAGCAACATACCAGAGGCTGGTCAACCACATCTTCGAAGACCAGATTGGGTAGAACGTCAGGCCTACATTGATGATATGCTTGTCAAGACACCCAAGGCTGAAGGTCATTTTGTCAACCTTGCAGAGACCTTCAACACTTTCCAAAGGTACAACATGAAGCTCAACCCCACTAAGTGTGCCTTCGGAGTCAGGTCTAAGAAGTTCTTAGGATTCCTGGTAACTTAGCGAGGGATCGAAGCTAACCCCGACAAGGTCCAGGCCATCCTGGACATGCAGCCACCTACCCGCATCAAGGATGTTCAATGCGTGACTGGGAGAATTACTGTGCTTAACCGCTTTCTGTCCCAGGCTAAGGAATGGTGCCTACCCTTCTTTAAATTGTTAAGGGGGCCTTAGCTAGCATCTACCACCTTCGCCTAGTCTAGAGAGTGCCAAAAAGAATTTGACGAGCTGAAAGAGTTCATGTCTTCACCTCTAGTGCTGCTGAAGCCAATTCTTGGGTAGCCGCTATACCTGTACCTTTCAGCGACTCCCTCCACGGTAAGCTCGATCTTTGTCTGAGATGATAGAGATGTTTAGAGGCCAATATACTACGTCAACAAGGTGCTCTTCAAGGCCAAAAGAAGGCACCCAACAACTGAGAAACTCGTGCTAGCGTTGGTAACCTCGGCCAAGCGCCTCCGGCCCTACTTCCAAGGACACTCCATTATGGTGCTGACTAGCAACTTCCTGAGGAAGATTTTTGCCCATCCTGAAGCTTCCAGTCGCCTCGTCAAATGGCCCATACTCATCGGGGCCTACGACATCTCTTACCAGCCCCACACATCCATCAAGGGACAGGGCCTCGTGGACTTCATCACGAAAAGCACTGCCCCGACTGAAGGAGTATCCCTGCCAATGATGGGCCCCACCTGGGACCTCTTCGTTGACGGATCCTCCAACTCGGCCCGCTGCGGAGCTTGCATTCTCCTTCGATCTACTAAAGGAGTAGAGCTACAATACGCCCTGAAATTCAGTTTCTCGGTGTCAAACAACATCTCCGAGTGTGAGGTTCTCATCTCTTGAGCAAGGATGGTGCGATGCTTGGGAGCTGAGTGAGTCAGGATCTATACCGACTCCCAACTGGTTGCCAGTCAAGTCAATGAGGACTACGAAGCTCGAGAAACGTAAATGATCAAGTACCTCCATCTGGTGAAGGAAATAGCCTGACTATTCAAGAGTTTTCAGGTTGAAGTCCCGTGATCAATCGACACCCAAGAGGGGGGGTGAATTGGGTGATGGCAAATTTTAATTTACGTTGAACAGATTCGAGGATTTCTTGATGGAGGAAGGACTTATGATGGAAATGTATAAGATGTAGCTATCAAATGTGATATGCTAATTGATTAATGTGGAATAGAGGTAGGAGAAAAAGAGCAAACACACGAGCTAACTGATTAATGTGGAATAGAGGTAGGAGAAAAAGAGCAAACACACAATGGACAGCGATGTTTAGGTGGTTCAAATGCAACAATGGCAACCTACATTCACCCCTCACTAGCGGTGAGGATTCACACACTATCTTGCAAAGGATTACAAGATAAGGCACACACACGAACTTGTTAGGAGACAAGATCTCCCAATCCCAAGTAGCTGATGGAAAACCAAAGGCCTTACGAACTGCGAAGAAACTTTTGGATAGGTTAACCTCATTCTTTGTCTAGCCACACACGCATACACACACTACATGATCCAAACTGATACCATAGAAATCAAACAAGGTAAATATCTCGTTCAGTTTTCACATCCTGAAATCTGTCCGGAGACTCATCAGGAAGAAATGCCAGGGCGCTGCAAAGAGACCAACGAAAGACATGAAGGGAAAGGGACTGCCGCACAGTTCAGCTAGATCACTATGTTTACGTGGACAATGTAGGAAAGGAGACGGTGGGATAAGAGCCAAGGAGCTCTGGGGACTCACCGGCGCGAAGACGGGGTAATCCTCTGCGGACAACTGGTGAGACGCCCTCGAGTGGGACAGCGACGCCGCCTCGGGCAGCCTCGGCGCGGAGGGGCTTCCAACGCGGCCGCCCGGGATCAGGGCCGCGTGGAGGGCCCTGAGCTCTGCCGCCCGGGCGATGGCCGCCTGGATGTCCTGCCGATAGAAGTCTAGGGCCTGCGCCTCTGCTGCCGCCATGGCAGCTGCGGCAGAGCCCAAGAAGGATCAGGCGGTCGGAACTGGTCGCGAGCGCGTCTGCCACTCTGGTCATACCAACCACCCCTCCCCCCGGCCACCCAAACGCGGAGAGACAGAGAGAGACAGAGAGAGTGCGTGTGTTGTGGTGGGCAGTCTCTGCGCAGAGACAGATCGAGCTTCTGGAAACAATCTAAGGTTGTATTGGGACGGACGGGCGCATACGAGACGCCCGTGGTCGGTCGGCGACTGGTTAAGTACGCGGGTAGAGCAGAACAAAAGCAGCTGCTCCCTCCCGCCTCGTGCTCCGCCAGTGGGGACGGCAAGAGAGGAAGAGGACACGCCATGAAAAGAGCATTGACAGAGACCGTTCAGGATGCCACATTACCGAGCTACCCCCCCCCTCCAACACTATCAAGCATCACGTCCTCCGTGCAGTGCCTCCTCCATTACTCCATGTGATCATGCAGCTCACCAGCTCTTCCGCGGTTGAAAGCTAACAGGAGAGGGCGGGTGGTGGGAAGCCCAGAGCAGCTGCATGCATTGCTGCCCCCCACAACAGAGCCCCCATCGAGTGCTACCTGCTTGGTCGCAAGGAAAGGGAAAGGCCGAGCTTTTCATGTATATACCATGCGATGTTAATTATTGTGGCGTCCGAAGCGTCGTGGTTTTATGATGACGGCGCGACCTTGCGGTCCACGCGCATCCATCTGCTGGTAATCAGCGCCCTTGGGAGACGGCTCGATCGCATGAGCAGTTGTTAACAGTGCACGCTTTTCTTCTCGCTTATATGTTGATGACTTGATGTAATGAATCAGCAGTGCAAATTACTGGCATGCTTGCTAGCTTGCCATGCACGGTGGCCAACAACAAGAACTTGCTTCTTCACTGTAGAAAAGATACACGAATTAGAATAATATATACATTGCATGTTGGAATTGTGAATGGGGAAGGAACTGGATTAACTTGCTGTTATGGTGGGTCTGTGAAATGGGTTTATACATTTTTACAGCTTGTTTAGTTTATTTTAATCAGAGAAGAGGTACCCAGTAACTAGGCATCTCTGTACACGTACTCGAACAATAAGTAGATTGGTTTGACAGAGCAACAGGAAGATCCTCACCTTCCTCTCTCGCCTTGTAACTTTCTTATCCTCCGGGTGGGTTGTCAACCGGGCTGGCTAGCCCACAGGACACCAATTGGTCCTGCTGTTCTTCGAGCCTGGTCCAGCCCTGCATCGAGCTATCCACTAGAACTGGGCTGGACCCTTGTTTCTTCAAGCTAAGCTTAATTAGGTCCGGGCAATTGACGTCGATAGTTTTCCCAAAGAAGAAGTCAAAAGTTTACGAGGATATATGGTAGGGTAACTAATTAACACGCGAATAATACAATGGCCATTGCCACGAGGTCTTCATTACTTTAAGAGGAATGTCCCAGATCGAGCCCTCCGCCATTAATGGATTCCTGGAGTTCTCATCTAGGAAACCATATATATTAGATCCACCTAATTGGGCAAGCTAACAAATTTTGCTGATGTGGCAGCAAAAAGCTCGTAAAAATAAGAAGAGTAAAGATTTGTGCACTGAATCTAGAGCATAAAGGAATATCATTATGTGTAACATATTTTCTTATTGGTCTAAAAATTAGGTGCAAGGATCATTTTTACACGTAAATTGGTGTGTGTCATATCCAGCTGGTCCATTTTTTCACGCATTAAATGCGGAGCGCATATTATAAGACTAAAATATTTTATATCTTAACCAAATATTTGGTATAAGATTGAAACAAACATTTCGTTCAGTGCACAAAAATTGAAATATTTGGGGAGCAAGCCGGCCGCCGCGGAGTTGGCTCGCGGCCGTGCGCAGGGCCGGGCGGCTCGGAGACAGGGTCGTCAAAGTTGATCGCGGGGACTGGTGGGGGTCGCCGCAGCGTCTGGTAGGCACAGGAGGGCGCGTAAGCTGGGCCACCAACAGATGGTGACGAATGCGGTGGTGTGGCGCAGGGCGGCCAACGGCCAACGGCTGCCGGCCTTACAGTGGCGGGAGGCTGCAGTCGTGGTCGGTGGATGCGGGTTGCTGCGGCGCCCGCTGGTGGCGGTGATGCTCTGGCAGGGGATCTCACGGAAGGGAAAGGTGGGAGGTAGGAAGAGGAAAGGAAAATGCGTAGGGAACGTGTGTGGGGGGAAGAAAGATGTGAATGCATCCAGTGTGGGACCCGAGGCTCCTGAATGCGATGGAAACTCACAAGAGACGGAAACGAAGAAGAAGAAGAATAAGAAGACGAGGACGAGAGTTGGCTTCCACCAGGAGAGAAAAGAGAGGGATCGGCATCCGCCAGAAGGAAGATTACAACTGTAATCTCAATTTTTTTTCAACTAATCACTGCTTAACCCTAATTAGGGTTGACTATCTATTTATAGCAATAAGTAATAATTACATATGAGTCCACAAATATGATAAAAATGCACACAACTTATGAGCATTCAAATTTTATCTAGCTAACCCGAAAATAAATAAAATAACAACAAAATAATCAACTAATCTAGATCACGTCTGTTGGGCTTTCTGGTCCTCTGACTGCATCTCGGCCCACGGTCTCCATCAACTCTCCCCGGCTTGGAGATGTTCAACTCCAACGAGAGAAAATTTTGGTACTACTCGTACAAGTTGGGGTCAATCCGCTAAAACTTCTCGTCAGTGATCCACGTGCTATCTGACGCCGGTCGTCCCTTCCACTGAACCAAATACCGCTAGCAACCACCATCACTAGTAGCTACCACCTGATCCTCCAATACAGTCTCAATCTGATCATGCCGGGTGGGTGTACGATGTATCTCGGGTGGAGTGGGTAGTGTCTCAAAGGTAGTAGGTGAGTAGGGATGCAAAGGAGAACCAGTAGTGTCGGTAGAATGCGGATGGTCAAGGCTAGGAGAAGAAACACTAGGCTCATGGAAAGGTATCAAATCCTCCACATTAAATACTGGACTGATTCCCATGTCTGAAATAAGATCAAGCTCATATGCATTAGTCCCCACTCGTCTCATAATTTTAAATGGACTCGAACTCCGTGGAAGTAACTTCCTCTACCCACCCCTGGAGAATCTCTCAGGCCTCACCATCGTCATCACCAAATCTCCCTCAGAGAACTCCTGAAATCTACGGTGAACATTTGCAGCTGATTTATAATACATGTTGCTTAAATTTATTTTCCTACGGATGTCTGCATGCAACTGATGAATGTGCTGTGCAAATGACTCTGCTAGCTCTGACGGACGAGACTCAGTGGGGAGGGGAATCAAATCTAACGGCCTCCTAGGGTGGCAACCCGTGACAACCATGAAAGGACTCTGACCCGTGGACCTGTTGACAGAGTCATTATATGCGAACTCGGCCATAGGGAGGACTGCATCCCAACCTCCAGGGTGCTCTCCTACCAGACATCTCAAAAGATCCCCAAGGCTCCTATTCACAACCTCAGTCTGACCATCAGTCTGAGGGTGGTATGCTGATGAAAAATGGAGCCTGGTGCCTAACATCTTCCACAGTGTCTTCCAAAAATAACTCACAAATTTCACATCACGGTCGGACACTATGGTTTTAGGCAACCCATGCAACCGGACAACCTCTCTCAAAAATAGCTTAGCCACATGTGAGGCGTCAGCTGTTTTGCTGCTGGGAATAAAATGTGCCATCTTAGAAAATCGATCCACTACAACAAAAATGGAATCATGGCCTCGGACAGTACGTGGAAGACCTAGGACAAAGCCCATACTAAGATCTTGCCAAGGCTCGTGCGGGACAAGAAGAGGGGTATAGGGACCAGTGTTCTGCTTCCTCTGCTTTGCAAGCTGACATGTCCGACACTGGCTCACAATCCGAGCAACATCCCTCTTGAGGCTAGGCCAGAAGAACCTATCCTCAACCATGGCAACTATCTTGTCCCAACCAAAATGTCCGCCAGCACCGCCGGCATGCAACTCCCAAATAACAAAATCTCTCAAGGATGTCCCAGGGAGACATAATCGATACCCTCTAAACAAATAACCATCATGGAGAAGATAATCTGCACTCACAATAGAGCGCCCCTCAGACAACTGTGCATACATCTCTCCGAAATCCCGACAAGTCGCGTATTGCCCCTTGATGCTCTCAAACCCAACCACCTGGACATCAAGGGTATGCAAAAGGTGAATGCGCCCACCGGATCCATAAGATCTGTTTACCTTGCATTAGATCTAAATTGATAATTGCTATTTCATCATACAAACTTCAAATCAATTAAGGTTTTCTTAAAAGTTTGAAAACACCTAATTCACCCCCCTCTTGGGTGTCATTGATCGTGGGACTTCAGTTTCGGGGCTGACCCACTCGTCGACGGAGCTCCCAGCAATGACTGAGTCGGGTCTTATGCTTATTGAGGTGAGTCCCCGCACTTTGCTCAGCCACCTTGTCACTTGTTTTGCATTAATCGACGTGGGTTCTAACGTTGTCCCCTTTTGTATAGGAATCAGTTGTTCCCACAAAGCTGATTTTGTCATTGGAAAGTGTGATACCTTCATTTCCAACTTCGCAGCTGGAGTCCTTCCTGTTCTCACCCAGTGAGGGTGCAGCGCCCGTCTGGAGGCCGCTCACGCAATGCTTCCCGAGTGGGTACCTTCGGACAGGGAGCCTTGGTGATCCAGTGAGAGTCCCCAGGCTTCACCAAATTGTGGAGCAGCTACAACCCTCACCCCTAGCTCTTGAGCAGAGGCCAGCTGAGAGCAATACTGATGACGAGGCAGCTCCCTCGACAGCTGAAGAGATGATGGTTGAAATGGGCGACTCTCTGGCAATCACTGCTGGGGCAGAGCCCGAAGAGGTTGTTCAGGAAGAAGGTCATGAGGCACCTTCCCCTGCTGGTCAAGAGCCAATTTCACCTCCCGCGGGGGATTCTAGCCTCATGATTGAAGTGAGGGCTGAGACCGCGGCTATTGTCTCGGCCCTTCCCCCGCACTTGGAGAAGAGTGGAGGGGAAATGGCATCCACTTTGAGAGAGATAGTGGTGGCTACGAGCCCCTCAGTAATGCTGCCGTCCTCCTCATCTGGACCCTCTGATGCACTTTGGGCCGAGATTGACAACAGGGTAGAATTTCATCTTCCCGAAGTAGCACCTCTGGGCTTGTAGTCTTCGGATGAGATGGTGTGGCATTTCCTTAATGAGCTATGGTAGAACGTGTTGACACGTCCCAGCTTAACTTATGTGCAACTGAAGGAGATTGCCGAATGCATCTCTACCTTGCTTCAAGGTTTCAGGTGCCCCTTGGAGGATTGGACACAACGGGTGACTCTGCTGCTGAAGTTTGTGAACTGACGTGAGTATATTGATCACATTGTAGATGATCAGATGACAGCCTTAAAGTTTCAGCGTGTCGGGTGCCAGGCTGCCCTTCAGTCATCCGAAGAGGTGGAGCGGCGCAAGAAAGACAATGCCGCGAGTGCCACTGGGCTCGTTGAATCTTTGCAGAAAAGGGCACCAGACCTCCAAGCAGAACTGGTTCGCCTTCAAGGTGAGTTGGAGGAGGCCAAACGGCTCTGAGCATCAAGCCTGGACAAGGCTGCATTGGCAGCGGGGGAGGCTACGTCTTATCGGGAAGAGCTAATGAGACTCGAAGATGAAGAGTCACGCCTGCAAGAGCTGATTCACTTTCCCTCCCTAGGATTGCTTGAATTCAAAGATATCTTTCATCGCCCCCCGCAATGGTTCTTTTGTTTCTTCTACCCTTTCTGTGGGTCCTTATGTATCCCGGGGATTGCCCCGAGCACCATGTACCTTTCTCCTTTTGAGCAAATGAAATTTCTTCCTTATCTGCTTTGCACATGAGTTACAGCTTTTGTACCCCTCTTTTTTTTTGGCTAGTTCAAGCGTAGGTATGTTGCCAATTCGCCTAGCCCGTGGTATATAGCTGCCAGGGCAGGAGAGCCCTCACGCCTTCATGGAAGGGATGAGGAGTTCGTCCACTGCAGTGCAGCTCTTCCAAGGGCTAAACTGTGATTTTCACGAGTTAAATGCCGGAGGGTAGGTCATGTGTCAACCGGTAGGGTCGGAAGGTGAGGTTAGTAGTTTGTTCATAGGCCTCACTGATGGTGACGAAAAGCGACATCAGGTTTATTCGTCAGCATAGGCTAAATGTCGAAGCAAAGAAGTTTCTTTGTCGATAGGGACGGAAGGTCCAGGCCGATGATTTGGTTGTTAATCTCACAGATGATGATGAAAGTTGACATTAGGTTTATTCGTCGATGCAGATTAAGTGCCGAAGCAAAGAAGTTCATCACAGCATAGGCGTAGGGCTTATGTCGGTAGGATGTGATTTATCTGCCTTGCACAGGCATTCCCATGGGACATGAGTGGTGAGTGAAATGGCAATATGATTTCATTACTCCCTTCCTTTTTTTTGAATCACATTACTGATTTAAGTGCCCTTTTGGGTTTTCGCCAAAGCCAGCCCCCTCTTGCTTTTGCCCACGCGCCCCTTCTGGTTTTCGCGTGGCGGGATACCTGATTTTACCCGCGACACCCTTTCGGGTATTCACCTGAAAACAATGACTATTATTGAAAATTTGTGCTAACACTTGATTGAATGATTGAATGAATGAATGTGTGTTATTTTCTCTTTGAGTAAACATACATGACTCATAGTTGTCATCATCAAAAAGGGGGAGATTGTTGGAACCCTGATTTGGATAATGACAGTCTATGAATCATGTTGAGACTGAAATGCATAAGTACCATCATATTGAACAAACTAGATTTTTGTCCAAGTGTCAAAATAAAGGTCGATGCACGTATAGGCACTTAGTCACTAAGGACGATGCATATTCGGGACATAAACCACTAAGGTCGATGCACATTCACTCTGTCTTCTTATTAAGTCAGTGCATGTTTTAGGCTGACGTGTCAAAGGTCAATGCATAGTTTCACACTAAGTCTGAAAGGTTGATGCATGTATAAATCTTTCATCAATATAGGTCATGCATCTTTACTTTGTCGAAACAAAGGTCGATGCATGTTTCTTCATAGTTTAATAAAGGCCGATGCATGTTTTAACTGAGGTCAATGCATGTTTCTGCAAGTAGTAACACAGGTTGATGCACATTGCACCTTTGCGCATGCAAGGTCGATGCACATTGCATCATTGCGCATGTAAGGTCGATGCACATTTTGCCTCATGTAAGGAAAGGTCGATGCAGATTTCATCTATTGCTAACACAGGTCAACCTTCATCCTCACAATCTCTCTATAGGTCGATGCATGTTGTGTAGCATGGTATATAAGGTCGGTGCACATCCTCCTTGTTCATTTAGAAGGTCGATGTACATTTACATTGGTCATATATAAGGTCGATGCACATTTGCATCTTGCATACTGAGGTCGATGCATATCTTGCATCTTGCATTATAAGGTCAATGCACTTTTTTTCAATATGCTTGTAAGGTCAATGCACATGTTGCATTCAAGTCTATGCACATTTTAGAGTCTATGCACATTCAGAAATACTGGTCTATGCACATGTTCAAGGTCTATGCATTTGATAGAACAAGGTTGATGCATATCTGGTTTTCACGTTACTATGTCGGAGCATAATAATCCATGCTCTAAGGCATTTCCAGAACACTCATGTCATAAGTCTGAGCATATGAATCCTCTTATTATTTTCTAAGTATGAACTCTAGTACATAAGGTGCTTGACTAAATGCCTTTGTTCTGATTGGCAGGATTAAGGGAAGCCCTATGCATCTGAGAGTAGCAGAACTTCAAGTGGAGCATGTGATCCAAGATCCAATCATTAAAGTAAGTGATCCAAGGCTACTTGCTCTCTACGAACACTCTGTCACGTGTTCTTCTTTTGTCTATCAGACTTGACATGTGGATCATTTATGCCACATGTTAGAGAATGAGATTTTGGCGGGAGTCTTCCCTCCACGCACCGAAGTGAATCAAGTGGGGTCCATCTTATCTGATTCCTTGCTATAAAAGAGGGATCTCTCTAAAGAGAAAGTAGATAGAGAATAGAAGTTGAGAGCAGAAGATTAAGAAAGAGCGATCAAGAAGATGCAAAGAAGAGAGGCGCTTAAGCTGGTATTGGAACATGAAGCATTTTGAGAAGAAGATAGCAGAAGAGCAGACCAGGCTAGATCAAACCAGCTCTTCGAGAAGAGGAGACCTGTGAGTGAGAGATAGAAGAAGTGAGAGTCGGTTGCTGTTGGAAGAAGAAGATTCGAGGTTAAGAGGAGAAGAAAAAAGAGGCGTTCCAGTTACGATCTCTAGATCAATCATTTGCTCATATCTGAGCTATAGTGTTTTCATCGTTACATCTGATTTCTGATTTCAGTTGTTTTGCTTACTTGCTTATCATCTTTGTTAAGCTGTTAGCCAGTAGTGCAAGCTGTGATGCACAGCGACAGGGAAGTGTTCCTTGGACAGCATGCTGTCATGCTCAGTTGTAAGCAAGTTATGATGCTCAGTGGTAGAAGATATGAATCCGTAGAAGCATGCTGTGATGCTAAAGTATAAGCAAGCTGTGATGCTCAGCAGTTCAAGCTGTGAGTCAGCAGAAGGCACACTCAGGTCTGAGTATGGGGTGGATGTAGGTCTCTGGTAGAGACTGAACCACCTAAAAATCTCTGTGCATCGTGTGATTGCTTGATTGAGTATTTGCTTCAATAGATGAATGTTTAGGAACGTTGCTAGTAGAATTCAATTGTGAATGCAAGATCACTCATATGATTTGAGTGTCTCATTAATCAAAGAAGTATATCGAAAGGCATGCGAGGAAAGTTAGATCATGCCTATCTGGACTGACATCTCTTGCGTGAGGTGATCCTCCACCAAGTATAGTATTTGATTGATTGACCACTTTGATAATTTGAGTAATACTTGTAGGTGTCTTTCACCACTAGCAAAATCGTGCTATATTCTTCCTTGTCTAAGTCATTATTGTCAGATTGATTTTGTTATTCCGCACCTATTACATTATCTTCTTAAGTGTCATTAAAAAATTGGGGTAGATCTATTCACCCCCCTCTAGATCTGTGTTAACCCGTGCACACCCATCCTACACATGGTATCAGAGCGTACCTCTCCCATAGGGCTTCACATCTCGGAGAGTCTAGATGATGAATGGTAGAGGGTTAACCACTGAGGGTCACTCACTAGTAGCCCTCCATTCTTTGATGGATCAAACTACGCTTACTGGAAGAACCGTATGTAGGTCTTCCTAAGGGCCAAAGACTACAAAATCTGGGAGGTGGTGAGCAAAGACCCATTTGAATTGCCTGAGGATGAAGAACTTTGGACCACAGAGCAAATTTGTAGGTCCACCCTAAATTGGAGCGCTGTCAAAACCATGCAGTGTGCTCTTGACCCCACCGAGTTCTCTAGAGTCTCCTCATGTTCCATAGCCAAGGAAATGTGGGACAAATTGGAGGTGCTATATGAAGGGACTTCTTAAGTTAAAGAGACTAAGGCCAATATGCTAGTCTCAGAATATGAAGCATTCAAGATGAAGTCTGATGAGTCCATCTCAAATATGGATACTCGTCTCATGGCTCTCACCAACAATCTGAGAAGCTTAGGAAAGGTCTATACTGAGCATGGGATGGTCAGGAAGGTCCTTAGGTCCCTGACCCCTATTTGGCACACCAAGGCCACTGTCGTGGAGGAGTCTAGGAACCTTGCTACGATTTTAGTAGCTGAACTCATTGGTTCTCTCATGACTTATGAGTTGAACCTTAAGAGGGCTGATGAATCTAAGAGGAAGAAAAAATCTCTGGCTCTAAAAGTTATTTCAAACAAGAAAGAGTCATCCAGCGAGCATAGCTCTGACAGTTCTGAAGAAGATAAAGATGAATTTGCCATTTTCACTAGGAAGTTTAAGAAATTCCTTAAAAAGGAAGGAAAGGGGCATAGGAGAAAATACTTCTCAGGGAAGAGGCAGTCAAAGCATAAATCTGAAATTGCTCAGAAATCTGACAACATTGTATGTTATAATTGCAGGAAGGCAGGACATCTCAAAGCAGACTGTCCTGAATTGAAAGACAAGCAGCCCAAGTGAAAGAACAAGAAGGGAAAGGCCATGATCAGCACCTGGAGCGATGAAGGTGAGAAGGAAGACCGACTTTGCTTGATGGCTAAGAATGATGAAACCCAGAAGGACGATGATGAGGTAACTTCCCCATTTGAAAATTTCACTCATAGTGACTGGGAAGAAGCATATGCTGAACTGCTTGACAAATATGATGATATGCATAGAGAAAATAGACATCTGAAAAGGAAAAATAATTCATTAGTACATGATACATGTTTAAATGATAAAGTTGCATATCTGAAAATTGAAAATCTCAATCTTAAAAAATCTCTTGATGAAACAAAAAATGATAAAATTATCCTGAATGATTTGAGAGATGAGAATGACAAACTAAAAAACATCACTGATGAGCTCAAAATTAAAGCACAAAAATCTGAGGAGGAGATCAGGATAGCAACTGAAAAATATGAAGCTGTCAATGGTGTAAACAATGAGCTGAAGAAGACAATTGAAAATTTAGAAAAAGAAAATAGGGATAAACAAAGCACCCTTGAAGGCATGACCCAAGGAACAGAAAATTTAAATGCCATCTTGGAGACGAAAATGAATTTCAGGAAAGAAGGTTTGGGTTTTAACCCAACTAACAAGAAAAAGGTTGATGTTAGGACCATCTCTTTTGTTACTGAAAAAGGAACATCACAACCCTTGATCAAGATGACCTCTGGAAAAGCTCAAGATAAAAAGCCAATAAAAATTTTAGAGAAAACCAAATCCAGTGCCAAGGACAAGGGCAAAGGGAAGGTAGAGGTGCCTAGGGAATCATGCCCACACACCCCCACATCTCAGATCAAAGGACAGGCTAGGGGTCAGACGGCTAAGGGTAGAACCCAAGAAAAGTCTAAGGCTAAAACATCCCAGTCTAAACAGAAAGGTCGAGGCAACTCCAAACCTACACCAACCTCCACGTCTGTAGGGTTCAAGCCCTTGGGAACCAAGGTCCGAGCAGGAGTACCTTAGGTCGAGGCCACTTCCAGAGTGCTCTGAGCTATCCTTTAGTCTATAGTTCCTATCACCACAACTCTGATAGGAGAGGTCGAAGCAACCTCTATACAAGGTCAATATAGCATAATTTTCAGAACTCACATACAACTCAGATGTATAGACCTTACCCTTGGAACCCTTATGTGCAACGTAGGCATAAAAATTTTAGAAGCCAGAACCCTTATGGCTTTATCCATCCCATACCTAATCAACCTAGGTATCGGAGCGAGATGTGTGGAAGTACATGAAAATTTGACATACTTGTAGTGATCAGAGTCCATATCATCCAGTACAGTCGGCAACTGGCATAGGTTTTATGTTTCATTACCGCTTTGCTTCTCGCTTGAGGGCTCGTGTGCATTGTGTTGGTACTGTGAAGGTGGTTTTATTTTTGTCAGGATGTTGGCGTGGGACCTGAGGAATGTGATTGAGAGTCATCTTTCTTCGAGATGGTGGTCCCAATTGAGCTGTGTTGGGCAGAGTTTGCCGGCAGGCGTGAGTTTGTGGTGCAGCGTTTGAGATATCCGTGATGTGATCAGGCGACTGATGGGACTTATCGATGGTGTAATGGCTGTGTGTATTCTTCGGTGGAGATTAATGTCATTTGGGCCATCCCAGCTTGAGGTTTAGTCATCCCCTGAGGTGCCAAGGTTGAGGTTTGAAGCGGCGGAATGGATGCCCTAACTGAGAGAGTGCTCGGGCTAGCTAAGGATTTCCTTCCTAGAAAGCTATTGTTAACCGACCCTAACTTTCTCATCCTGTCTTATGGCGTCATTTTAAGATTAGCTTGGGAAGAGCTGTCACTGTAAGTCCCTAGTTCTGCTTGTCTACTTTTGAGCGGACTGTGTTAGATCTAAACATGATTTGATCTCATTTAGTGGTGGCTTGGTTTTGGACCCAGATTATGGAATTAGGGGACACTATGCACTGTGTTGGACGTGTCGTGTGAGGCGGTTATTGAGATGTGAAGGTTTAGCATTGGATTTGGGACTTGAGGATAAGCTAAGGCAGGCACTCATTGTGATTCGTGCTGTGGCTCTTGGCATGATGATCTATGTAGTGGCGGCTCTTAAGATGGACATTCTGAGGACTCAAGAGTGGAGATTGAGTATGTGTCATGTGAGCTTGGTGTCCTTGAAGATTTTTCTTCATTCCCTAGTGCTTGAGGCATGGTGAGTTGCAGTTTGAGGAATTGCAATGATGGTGCGTCGGGAGATGTTGTGAATGTGGCCTGACAGGACACTTGGCAAGTGTTGTCAGAGGAGCTGACCTGATGGTCGTAATGGTTCCTTGGTGCCATATGGTGCAATTCTCCGTGTACATGAGGTTCAAGGTCAAGTTATGCATGGAGACCTCTCACCTTTTAGGCGGTATATTGGCTTCCTCTTGGTTGGCGAGAGTTGTGCTTGGGATAAGTTTCAACTTCGTGTATCGTGCGTTTGGATTGGTCGGCCTTCTCTCGTGTGCCATGAAGTCTGTGCACGGCATGCCCTATGTTTTGGCAATATGGTTACCTGTGTGTGTCGTGTTGAGTGTGTAGCGGAAGCATAGTGGGCTTATAACCCACAGGTCAAGGATCATAGGGTTGAAAGATTCTGACTAGCCGAGTGGATTGCTTCCTCGGTGTGAGATTGTCATGGTTGTGTGAGCCTTGATGTGGTTGGTTGTCGTGCCATTGCTTGAGGTATTGTGATTGTTGGCACTGACAGGTTTGAGAATTGGGGAAACATGACGATGAATGTGCCGAATGAGTACCCTCTATATTCGTTGGAAGTTGTGCTTATGGGATGGTATGGTGGTCCTAGAGATGCATTTTTTGAGAATTGTTTGCGGGTCCTCGTTGATAAGCTGCTAGTGGCTCATGCGATTAGCCGAGTGGTCAGTTATGATTATGCCTAGAAGTGACCTTGTTCATGGCTGTGTCCCGTGGTTCTGTGTTGAGAACGGAGCCAAAGATTGGCTGGTGTCCACTATGTGTTTGTGTGATGGTTGGTGTTTGTGGTTTGGTGGTATTATTGGCATTCTGCTTGCCAGACTTGATAATGTTTATGGTGAGGAAGGCGATGGATTATAGCAGTCAGCTGAGATGACTGTCTTCCTTATGAAGAGCTGATGCGTGTTGTGTCCGCCGAGCATGAGTTTTGTCGATGGCTGTTCATGGCATGGGTCGTGTCTCCTTGATATGTGAGACGGTGGCGATGATGCCATGATTGGAGGTGCCAGACTTGCATTCCTTATGTGCCATGTCCGCTCTGTGAATTATTGTGTTTTAGGATTCAGAGCATGATGACTTTGCTTCTGATCATGTTCTGGCAGTGTTCCTCGAAATTGCGTTATGGTGTTGTGGTGTTGTTGTGGGTTGAGGTTGGGATTTGGTTTGGTTGGAGCTTTGAGAGCGTTGCCAGCTGGTTGGGTTGTTCTTCCCTGTTCCCTATTGGTGTCCTTAAATTTTGAGGATGAAATTTCTTAAAGGAGGGGAGGATTGTAATACCCTGGATCTTTGGCAGATCCATATTGGGTCTTGTCGAATCTTTATTGGTTTTCGGATCATTTTAGAAGAGCCTCAAACTACTTTTGTAGCTTCCGAGTTGGTCCCACTCAAGCGGCACACTCGTCCCTCCGGGAGTGCCAAACCCTCTCTGCTTTTTGGCACCATAGGTATTCAAAAAAAAATGGGGCTAAAAAATATTGGTGCCCCAGCGGACTCAGTTATTTCTGTTAGGGGAGCAATCAAGAGCAAAAAAGTTTTAACCCGGCTAAGATGAAAACCCGAAAAGGCGCCGCCTTAGGCAAAAATGGGTACCTCACAGTGTAAAAACCTGTAAGGGCGCACTGGAAAAAGCTAAAGGGGGCCAGTCCTGGTGAAAATCCGAAAGGGCGATAGGGTTGGTAAAGGGAAAAAAGCCATACATGCAAGAGGATGGAATTAAAAGCTGCTGAATCCCATCCTTTATTCATCAATGTCATCAATAGAGCCCGAGACAAGTCCTCAGAGGTAACTCAAATAAAAATGGGGCACGGAGGCCCATGTACAAGAAGGCGCCGAAGCTCGTCAAGCACCAGACTCGTCCCTCCGCAACTCAGCAAGGCGAGTCTCCCGTTGGGAAACCTCCTCCTGGAGCTCCTCAAGCTGACGACGGGACGTCTCTATCGCGGTCTGCACACTCTGGCACTCTACCTCGGACTCCTGAAGCTCCCTCTGCAGCTCCTCTACTCGGAGGAAGGCCCTCTGACCTCGCTCCGAAGTTGAAGGCTTACTTTAACTTGGGTGGCTCGAAGCCTGCGGAGCTCCTCCTCCTCCTGTTGGATCCGCAGCTGGGTCCTCCGTCTCTGCTCCTGTGTGAGGTGAAGGTGAGCGAACTCGCCCCACAGCGCGGTCAGCCTTGCCGCCCATGCATCTCGGGGTAGACCCAAGATGTGGTAGCTCCTGGTGAATGCCTCCAGGCTACCCCTCAAAGCATCTACAGCTGGCAAAAGGTCAACCTGGATCAACTGATCAAGACTCTGGAGAAGCTGATCTGCCATGGTGGCATTCAATGCCATCCCAAGAGCAGGAGTGTCAAGCCACTCAACTCTAAGAGCAGGAAAGTCTATGGGCACCTCTGGAGCTTCTCCTTCGGGAGCTGCAACCAAAGAAACAAGTGGAATAAGTGTTTGTTCGCAATCAAAAGGACATGCACGAAGAACCATGAAAGGCACAATATGGTGGTATACCTGAGGCTGCCGTAGAAACATGCCCATCCTCAATAGCCGGGGAGGGACCACTTATAGAAGTTGATGCGGGTCCGCTAGGCAGTGCATTGGTAGCCCGGTTCTCTGCAGTTCAAGTAACAACATGTAATTGCCTATCTATGAAGTGGCACACAGACAATGTCAAGCTGCAGAGAGCAGCTATATACCTGTCTCAGCAGCATCCCCTTCTTCAGCTATGCTAGGAGGGGCGGACACTGTATCGGGGACTTTTTGGGAGCAAGATCGCTCACCCACGGAAACTGGCCTTGCCTCGTCTTGAAGCTCCTCTCGCGTGGAGACCTCAGCCATTGGCTCTGCAGAAGGAGAAGCTGCATGGCAGACACGAGGGAAGGGTCAGTGCCATAAACAAGATACAGACATAACTTGGGCTATTCATTGACAGGTGCAAGAAATGCCTGTAGGCTGGGTGGCCGCTGGCAGGGCGCTTTGCCCCGAACTGCGCGAGTCCTCTGGCGCACCTTGGAAAGCTTCCCCTCTCGGGGCTGCCTCACTAGGTGGGGATGTGTCATCCTTGACAACCTGGCCTGTCATTACATGCATAACCAATGTCTTAGTCAACTCAGCAAGGACAGCCGCGAAGCAGCAAGGAGGTCTATCATTAACTTGCGAGATCTCTTACCTAAAGGACCAGCCATGCTGTCCTCGTCGATATCAACATCAGAGGAAGGCCCCAACAGAGGGTCTCCCGGCGCCGCGGTATCAACACCCGCCGCCTCCACGGCCTTTGCACCCTTCATGGTATCGCCATAAGTCAGAAGATCCATGAATGAACCGGACTCCATGAGCTGCGAGAACTCCTTCATCGAGCCAGCTAAGTCAACTCCTGTTTAACAGAGAATTATATGAGCCAACCAAATTTGTATAAGAAAGGCTCGACTGAGAAAGGCAAAAATGCCGCTACACTCACTGCCAGCGTCTTCTAACTCGCCCTCTTCCCGAGAGTCACTCTCGCCTAGAGAAGAGCTTGAGGTTTTAGCAGTCGAAGTAGAACTTGAGTTCTCTTTAGAGAGAGGGTCTGAAGCTGCAGAACTTCCACTCCCAGAAGTGGACCCACTCCCGAAAGTGGATCCGACCCGGGAAGAAGAGTTGACATCGTCTCTTGTTGTCGGTCCAGGAGGAACAGCATCAGCAACTCCTGCATAGCCAAGAAAACACTAAAGAATTAGTGGTCTTCAGTTCTTCATGTATCAATGAAGAGATAAGACTGGGTATAGCGCACCCCCCTCTCTCTCCTTGTTCTTGATGTTCTTCCCACTCCCTCCTCTAATATCCTCCAGATCTGATCCTAGATCTTCTATCTCCATCAAATCTCTTCCTCTTCCCTTCTTCCTCTATCTGTTGTGAACGTTCGCCACCGCTGCCGCCGTTCGTGCCGCCGTTGAGCCACCACAAGCCGGTCTTCATCCTGCTGTCCTAAAACTCAGAGTTGCAGGACAACAACTCGGTGAAAGGGTTGGTACAAGAGATCCGACCGTTGGATCGTGACGAAACTTTGAGGGTAGGTTCCCCCCATCATAGGCCATTTTCAGTTTAATTTTGAGGTCGATCAGAGTTCATTTAGGCCTTTTCCCAGCCACCTGTTCTTCCTTCTCAAAGCCTGCCTGTGTGCAGATCTGGGAGATAGATCTTGGTAGCCGATTTTTCCACCCCCTCAAATGTTGTCCAAAAGTTACAAAAAAATTATGTGCGTCACCATAACCCTCCCCTCTACCCACCATAAAAATACCAGGTCTTAATTCGTTCATTTGATCCTTGGTCAAAGCCCTTGAACAGGGAGTTCAAGTTCTGTCCAGCCTGTTTTGTATTTCGAGACAGTGTGCTCTTGCAGACGCTCTCATTTTCATTCCAGCTATTGGACGAGTCTGTAATTCCAGTATGTCGTAGGATTTTGAGTCCCCTTTCCAACGGTACCCTTTGTGTCTCGATCCGACATCGGAGCTGGGCGTACCAGTCGATCTCGTCAGAGCCTGCAGTTCTGGCCAGAAACTGAGCTGCGGGACAGCCTTGGGAAATAAATCCCAGGAAATCGCCCGCCTCCACTCCGGTGACCGCCGCTCCCGGGATCGACCCGGGACACTCCAGAAATGCCCCCGCCAGTCGCTGCAACTAGGAGCCACCACGGACGTCGCCGTACCAGTAGCGGGTCCCACGTGCTGTTCTGCGGGCCCGAGTGAACAGTGCTGAGCCAGCCGACCGTGTCCACCCAAGCGCCACCAATTGCTACCCGTCAACCCGAGATTGGTGCTCTCGGACCCCACATGTCGCCTGTTACCTCCCTACGTGGAGTGGGCTTAAAAGTAATTCTATAAATTAATATTTATTTTTGTACCGGGAGTCACGGATCTCGATCGAGAAGTCTTCCCCACGCCTCGAGCGTGGAGGTACATTCGTTGCCCCCCCATTTATCGTACTTACTTAGCTAGTATCATTCTAGATGCCGCTGTTTGTGCATTAGTTTATTTTCCTAGCTAGCTCGTATTTAATCATCACCGTGAGTTGTGAGTGCGAGACCTGTCCCGCGACTCAATCCGAGCGCGAGAGTGAGCCGACCACCCCAGACTCAAAGCCGGTTACTCAACTGTGTCGATCGACATGTTTCCCTCGCTGGGGACGACTGTGAGAGAGTACTTCTGTTTGGGACATGATCGCCTCTTCAGGAATCCGGTTAGGTGTCAAGTCTTGCGTGTCATTGCTGGTCGCGTCATCCAAAGAGTTGCATCGTCACTTAGAGTCCCAGTTTCGAGTCGAGTCTCGTTGCCGTCCCGCATCACAAGGGTTTTCCCCTAGCAGAGGGCGGTTGGCTCTCTCGAGGGGTTCAGTCCATTCAAAGGGAGCTTTGCCAACCTACGCCTGTAAGGTGAAGAAAAGGGAGGGGGTGTGAGAGAAGAGAGGTGAGCTTGGGGAAGGAGCTTGTGCTTTGCTCCCCTCCCACCGGTGTATCTAGTTCTCCTTTTCCTTCTATTTTCCTTCGTTCTGGGGTAGATTCTCCCTCCTGTATTTTATTTCCCCCCTTCTCTTGTGGATGAATGAAAAGAAAAGCTCTTGCAATACGTAGTGTTCTACTTCTTCGGTCTCCTCCCCTTTCTCCCTACCTTCTAATCATCCAGGGCCCTCAGAAGTATGCTTCTTTATGGCATGGTCTTCGAGAGAACCCGCCTGAGGGATGAACACTCACAACCTTCCTTGGCGAATAGCTGTCCCGTTGGAGCTCCTACAAAGCTACGGCCCGTAAGTTGCTAGAACCCCTTGAAGGCTGGTCCTCGGGCTTCTACACTCACCTGTGGGTCATTGGACCGTCGTCTGGCTACTCTGAACTTTGGGGGTCATCTTGGAGTACTCTATTTGACAATCCCCTATTTCCCCTGCTAAACCTCAGTCCGAGGGAGGTGCTGTCCAATTTTTGCCAGGAATATGATCAATAAGAACAAGGAACAGGCACATATGAGGGTGAATGAACAAACTGAGCTTTTTAAAAAAGAAAACCGTGTATGCTTGACTCCCTCCGAACCAGACATGAACCAACCCCCTGAGTTCCTGCACGATGAACCTTCAAATAAAATGCTCAAACCTTGCCCTTGACAGATGAATATTATAAATGATAGTCTAGAATTTACAAATATACAAGTCTGACACAACTACCACAACGACAAAAGTCCCACTGTACAACTACACGGGGCATACCCTGGACAAAAGCACACTGGGACAGACGAACACAGCTGGCGCTCTAGACTCGGTCTCCAAAAGTACGAGAAGGACCGGCGGGAGGCTGGGACGGCTCACCTACAAGAAAGTAGGGTGAGTCACAGCCAGACTCAGTAGAGGTCGCGGGGATCCCTACCACGCACTAAACATGTAAGCATTCATTAATAAGGCAATTAGAGTATGCATTTAAAGCAGTAAACAGACAATGGCACAATCGAACCACAGTTATAGCAAAGCAGTAAAAGCCTATCTAAACAGGTAAACATGCCGAATCACAATTAATAAATAATAGCATCAGAAGCTAAATCTACCAACAGAGTGAACCTCAGCTAACCATGTAATAGGAGGAAGGAAGACCACCAGAAAGAAGAAACCAGATGCATCCACTAACGTCTTACACTACGTCTCAAGCACCTCACAGTCAAGCTCGTGACAAGCGAGTGACATAATAGTATCGCACCGAGTGACTAATCAGAGTAACGCTCGTCAGCCTCAGTCCAAGCCTCTGACCACGTGTGCACACATTGACCCATCACCTTGAGCCAGGCCTCTAGCTAGTTTTCCCTCCTAGTAGGGCGCTACTGACAATGCGAGAGGGCCTACGGAAACTAGCTTACAAACCGTATAACGAGAATACCCCGCCACCTCTCCCAAGTGGGCCGACACGGACGTCGTCGGGCTACGATTAGTGGTTCCATCACAAGGAAAGAGAAAGTTGCTCTTATGGGATGTAGAAGAATGCCATAGTGTATAAAATATTTTAAACATGGCGCACATGGAATATGAATTGCATAGAAATTACGCATGCATGCTTTTCAAATCTCCAGGTATATAACAGACTGGAACTGTCCAGTTACACACCATAACGGACCAGGGAAGGACCGCTATGCTTCACAAAACTCAGAAAATCCATAGGTAAACCAGAGTATAACGCACGAGGATAGGTGCGCTATAGGATTATTACACGCTGGACCAAGGGCGTTAAAGTCAACACGCACACAACGCACAAATAAGAGGATGTAACGGACCAAGGGTGGGGTGTTATAACGTACATAACGCACCTCTCATGGGCCGTTATGCCTACCAGAACGACTAAACTCCACAGAAAACTACGGGACATAACACACCTCAACAGGGGCGTCATACCAATTTAACGCATAGGGGAAGGGGCGTTAAAGGCAACGGACTTTTAACTCAATACAAAGGACTATAACGCACCGGGGCAGGCGCGTTAATGCCACCCAAACATGAAAATCCACAAGAAACTCAGACACGAACGATATAACACACCAGGGCAGGCGTGTTAAGTGACCATAACACACCGAGGCAGGCACGTTATGTCACCTGGGTTTCGTGACTCCGGAGGTTAGAATCAGAAACCCCTCCTGATCTATCGAAATTGATGAGGGACGCGACGAAATACAAAACCTGCTGAACCTAGCAACCCATACCGATCATCCAAGCCTAAGCATGCCACTAGAAATGAAATACGATGCCCACGGAATTGATTTCAACAATTAAAAGGTAATTTAATGCATTAAAAGATTAAAAATGCACTAATTAAGAACATGCATGAAATACGAGACAATGGGCATCGGACCACGGCGCAAGTGGTACCGGCGGTGTCCTAACGTGATAAGGTATCCATCCCCCTACCCGGATGACGATGAAAATAGCAATATGACGGTGAACCGGCGAGAGGGCGGCATGGCGCTTCCCGACCCGGCTCGACTCCACGTTTCGTGAATCGCGGAATGGTGGGCGTCAACGTGATCCTCGTGACACGACCAATCCAACGGTACCTCTCCGGCTTCGATCAGTAGCCGTCTGGACCAGGAAAGGAGAGAGGTACACAAATCGAGAATAAAATTACACAGAAATTGAAGAAGATGGAGACGGATGGCGATGCGGAGGGCATCAACGGATTCCTGGCGAGATGAGGAGTCCGATCCCCTACCTTTTGTGTGGCGAAGTTCGTGAATCGGTGCCGATCGGGTGACGGGGGCCATGTCGTCTTCTTGCTCGCACGCGTCTCCACGCTTCAGATCCGAGGGAAGAAGGGTACTGGTGGAGTCCTCGGGCCGAGCCCGTCCCGTCGATACCTCCCACGCGTCGACTGGGGTGCATTTGGACCGCGAACCGAGGGAATGGGGGTGTGGAGGAGAGAGAACGTGGGATGGAGAGAGAGTGCGTGAGGTGGAGAGAGAGAGATTCGAGAGAGTGAGGAGAGAGAGAGTGGGTTGAGAAATTTGTAAAAATTT
>JANBPO010000358.1:0-57825 GCA_024336825.1 Amorphophallus titanum
CATCTAATGCCTTTGTCTTTGCTTGTTTTTTTTTTCCTTCTTGTAGGTTGTCCAGGATGCCTCGCGCCATGAAGACTCATTCCCATGGGTCACGGGAGCATGAGGGTCATACTGCCCCTATTGCTTCTAAGAGGTTGATGCCTCCTCTGGGGCCTCCACGGATTACTGCAGGGAATTTACCTTCTCCCAACAGGGGCATGAGTATAGTTACTTTTGGTCCTCTTTCTGAGGAAGAATCTGGTGATGGAGCAGTTGATTTATCTTTAATCATCAAGCATGGTAGCTGCTATAAATATGAGCGTCCGCAGGATTATCCGCGACATTTGTCTCTGGATGAGTATTTGTTCTCCTTCATTTAGAATTATATCCCAGAGGGCATGGAGGGGGGTGATGTTTGCTTGGCGACCGAGCATTGTTGGCTGGGGAGGGCCATCTTAATGGGTTGTGATTGCATGCTGGGTAGTTACGACACTTTCTTTCCGAGATTTCCTTTGGGCTTCGTTCGCTAGCTCCAGTTGAGCATATGCATTAAGGGTAAGCATACCAAAAAGAGCATGACTGGTAGGCTCCCCACCTGAGAAGGGTGGCGAGGCGCCCGATATGGGGTTGTAGTCATCATCTTGCAGCTCGCCCTCCTCTATAGTTTTCATCACTTCCGATGAAGTGGTTTCATCGACAATAGGGAGATGCCCCGCCACTTGCACATTCAAAGAATCTGAGGACTAGCAGGATCAATAGTATGATTCAATAGAGTGTTTTAAAAGACAAGCAAAATTACACAAAATATGTTACTTGGCTGCTCCTGTGAGGTACCCCCACTAGTGTGAGGGAGGGACGCCCAAGTGCTAGGACCCGTATCTTCGACAGATCGCGGCCTCTTTGACAAGGTAGAGGCTCTCTTTCTTCGGTTTGGGGCACTTTTTACAAATAAAGCTCACTGCGGAAAAGGGAAAGGATGACAAACGCGTCAAGGTTAAGAAGTGTTTAAGGCAAAACAAATTCTAGATAATCAAAAGAAGGAGATTATTGATTGCATACCGCTGGGGCAGGTGAGAAAGTAGGTTGTAAAATCATCTCCTTTGGTTGAACACCAATGATCTTGTCGGCCTTTGCCACCCTGTCCCAAAGGTCTTGAAGTGTGGTCGCATTTTCTACAAGAGAAGCATACTTAAAGGGCCCGACACGGATAATCGAGCGGATCAAATGTCTCTCCCATTACGGCCACAGATCATTTGTGTATCCCTCTGGATAAAGCCCAGTGGTCATAAGGGCATCCTGTGGGTAGCCGCAATCTGATAGTAAGTGAGCCCACCATGCATACACTCTGCGAACTGTTGGGGCTTTATCCTGCCCCAAGGAAGTTTGTCTGATGCCTCAGAGGCTTGATTGCCCCTACTTATGGCTGCCGATCTATGGTAATGGCCTCTTTCTTTACCTCTCACTCTGCATGAAATTCTCTGACAGCCCTCACGATCCGTGGAAAGTGAGCATAAAGGAAGGAGTGCCCAATAGAGAGCTAGATCAGTTCTTCCAAGACATGCTTTTTTAACTTCCTTTAATTTCTAAGGAGGTTGCCTGAACGCGTTGCTGTGCTTGGACCACCAGTGGGCATAATACATATCAACTCGACCAACCTGCCTCCCCTTGGGGAGAATGCATCTTTGATCCTGTATGCCCCTAAAAAAGTAGTCCCACCAACAGTCAGCAACTAGGTGGGTATCATGGCTCTGGCATAACCGCCCCTCTATGGCGAAATCGGCATCTGGAGGTACTGACTGGTTGTAGCCAAAGTTCTGCGAGAAGCGGTGAGGATAGTAGGGCTCTAAGATTGTGGTGCTGCCCTTCCTGAATACAAGGATGCTCGGCCTAACACAGCATAACCAATCCTCATAAAAAGAAAAACCAGAAGATTGATGATGAGGCAAACTAAAAGATGGCCCATTTGGGCCTTCAACAACAAACAACCGAAAGTCATGAGAGCTGTGTGCGAAATCAAGACCCTCCTCCCCATGAGTGGGGACATATGACAATAGTCTTCGTGCCTTCGACAAATGCTCAAGCGGGCTTTGATTAGGGCAGTTTCAAAATAGGAAAATTAGTGGGGCTGTTGGATTATCAACAAGAACATTCTGGCACAATCCTTATAAAAGCAACCCATCCCATGCACTCAAATAATGTGTAGCCATGCATACACTCCTGTCTCTAGGAGAACTGTGAGTTGTCAAGTTCCCTAGTCCATGATAAACATTTGCCAAAGCGGCAGGGGCAATAGCCAATCTATGTTCGCCAGCAAGGAGGTAAGCAGGATAAATAAGCTCAGGCCGCACTAGGCCCTCCTCTCCATACGGCATAACAAAAGTAGCAAGCCAATAAACAACAATTGCTTAGTGATGAAATTTAATGATATATCTGCCAGGAAGTTGTGGAAAGGATCTTCCACTATTGGTGGAGAGGGGGAAAATCCACCGCCCGAGAGCGCGGCCCAACTAGGTCCAAGTTGACTGAACCAGGCCCAGCTCCCCAAACTGACAACCCCATTTTGGGCCCACTTACTCTAAGCCTAAAACTCACTCAGACCAACACTTCCTAGGGGACCCTCGAGTCTGGAAGTCCAAGCGATAGATCGGTCAAGAAGGCCCCTACGGGGACCCAGTGCAACCCATCCGAGCTAGGCGCCCATCATTCAGGAGGACTCCAAGTAACCGCCCCAAGCTCAGACCGACTATTGGAAGCTTATCCAAGCATCAGTTACGCACCCTTAAAGAGTGGGGAACTTCAAGGGATAGGGAAGAGCAAGAGTCCTTGTGCCATAAAGAGCCTATAACGAGGACGTAACCCCCCCGAAATCCCCTCGACTCCCTAGACTCATACATTAAATGGATCGCTATATAAACCCCAGGCGGACCCTCCGAAGAGGCAAGCAACGATTCTGAGAAAGAACCACCACACTTCTTGGTGAAGAGCAATCTTGCGCCCTTTCTTCTCCTACCGCCTCCTCTCGCATCTGTGCTCTACTATATTTGCTAACTTAAGCATCGGAGGGTCCTCCCCAGGGATTCATCCCTGGGCACCCTTGATCTATTTCCTACCTTGCAGGTCATATATACGTGGTGATCGTGACCAAGGTTTTCTTTGTGATCCCACAGCTCAAGATCAGCGTGAGATTACACCTCTTCATCTGGCACCGTCTGTAGGAAACGAGCGAAGAGCCATAATGGTGCGAAGAAGTTCTGATAGGAGGACCGTCGGTGGTAAGAGAAGCACCGTGGGGGGAGGAGAAGGAGAGCCTACACCTTCCCACCCCATGGGGAGCCTCCCCTCCCAAGGAAACTACCACGCCGGTGAGCTGCCTCCATCAGCTGTGGGGGCGCAACCTCCCAACAAGAATTCTGACGCTCTCCAGACCCTCAATGCTAAGCTGGATATCCTCGTGGAATTAATGAGGACCTAGGCGGCCAGGGAGGTGAAGTCCCAACTTCCCTAGGAAAGCCCCCCCCCCCCCACCATGGAGAAGCTTTCATACAAATCGCAGGGTCTCACTACCGACCTTCAAGTCATATGACGGCCAGGGAGACCCGACCGACCACTATGATAGCTTCGATGCCTTGATGACTTTGCACGAGGCTTCCAACGCCATCAAGTGCCGAGCGTTCGTGACCACCATGGTCCAGGGCACGCAAGCTTGGTTCCGAGCACTCGCTCCTGGCAGTATCCGTGACTTCCGACAGTTCGGGTGAATCTTTAAGGAAAGCTTCGTCGGCAGCGGCCCTCCAAGGTCAGTTGTGGGGCTGTTGGCACTAAAGCAGGCACAGGGGGAGAAGCTATGGGCTTATATCAACTGATTTAAATCGAAAGCCCTCTATTTCCCTTGCCTAGATGTTACCTCAGCCATCACTGCACTGACCGGAGGCACCCGCCATGAGAACCTCCGGTGAGAGCTGGTCCTTTATCCACCCACCTCTCTAGTCGATCTGGTGACCCTAGCCCTGCGCCATGCAGAGTGCGAAGAAGTCCTCAGCGCCTATCGCAGCCCAACGGGCTCGGGTCGAGAGGGGGATAGGAAGCGATCATCTGAGCAAGGCTCGGGCGAGGCAAAAAGGCAGAATCAAGACAGAGACCATAGGGAGCCATCTCAAAAATACGAGCGGTATACACCCCTATCCGCCCCCGTCTACGAGATATATGAAGACATCAAAGGCTCAAGCCTTCTCTGCCAACCCAAGCCTATGAAGAGCGACCCAAAGTGCCGCAGCCGCCGCAAGCACTACCAGTTCCACAATGACCACGGACACCATACTGAAGATTTTCATCAGCTCAAGGATGAGATCGAGCGCCTCATCCGCCAGGGGCACCTATCTCGATACGTGTCCGAGTAGAGGGAGGATCGCAACATCCCTCCAGAAGAAATTGACAATCAACCCCGCGGAGTCCATATTAATGTCATTTCCAGCGGCGTGACATCAGGAGGAGATAGTAGCTGAGGAAGGAAGCGTCATGCTGAACGGGCAAGCAGGGCCTCCAAGCCCCCCAAAGCCCCATTGGCGAGCGAGCAGTAGGCCTTGGTGTTCTCTGACCAAGACGTGGAAGGGGTAACTACCCCGCACGATGACGCTCTTGTAATATCGGCTATGATAAACCATTGTAACATAGATAGGATACTAGTTGACAATGACAGTGCCCCTGATGTACTCTCGTACGAGTGTTTTCTTAAGATGGGTGAAAATCCATCCAAGCTCCACCCGATTCGAACCCCACTTGGGAGTGGTGGAGAGCGTGACCCGAGTGAGACGATTTTTAGGCTGATTACCGTAGGGCCCCTTGCCTTTGTAGCCTGAGTCCGACTGGGGGGAAAACCAGCTAGAGGACCCGACCTAGAGCAGATGGTCTGTGTGTGCACACGTAGTTGGGGCAGAGGACGAGCGCTGACAAGCGCGACCCCAACTAGTCCTTGTTCGTGGTATTTGTGTGTCTCAGTTTCCGCCTGGGGCAAGTAGGGAGACACTTGGGCGCGGTGTAAGACGTCAGGGAACGCATCCGGTCTTGCTTCTAGTGGGTAGAGCTCCTGTCTTCTGACAGGTACGGACTTGTGTTTTGTCGGACCGTGGTCGATTTGTACGGTACGGCTAATTGTAGAGAGCTTTTCTGTTTATTTATTAATGCTTGCTGATCCTTCCGTACTTTCGTTAGGTAGTGTTACATTCCGTGCTTGCGCGCGCCTTGTCGTCTTGTTTTCTCGTACAAGGTGGGTCCGCGGGATCCCTACTGAGCATATGAAATGAGGCTCACCCCTATGTTTTCTGGTGAGGCGGGTTCGTCGAAGGGCGCGTCCGAGGTTCCTCATGGTTCGTTCGCCCAAGGCTAGTTGCCAGTTGCCAGGGTATGCCCCGCGTACTTGTACTTTTTCTTTCTATTGACTGTACTTATTTTGGACATGAGACACAATGGACCTTGTAGCTTTTAGTTGGTAGTTATTTATTTATTTCATCCTTTAACCCTTCCGAGTCTTCGAGCTCGTGGGTGGCGGGACGAGGTTCGAGACGCGTCGGTTCTTTTCCGACACCCAGATCTCGGGTAGTTACATGTCGTATGACGAGCTGTGAGTCGCCATAGACTTTAATGCATTTGACATCCATCTCAAGGGCTAATTGGAGCCCGACAATTAGTGCTTCGTACTTTGCCTCATTATTTGTTAGAGGGTTCATAAGAGCATAGGAATTATGTAGGATCCCACCTTGACGTGTCACAAAGACAATACCCGCTCCTAATGCGAGACTTGTAGCACCGTCGGATTACTTAATTGTCCGGGAAGCTCCATCGAAGTAGAGTTCCCAGCATGGAGTGTCGATTGTGAAGGCATCTTCCTCTCTTCGTGGTGGGAGAGCCCCATGCTGTTTTCCTGGCTCTGTTTGGGGCAGGAGCGTTTCTTCATCAGGTAACCCAATGTTGAGCAGGGAGTCCGCCGGGACCGGATGTTCCGCCAGGAATTCTGCCATTCCTTGTCCTTTGATTGTCTTTTGTGGGACAAATGTTATGTGAAACTCCATGAGGAGTAATGCCCATTTAACGAGCCTCCCTGATAGGGCAGGCTATTTAAGGAGGAACTTGAGTGGGTCATATTTTGAGATTAGCTCCACTCTGTGGGACAGGAGGTAATGTCTTAACTTCTTTACAGCGAACACCAGTGCCAGGCACACTTTCTCCATCGGGGAATAGCGGTGTTCGGGGCCGACGAGCTTCCTACCGAGATAGTATAGCGGTTGCTCTTTGCCCTCTTCATTGATTTGTGCTAGCAAGGCTCCCAAAGAAGCATCCATGGCCGTAATGTAGAGTATTAGTGGCTTCCCTTTGATTGGTACTCCCAACACCGAGGGAGTGAGGAGATATTATTTAATCTGCTCGAATGTAGCTTAGCACTCCTAGTCCCATACGAACGGCACACCCTTATTTACCAATTTCCCGAAAGGCGCACATCTTCCTGAGAGGTTGGATATGAAACACCTGATATAGGCCAACCTCCCCTGGAGGGATCTTAATTCTGTTAGATTCCTGGGAGGTGGTAATTCCCAGATTGCCTTGATTTTATCGGGGCCTATTTCAATTCCCCGATATCTGACTACAAAGCCGAGGAACCTGCCACTAGAAATGCCAAAAGCGCATTTCATCGGGTTCATTTTGAGCTTGAACTGGCGTAGTCTTTCAAAAACCTGGCGCAACCCCGCCAAGTGATCTTCCGGCTTTCGAGTCTTGACGACGAGGTCATCCACGTAGCACTCGACCAAGTCGTGAAGCATTTCATCAAAAATTTTAATCATGGCTCTTTGATATGTGGCACTGGCGTTTTTCAAGCTGAAGGGCATTCTTTTATAATTGAAGATTCCTTTGAGAGACCGGAAGGCCGTGTGGACCTTGTCTTTGGCGGACATCCGAATTTGATTGTATCCCGTGGACCCATCCATGAAGGACAGAGCTTCGTGCCCGGTGGTCATGTCGATAATAGTTTCAGTGATCGGGACAGGAAAAATCATCCTTCGGATAGGCTTTGTTCAGGCATGGATGTCAGTATCGGCTGAAACCGATACGTTTCGGCCGGTCCCGATACCGTTTTAGCCCATTTCACTGTAGCTAGGTCTACATGTCCTGGAGAAAGAATATTCCTATGACAGAATAACTCGGATCATGTGCCAATGATTGACCTTTTGTCCTTGGATGTGTGGTAGTCGCAAGTTATGTGACTTCCTTGTAAGTGGAGTCGACTCCAAGGCTTCATGGAGTCAACACTCCTTCTGTGATTTCCAAAGCTTTTAGGCCTGTTGCCCATTATACAACCTTACATGACTATTTGTCAGACTTACCTAGCCATTTGTCACCATTAGGCTAGTGAGCCGTCACCTTAGTTACTTTCCTCTTGGTTTTTAGCTATCGCCTTTATCTATTTGTCACCCTTGTTCTTTTATTTGTCACACTTAGCTTCTTCAGATGACCAATACTTTTTGCAGAGTTTTCTTCTTGATGGACTCGACCCTATTTGCCACTTGAGTCGACTCTTCTTCTTCACTTTTCGTATTTCAATGTTGCAACCTATTTTTCACCCTTGGTGAACTATTTGTCACTATTAGTTGGGTATTTGTCACCCTTAGCAGGGTATTTTACACCCTTACTAAGCTACTTATTTGTCTTGTGTGACATTCTTCACCGTTGAAACCTTGAGTCTCTTGAGCGTGACTTTTTGACCTTGGTTAAGATCTGACTTTGACTGGATCACTGTAGCTGATAGAGATGACTTTGACTTTGACTGGAGTCTTCATGACTTAGGTCAACAGAAAGTTGACTCTTAGTCAGCAATGATAGTCAATGTTGACTAGTCAAAGTCAACATCAGACAAAGAAGATTCACAAGTTTCCGACAAAAAAAGTTGTTGTCGAAAATACGTCAAAAATAAAGGTGACAAATAAGTTGCTAAGGGTGACAAATAAGTCGCCAAGGGTGACAAATAGGTTGGTAAGGGTGACAAATAGATTTTTGAAGTATTTCTGACAGAGTAGATGGCGGACAAGAAGGGGGGTTGAATTGTCCCCCAATCGAGATGGCGAATTTTAAAAATAAACTGAACAAATTATAGCGGAAACAAAATTAGCTACGTTAATTAGCCTAAACTCAAGTGAGATTCAATTGTTCTCTCAATCTTACCGATCTCACACGGATATACAATGCAGAGAACAAGTTAACTACGCCCAAATTCAAAGAGCAGAGGTAGCAATGTGCAGTAGAGCAGTGAGTAAAAATCTATGAATTGACCTGTGAATAGAGATAGGAGAAATGGACAATCACACAAGCATCCACAAGGAACACGAAGATTTTTAGGTGGTTTAGGACCACAATGGGCTCCCTACATCCACCCCTTACCGAACCCGATGAGGCTTCACTACACGCTACTTACGTAGCAACATGGGGACAAGCTCCACACCACACACGCTGCTTCTACAGTAATCTGAACACACGGGGCCTTGCCCCAAGATGCTGCCACCATAGCACACACACACACACAGTTAGGGAACACACCCCGGACACTAAACCACACAGAGTCATAGCTCTGTCTTCACAAACGGACTCGGGGAATCTTGCCCCGCAATGGTCCCACATATGGGGAGATGCAACTCCGCCCACACATGACAATATTTCAAGTTTAGGAGAATAAAAAGATATACGATGACCACACAAGATATTGATCTATGATCAAATAAAAAGAGTAGGAATGAAATACTAGAAATGTCCCTCAAATCTTGAATGCAGTCCATAGATAGGATGGATGGGTGCACTGGAGACTTTTGTCCACGAAGTGCAAGCCGGTCGAAATCGTAGGAGCCTCCCTAGCAGAATGTCTGGCAATGGCGTTCAGAGCGGTTCAGATCTGCAGAGAGAAACTCGCTGATGGAGTCCTCCTACTCTTCCTTCTTCTTCAAGGTGCGAAGCCCCTCCTCCTCATTCTTCTTCACATAAAAGACAATAGAACGATAAGCCCAAAAAGTTGCATCTGTCATATGAAAATCGCGGCTAGAAATAGCCAATGGAACCCAGCAGCAAAAGGACCATCAATCCCATGCTGAAAACCCTTCAAATAAACACCTAAAAGATGGGAGAAACCCTAAGGGTATTACGGTAAAAAACATAAGCAAATTGGACCATGAAATGGGCATTTCGCACCCAAAATGGCAAACCCGATATAGGTTGCCCGAGACAAGTGTCGACTGTGAGACCCGTTCATTAACGGATCATTACCGGTATCTATAAATTAACCCATGAATTTAGCAAATTTTAATGGTCTTAATGGCCCAATTTAAGTGAATTAAACCCATTATTAGAAGCTTTTAGAAATCAATTTGGGTATTTACACAATTTTCCTTCTTGTGGGGGTTAAATAGAAAATTGAGGTTTAAAAAAAAAAATAAAATAATCACATTTTTTCTCAAAACCCACGTAGGGGAGAAAACTCCCCATTCCTCCGAGTCTTTTACTTTTCTTGAGTCTATTATTATATTTTCCCTTTTATTGAGTCTAGTTGTCATTGGATTATCATCATGAGTCAAAGGTTTATGTAATGATGGTTACACTTTGGGATGTTAATGAACAAATTAGATTTGGTACTATCTTGCTATTTGCACACTCTGTCTATGTGCCAAATTTCTTATCTTTTGATTGACATGATTGATATAAACTCGTTACGCATATCGGGTTCCTTCCTCGTTCGGGACGTGATAAGGATGTGTTCACATGAATGCGTCCCAGACTCTAGACGCGTCCTTCACAATTTTACATATAAATAATAAACCCCCTCCCTCGAAAAAATAGTCTTTTAGATCCAACAGAGGAGGGGGAGACTCTACCTAATCCGTTTCCATGTCTGAGGCCTCTTCAGTGGAGGTTCTGCCAGATTTTTGGGTGCCTGGGTGCTCACGAGAGAAAGGCTGCTTCATCCACCGCACTTCCATGCCATCCTTATGCTGTCGAAGCTCCGCCTAATCCTGCCATCGGCACCCCAATAAGCCCTTCCTCCCCTTTGTTCTTCTTTGTTCTTAGTTGCATGCATCATCTTCTATTTTCATTCATACCATCCCTCTCAACTTCAGGGTCATCGCCGCACACCATCTGATTCATCATAACATCCTTCCACCCTTTGCACTAAAAGGGGCTTAAAAAACTACACCAACCAGTTGTGTCTTTGTTCATGGTTTCATCATTTTCTTTACAAGGGACTGATACTATACTATCATTGTTATAACTCGTTGGTTTTTGTTTGTTCTTTTGCAAGGGTAAACCAAGGAAGCCCTCTTCATCAGTCGACCGAAGGAAGAGGAAGAAAGAACCCCTAATCCCACAGGCATGATCACCCTGCTCCTATTTGGGGTCTTTGACCCCTGGCGATTACACATTCCACACATACGCACTCCATGTGATTTTTCGTTACCCTTTTTGTTAAAACAAGCGGTGAGTCATTTCCCGCAGCAGTTTTCCCCCTGTTTATCATCTTTACTTTTCTATTGTTAAAACCCACAGTGAGTAAATTCTCGTAGGCATTCCCTTCCGCCAATCTTCTTTTCTGCCATTTAGTTTTTGCACCATTCCAATCCCCGTGAGAGCCGCGATGAGTAACTTCCCGCCATGGTCATTTAATTTCAGCATTTTAATTTCAGTACTTTCCCGTCCCCTCGAGACCGGCGGCGGTAACTTCCCGCCATGGTCATTTAATTTATGCATTTTAATTTTAGCACTTTCCCATCCCCTGTGAGACCCACGTCGAGTAACTTCCCACCATGGTTGTTTAATTTCTGCATTTTGATTTCAGCACACCCCCATCCCCAGTTTAATTTTTGCATCACCCCTTCCCACCAGTTTAATTTCAGCTATTTCCCCTTCCCACTAGGTTAATTTCATCTATTTCCCCTTCCCACCATTTTAATTTCAGTTATTTCCATTTCCCCACTTTAATTTCAGTTATTTTCCTTTCCCCACTTTAATTTTAGTCATATTCCCTTCCCCCACTTAAATTCTTGTTTAAACCCATGGTGAGCCATTTCCCGTAGCTGTTCCCTTCCCCATTTCAATTCCAGTTAAAACCCGCGGAGAGTAATGTCCCGCTGTAGTCCAATTTCCATTCCGTATGTCTTCACCGTCTCAACCTCACGGAGGGCAACTATCCTCGGGGTGTTTCCCGTGTTTTACCGCACATCGTGTGTTTCCAGCCATTTTCGTGTCTTCTCCGCGTGACGTCATTCACATCATGGTGATCACGGTGGGACCTCTTTTGCTTTCTTTGGTTATCCATGTGTTTTCGGCACCCACGTGTGCCCCTCCTTATTGCGGCCACGCACGCTATAGTTGTGCTCCCAGCAGCACTTTTGCCATTTGATTTTCATCCCTCGTGCACCACGTGCACTCCTCCATAGTCCCTTGTGATTCTTCGAGAGGTTTGCATTGTTTCAGAAAGGAGAGTGATAATATCTTGTTCTGTCTAATTTGTGTTGGCATATCTCTATTCTATTTGTGTGTTCTATATATCTCGGTCACGCACTGCATTGCATAGCATCTTCCCCACTTTTTTTGTACTTTTTAGGGTGACCCTTTCTCGGTGAAGAAATGACTCTCCGTTCGAGAATTTCTTTCGACGGACTAGGATCTCCTCAATCGGGACCTCCATAAGTCCTCGACAATGAAGGATTCCCTTTTCGTTCACTGGGCTGGTCATACCATCGAAGTTCCCTAAAGCTAGTTGACCCATTTGTGGTGAGACGAGCGGCCTTAGTTGACACGACGGTGACCCAAATTGTAACTAAGGTCCTCCCTATTTTGTGTGAACTTCAGATTTGTTAAAAAATCACTTACCCTTCTACCTCTGGCTCGGACATTTCGTCTAGTCAGTCAACAAAAGACCCTTTCACCTTTGGCTCAGACCTTTGTCCAGCCAGTTAACAAAAAGACCTCTTGACATTTGGTTCGAACCTTTTTATTCGACCAGACAACAAAAAGATCATTTTTTAGCTGTGGCTCTGCCCTTTCATCTAGATTGGTGAACGAAGAGATCACTTTTGTCGCCAGCATCATGACCTTTCGTCTAGGCTGACACGTAAACCAACTAAATACTCTTGTACGATGTCATGACTTTATGTCTAAGTCATTAAATATTCTTGTCCGGTATCATGACTTTTCACCTAAGTCAGTAAATATTCTACCTTGGCGTCATGGCCTTCCACCTAAGCCAAGCTGTATGGCGTCATGACTTTACGTCTAAGCCGTTAAATACTCTTGTCTGGCGTCATGGCTTTCCGCCTAAGTCGGTAAATATTCTGCCTTGGCATCATGACCTTCCGCCTGAGTCAAGTTATACGACGTCATGACTTCATGTCTAAGCTGTTAAATATTCTTGTCTGATGTCATGACTTTTCACCTAAGCCGGTAAACATTCTCCCTTGGCGTCATGACCTTCCGCCTAAGCCAAGTTATGCGGCATCATGACTTCATGTCTAAGTCATTAAATATTCTTGTCCGGCGTCATGACTTTTCGCCTAAGCCGGTAAATATTCTCCCTTGGCATCATGGCCTTCTGCCTAAGCTAAGTTATGCGGCGTCATGACTTTATGTCTAAGCCATTAGATATTATCCCTTGGCATCATGGCTTCCACCTAAGCCAAGTTGTATGGCGTCATGACTTTATGTCTAAGCCATTAAATACTATTGTCTGGCATCATGGCTTTCCGCCTAAGACGGTAAACACCTTGTCTTGGCGTCATGGCCTTTCGCCTAAGTCAAGTTGTACGGCATCATGACTTTATGTCTAAGCCGTTAAATACTATTATCCGACGTCATGACTTTTCGCCTAAGCCGGTAAACACGCTGCCTTGGCGTCATGGCCTTCCGCCTAAGCCAAGTTGTATGGAATCATGACTTTATATCTAAGCCGTTAAATACTATTGTCCGGCGTCGTGACTTTCCGCCTAAGTCGGTAAACACCATGTCTTGACGCCATGGCCTTCCGCCTAAGTCAAGTTATACGGCGGCATGACTTCATGTCTAAGCCATTAAATATTCTTGTCTGGCGTCATGACTTCCCGCCTAAGTCGGTAAATATCTTACCTTGGTGTCATGACCTTCCGCCTAAGTCAATTTATACGGCGTCATGACTTCTTGTCTAAGCCATTAAATATTCTTGTCTGGCGTCATGACTTTTCGCCTAAGTCGGTAAATATTTTACCTTGACGCCATGGCCTTCCGCCTGAGCCAAGTTATACGGCGTCATGACTTCATGTCTAAGCCGTTAAATATTCTTGCCCGGCGTCATAGCTTTCCACCTAAGTCGGTAAATATTCTCCCTTAGCATCATGGCCTTCCGCCTAAGCTAAGTTATGCGGCGTCATGACTTCATGTCTAAGCCGTTAAATATTCTTGTCCGGCGTCATGGCTTTCCGCCTAACCCAATAAATATTCTCCCTTGACATCATGGCCTTCCGCCTAAGTCAAGTTATGTGGCATTATGACTTTATGTCTAAGGCATTAGATATTATCCCTTGACATCATGGCCTTCCGCCTAAGCCAAGTTATGCGACATCATGACTTTATGTCTAAGCCATTAGATATTATCCCTTGACGTCACGACCTTACGTCTAAGCTAAGTCATCCGGCGTCATGACCTTCGGTCTAAGCTGACAAACCTCTTACCATTGGCCCCGGATTTCTACCCGAACCAATGAATGAAAAGACCCCCTTTTGGTTTCACACCAACCCTTGATCCCTCTAGGGATTCACCATACCATATGACACCTTCTTTCCACTGTCATGGCATTGATCTCCTGATGCCAGAATCGCCAACCTGCGGGCATGCCTGTTAAGCCCTAAAAAAAGAGAGAAAAGAAAAGAAAGGAAAAAAGAAGGGGGGAAAGGAGAAAGAGATATCAAAAAAAGAAAAAAAAAGAAAAAAGAGAGAGAGAGAGAGAAAAAAGGAGAAAGAGAAAAAGAAAAAAGAAAAAAAAAGAAAAGGAAAAGAAAGATGGTGAACACAATATGGTTCGCATGTTTGTTTGCCTCACGTGCATGTCTGCCTGGAATATAGTATTAATACACTTCCTTCATATTTCTAAGGTCGCGTATTCCCTTGCTAAATAACGATGTCTTGATTCAGACTATGTGTATGTCAGGACACACTCTAAGAAATGAAAAGTCAATTCTTGACAAGTGCATACGATTAGGGGAAGAGTCATAGTCCAGCACGTGGCAAAGGTCGGAGGGAAACACCATGTCATCGTCCAACATGAGGACATGACTGCATCCCTCCGAAACGCACTCGGTAAGCATCTGTTGCCTTGAGTTCGATAAGCTCGAACAGTTTTTTGCTATCTTTAGGACAACAGAATCATAAAGCGGCTGTGCCGCTAACCTTGCAACAAGTGCCGTAAGGCTTTTGGTGAAGTCGGGGCAGTGGTCCCGGTTAGAGACCACTGCAATCGCCAACTCCATTAGTCGTCACCCAACCACGCAAAGCTGATTGAGATCGTACCCGTCGCATCAATCCAGCCGTCGCCATCCACCGTAGCGGCGGAGCCGGACCAGTTCAGGTTGAGGTCAAGTGCAGTACCCGTGCCATTGAGGGCCGTGGTCTTTGCGCCGTCCACCGCCGTTCCGGCTGCCGTTGCTGGCGAGCCAGCAAGCGTAAGCGCAACAGCCTGACCAACGTTCTCGTTCACACCGTTTCCGAGCGTGCCATCAGCAGCGGCCGCAATAGCGGTTGTGCCAACGCCGATCTCAAATGCAGTGTCACCCGGAACGCCCGTTCCGTCCGATTTGAACGCCGTATAGTCCTGACGAGCACCCAGGAACGAAACAGCGCCCTCGTTGAAGTCGAACAGTTTCAATGAACCGAACGAACCGTTGGTCGTCGCATCAGTAACGGCGATGCGAACGCCCTTAAGCGTCATATCAAGCCGGTACACACCGTCCGCCTTGACGAGATTTGCAGTGATACGCCCATTGGTCGGCTGATTGACCGTGCCGACTTCAAGCGTCGAGGGGAAAGTCCTGTCGGGAAGTGCCATTTTTGTTGTTCTCCAAATGGAAAAGGGCCGGTGTTACCCGGCCCCGTTCACGTTCCCTTAGGCGTCCGCAGCAGCGCTGAAGAAGCCGTTGATCATGCCCCACTGGACAAGATTGCTCGATGCGTCCTTCTGGAACACCTTGCCGACACCATAGCACATCATATAGCCGACACCCTTCTTGAACTGATAGTCGGTGTTGTCGAGCTTGGTGGGCTTGGGCAACATGCCCCACGGCTTGGCAAGGGCAGACTGGCCGCAGAAGAACACGGGAGCGACACGCGAGGTGCCTTCGCCACCGGTCTTCAGGTTGCCTGCGATACCCGAATCATAAATCTGATCCACGAAGGTATCGATCTCGGGGACCTCACGGATAACAACACCATCCCAAAACAGATCGCCATCCTGGAAGATGATGTTGTCCGCCGAACGCGGACGAGCATCCGTATTCGAGGTCTTCAAATCCGCCTTCAGGTCTCGGAAGTTGATCGAACCCGCAAAGCAGATGTAGTGAGCATAGCCGTCCTTGGTCATATAGGGACGGATATTCGGACGGGCGAGATTGGCCCGGCGCTTCAGCAAGCTCACAGACGACGCCAGGAACTTGTCGTTCGTGACATCGACCTTCGCAATGTCCGTCGCGTGGACGCCCGAATAGTTGCCCACCGCGTTGCCGTACAGGATACGATCCTGGTTATCGACAGCCCAAGTGTTCAACTGGCCGGCGGTCGCATCCTCATACAGGACACCGTTGACGCGCTGACCATCGGCTGAGCCGAGATTGGCCGGGGCCGATTCAGACGGCAGAGCCATCATCGCGGCAATCACTTCGTCACGCTGAAGCTCTTTCGAGTGGTCGGTGAGAAGAGGACGGGCTTCGTCAAAGATCGCCGCCGAATCCTTCTGCTCTTCCGCAACGGTCATGGACACGGCATGACGCGCCCAGTCCACCCACATGCGGCAACCGTAGTTGGAAATCGCCTCTTCCGAACCCGCAAGCGTACCGGTGCCCTTTGCGGTGCCGGTCAGGCGCTTAACAAGCGGAATGTTGATCTGCTCGCCGCCCTGCTTCAGTTCAGACAGGGTGCGGATGATCGCATTCGGGGAAGACGAGACGTATTTTCCGAACATGTCACCGCGAACGAATTCGCGGACCACATCCGGCTTGAAGACAATCTTTTTGTTATTGGTTTGAATCGTCGTGGACATTTATCTGTCCCTTCTTATTTGGCGCACTAAAAAACCCGCCGAAGCGGGTTATTTCAGTACGTGGTCGAGTAGTTCTCTGTCGCTCATGGGCGGGGCGTCTTCATCATTGCTTGCGCCCGCTGGTGCCCGTGAAAGCGACGGCGGTAACTTTGTGATTGCCGGACGACCGGGCTCCTTGCCTTTGATCTTATCGACCACCTTGGCGAGGAATGACTCGTCATTCATGGCCTCATCGAGAAGCTTCTGACGATAAGCGGCGGGATCGTTGCCGACTTCCCTCAACACCTCGTTGTCCCGATACCATTTGACCATCGAGTCACCGGGGTTCGGTGAGTTGATGATATAGACGACCTGGTAGTCAAGACCAGAAGAAAAAGAAGACCATCTGCAAGACCGCAGAGTCATATTTCAGAGGCTCAAATAGTATGAATTAAAGATGAACCCCATGAAGTGCGCCTTCAGAGTATCCAACGGTAAATTCCTGGGTTTCATTGTCAGATATCGGGGAATTGAGATAGACCCCACAAAGATCAAAGTAATTTAGGAGCTACCTTCGTCGAGGAATCTCTCTGAGTTGAGATCCCTGCAAGGCCGTCTAGCTTACATCCGGCGGTTTATATCTAATTTTTCAGGGCGGTGTCACCCCTTCCACAAGTTGATGATGAAGGATGTCCCCTTCTACTAGGATGAAGAGTGCCAAATGGCTTTTGACAAGCTGAAAGACTATTTGAAGAATCCTCTGGTGCTTGGCGCACTGGTGAAAGTACGACCGCTGATCCTGTATATAGCTGCCATGCATTACTCTCTGGGGGCAATACTAGCCCAGAATAATGAAGAAGGAAAAGAACAAGCCCTCTACTATCTCAGTCGAAGGCTAGTCAGGACTGAAGAAAATACACCTTTATTGAGAAGGTTTGCTTGGCACTGGTCTTCACAGTAAAGAAGCTCCGGCACTATATGTTGTCGTACAAGATAAAGCTGATATCCAAAGCAGATCTGTTGAAATATATTCTCTCCCAACCGGCACTCAAGGGCCACTTAGGCAAATGGGCAGTGATCCTCATGGAGTTTGACGTCTCCTGTGTGCCCAGAAAGCTGTCAAAGGTCATGCTATTGCAGATTTCTTTGCTGCGCACCCGGTACCTGAAGAGTGTCCACTAAAGATAGAACTCTCTGAAGATGAGACCATGGAGGCAGACCAAGTGCAACACACTCTGTGGCAGTTGTATTTTGATGGCGCGTCCAGAATTGATACTCCAACAACTAGGCTTGTCAGAGTCAGAGCTGGCGTAGAGATAGTCCTGAAGTCACCCGAAGGGGAGATTATATATACTTCCTGTTCGATAAACAAGCCCTGCACAAATAATGGGACAGAATATGAAGTCTTGATTATTGGGCTGCAGATCGCTCTGTCCATGGAGATCCAGATGCTCGAAGTATTTGGGGACTCCATGCTGGTCATAAAGCAAGTGGAAGGGCAATTCGATGTGCGGAAGTCGGAGCTCTTTCCATACCACCAGTTGGTGCTACGCCTGATGGTGAAAGTTTACTTCATTGAAGTCAAGCACATCAATCGAGGACAAAATGCTCAGGCAGATGCCCTCGTAAAACTGGCTAGTTCCTTAGCAGTCCCGCTGGACTCAAGCCTGAATATAACCGTGATCAACAGGCACCCGGTCCCCAGTATGATAGAAGTCCTAGCCAATGAAGAAGAAAATGAAATTATGACTGTGGAAGAAATGTGACAGCCTGATTGGCGAGAGCATCTCCTACACTGGTTCCAGCACCAACAGCTACCCAAAGAGAAAGAACAAAGAATAAAATTACTCAGAATTAAAGACTCCTATGAGATGAGGAACGAAACCGTGTTCTGATTAATGGCAGATGCCCAGAAGAAGATTTTGCTCTGTTGCCTATCTACAGAAGAAGCGTTGCAGGTGATGAAGGAAATTCATGTCGGGTCAGCTAGAGCACACCAAGTAGGTCTGAAGATGAAAATCAAAATAAAGAAATTGGGCTACTATTGGCCCACTATATTTGATGACTGATGCAAGTTTGTCAAGTCATGCCAAAAGTGTCAAGAACACGCCACCATGCCTAGAAGGCCACTGGCACCATTGCACCCCACCATCCCCAGTTGGCCATTCACCCAGTGGGGCACGAACATGGTGGGTTCTTTGCCTGGATCTCATCAGGATGCAAATATCTTTTGACAGCCACAGATTACATCTCCAGATGGGCAGAAGCCATGGCACTAAGAGAAGTGATGGGTGAGCTGGTCGCTAGGTTCTTCCGTCAGAATATAATATTCTGGTTCGGGGACACCAGTCGAATTATCCTCGACAATGGCATCCATTTCAGTAACCAGAGGGTGTATAGGCTAGCCGACAAGTATAAAATTGACTGGAGGACATCATCCCCCTATAATCCACAGGCCAACGAACTTGCAAAGGCATTCAACAAGACCCTCTACACCCTGCTAGAAAAAATCGTCAGCTCCAGCAAGAGAGACTGGGAAGAGAAAATGTACGAAGCGCTATAGGCATATCGTATAGTCTACAAAACTCCAACCGGCTACTGGCCATTCTCCTTGGTGTATGGATTAGAAGCAGTGGTGCCGATAGAACTAGAAGTGTCATCAATATGAGTTATTATTCAGCATGGTTTGGCAAATGGCTAACAAACAAACATAGAAAGAAGACTGGAGGAGCTAGGTGCTGTTGTCCTTTTGCACCTCTAAAGCTTGCAGATACTCGTCCCTTTGGGCGCCGATGGCTGTGAATTCAGTTGGGGCTTGTGTCTCAAGGAACTCGCGGTGATTTACATATTCCAATAATAACAGAACACGTCACGACCACTCCTCTAGCGGGCAACCCATCATTTGCAAGGCCCTGGTCAGTTGCATGACCACGACGTGTACCCACCGGTACGTGAGTGAGCGATCGGCAAACATCATGGACCGCAGCGTCAACAGAGTCTGGCGGACCGACAAGTCTGAAGTAGCATGGTCTATCAAAGGTACGACATGTGGATTGAATTCAACGATGTTGTCCATTGCTGCCCATAGCTCTGTGTCAACCACGACCGATGAGGATGGGAGAGTCAAGGCTGGGCATTGAGGTCCTCCTATCTCAGAAGAAAGTCCCTGGCTGACCACCGCCAAAGGCAAAGGCGAGACAGTAGCAGGATCACTCGGTGTCTCCATTTTGAGAGGTTGCTCCAACTCCACTGTCTCTCTAAGGCCCGGGCCTAGTGTTGGCATCTATACTACTGGGACCGGAGCCACGGCTTCAGCCGAAGAACAAACGACCGCGGGGACTGAATCAGGCACCACAACGGATGGACATGTCTCCATCTCCACCTCCTCGGTGAGGCCCAAACTCGCCGTTACTTCACAGGCCAGTGGGGCAAGGGTCATGGTCTCGGCTGGAGGAGGAGCAACTAGCAAAGCTGAGCCTGGTACCGCTTCCGAGGGACCTACTGCCTTCTCCACCTGGGTCTCCCTCAGAGGTAGAGTAATGCCTGCCAAGATCTTCCCCAGAATTTGGGCTTCCTCTGGTGCGATTAACCTCTGGAGCGATGGAAGCGGGACCGAAAACTGCTGGCTAGCCACCGATTGCAGGAGGCATGTGAAGGGTTTCGCGTCCGGTCCCAAGAGTGTCTACAATCTTAGCGCCGTCTGAGGACCGAGAGGTGACCTCCATTTGAGAACAGCCCTACGGGCCCTGGTACCGCGTGCTTCTCTTGACGTCCCTTGTGCTTGTGTATGCAAGGAAGGAATAGAAGTCAGGTAGGCACAGCACGACATAGTCCGGTGAATCCATAAAATGTCAGAAGGTCACTATTGGTTTTACCTCAACCACTGGCACCAAGCTTCTCTCTAATGTCGTTTCCCCTTGAGGTGGAATTGCAAGGCCTTCTGGCACAGATGCTTCCACGGTCGAGGCAGGAATTTCTGAAACCACCGCGGCCCCTTCCTGTTGCACTGTCTCGAGTTCTGGGGTAGAAATCTCTAGGTCCGTCGTGGCCTCTCCTCGGTGGGCTGCCTTGGCTGCCGGGACAGGAGTCTCTGGACCTATTGCCGCCTCTTCTTGCTGTGACACCTCGATTGCAGGCACGGGAGCATCTAAACTTACCGCGGCTTCCTCCTGCTGCAAGGCCTCGACTATGGATGCCAGTTTGTCCAAAACAGCAGTGGCCTTCCCCTGTCGGGCAACCTCTAAGCCCAAAACGTGGGTCTCCCCTCCGACGGGGTTGGTTCCTGTCAAGTTCAAAAATGACAATAAGAAAAGAAATCAATTGACAGCCTCGTGGTGAGCCCGAATAAATAGGTCCACACTTACAAGTACCTTCTCCACCAAGCTTAGAGAAGCGGATAGCATTGGGGCTTTCAAGGCTAGTGCGGGAGGTCCAGGCTCCCCAGATATCCCCTTGTTTGAAAGTACCTCATCAGAAGAATAGTCATAATCTACCTTTTCACCCGATGAAGACTTGGTCGGGGCAGGCACTTCTTTTGCTGGTAAGGGAGTCCCCGCGTCGGGATCTATGGCCGGCACGTCCTCACGCGGTCTCAGAAACAGCGACCTCCCAGACCTTGGCCCCCTTCTCACATGTGTTTGCTTCACCGGGGGAATCACAGGAGCCACCATCGACTGGGTAGCTGTTACATCAACTCTGCCAAGTGAAGGATGATTTGGATTAGATGGGGCCCGTAGGTTCATGAAAAGTGAAGTAAATCAACCGAGATAATGATGAAAAGTACCCTCCTCAACTTCTACAGTAGGGGTTGATTCGTAAACAATTTCTTCAACGGGCTGCACTGCCTCATGGACCTTGGCCTTACCCATGCCAGGAATAGAAATGGAAGCAAACTCCTTCGCAGCGGCTGAAACAAAAATATACATATATTATAAGAGGGTCCCTCTTGATATGCAAACAAGCCTTGAAGAGCTTCAAGAGCTAAAAGACCTAACATGCAGGCTGACTAGGTTCTGCCTGAGTAGCGGTGAACTCTTCAAAAGATGGGGTTGGAGGAACTGGAGGGATGACTGTTGAAGTGGGGGTAGCCTCTGTCTTCCTCCGTTTTGCCTTCTGCTGCTCAATCGCCTTGGCAGCGGCCAATGCCTCCTTTACAAGTGACTTCGCCTGAGACCGCCTTCCAGCCTTTGGCAGAGGAGTAATAGTAGGGGCCGGCTCTGCCGTTTCAAAGTGAGCGGGTTTCTGCACTAGCCAATGAAGGTTCATATAATGAGCTAGCTGGGCGTCATAAGGGTGCTTTGTCAAAAAAAAAAAGGAAGAAAAAAATTGATCAACACCTTGAAGGAGCATAACTATGGAAGGCGGAGATAAAAAAGCATTATACCAGGGGGGCCGGTGTACAATCGTAGCGGCAACGGCCAGTAAGTTAGAGATGACTCCTTGTCCCGGCGGGCACCTCCCGGACCAACCAACAAACATCCCCGACCTTCATGCAGCGATCTGCGAGATGAGCCAGGTCTGCGTGCTACTTAAAGGTGAGGTGACAATAGAGATTAAAGTGGTCCATGCCCCACCCATCGGCATAATGAAAAGAGACCTACAGACGCTTATCCAGAATGGCAGCTGTTGGGTCCTCCGCCTTCAACCCATGTGCTCGGAGAAGAACGTATAGCCATGTAGTGTCCTTATAATTCTCAGGCCTCCGCTCTTCTCTTCTTACGAATGTGCAATAAGGACATGTCAAGTCTGTCTCAGGATGCCAGCTTTGGGCGGGGGTGCCTTCTTCCTCTATCGGGAGGGGATAGTTGATGACGTCCAGGCGATCTGTCCCAATGCGGCACAACCCCTTACGAGTTTTCTTGAAGTCATCCTTGGCGATAGAAGGCATCTTGATATGCGGTGATGGCCTGGCTTCCCGAGCTTCCCTACACGCAGCCAGATACACCGCTACCTCTTTATCCTTGCCATGTTTCAATCAGAGCAGATGCTCCGAGTCAATATCCAATATGACTGCCGATTGCTTGCTCAGGAATTTTTGCTCGGCACCATCCCAGCAGTCGATTTTGCATAACCGGTAAAAGCTCGTCTAGGCATTCCACCATTTTATATAATTCACAGTTACTCGTGGAACCCGCCCGGGCATCAGCACTCTGAATATGGAACTGTCCACCCAGTGAAAGAAATCATACCAAGTCCGGGCATGCTCAGCAGTCAGGCTGCCCTGAAGACTTCGCATAGCCAAGGTGAACTGCACACTATATACAGGGATGTGCTGGTCATAGCTAAAGTTTCGCCCGAAGCGAAAAGGAAAATACGACTCCAGCAATAGGGTATCCCCTTTTCTGAAAACAAGCACACTCAGGCGAATAAACAACGCCCAGTCACGAAGCTCTGGCTCTAACAATGGACGGACCACCGTTCGCTGGCAAATCGGGTGGGCGTACTTTTCCACCTGGTCGTTTCGACACTCCCTCTTGTTGTTCACCAGGGGACTAGAGTGGGCGGCCAGGGTCTAAAAATGAATAGTGCCCGATGAGTCATGGGGAACTGTAGTAAGCTTGCCCCGTATGTTATATAGTTGTAAAGTCGTCGAGCTCAGCTCCGCATTAGCAAATTCTAGCATACGCGGGAATAGCCCCCAAGACTGGATAGTGCGTGGAGTGTACTCTGGGAACAGGGTGCAAACCCAAGCATTGAAGAAATGCATCGGGCCATTGAACTGGGCCTGGCGTGAGAATTGGTGTGCACTGACATCCCCTATCATCTTGTATATCAAGCACAGTGCAACTAGGCACAAGGATAGCATAATTCCCCATTCCATTTGGCAGGCAGGATAAATCACATCTGACCAGACGATGGTCTTGTCCCCATACGGCAAGGCAAAAGAACAGAGCTAGTAGGTCAGGAAGGCCACACAATGCGTCATTAGGTCAACTCCCACTAGGTTGGCACCACTCTGGCATCCCTTTGAAGCTGGGACTTTCACCTCAGTCCTGCTCTTTCTGTGCTTCTTTCGAACTACAACGGTGCTGACAAGGAAAATATTCATAATTCTTCGGCCCGACAAAGAAATACTTCAACCACAAGCTCATGTGGACCCTTTTGCGGTCACCACGGGGAGGCTGCTACCCACCGTGTGATGACTGGTATAATTTCTGATACGCCTTCACAAGATACAGATAAGAATAGCCAAGGGCATAAATGCCATCCCTGTCTGACTCATCCTTAATCAGATCAGGGAGGCATACTTTCTCGTATAGCTCCCCATCAATGAGCAAGCCGCTCAGCTGGTGAAGGCTCCACAGGTCCAGCAAGGTTTCACCCTCTGCAGTGTAGAAAGTGTTCAGCTCAGCATTAAAGACCTCTATCATCGCATAGCAGAGGCCTTTAGAAATTGGATAGCTGTATCGGGAAGTATAAATACTATGATATATGCCCACTCGAATGACTAGGGGAGTGTAGGTGAATAGCACATACTCAGTAAATTCCACCGCCCCTTCTCGGAAGATGTGAGCATCTTGGACTTTAAGCTCCGCAGACCAGCCCATGGCCAGCTCGTGTTTGAAGCGGATCACCAAGCAATCCAAAATGTACGGCTCTTCCCGGAATCCCCACTTCAACGGAGCCAGGAATAAATCGAAGCGGGGTTGCTCTTTATGAGTCCTCCCGGCGACATTGTCCCAATGGGAAGGAGTGAATTCAGGTGCCCGTACCAGCTTCTCCTCTACGGGCAGTAATTCTTCTAGCCCTAAAACGGGCTTTGATGCGGGACGGACACGGGAGACTGACTCTAGGGACTACGGACCTCAGACTCTAAGTGAGACGCAACCAGCAAGACACCGACATGAGGGCTTGGGGCCCGACACTAAGAGATCCTAGGGCTAGCGTCGCTAACAGAAGGCAACTCCCGTCACCACATTCCGTCCGTTCAAGGAGTTTGCTCGACAGCATCAATCGAGCGCAGCAACGGGCAAGTTCAGGAAGGCATAAGCTTTCCGGCTAAAGGAAGAGGGGGAGAGGGAGCGTTTGCGGGAGGAGGATCCCATGACGTTCACGGTCCCTGGGGCAGAACCGTCCATAATCATAAGGAAGAGACACATGAAACACGCGAACAAGCTCCTGCTTTCGTCCATCAGCATTGCCGTCCTGACGCTGATGAACCAGGCAAATGCCCAACAGGCCAGCAATACCAGCACTGCCAGCACCCCTGCAGCTCCAGCCCAGGCCGCATCGCAAGACGCGGCCGTGCAGGCGGAAACCCAGCAAATCGTCGTGACCGGTGTTGCCAACGGCGGCGCCAAGCGCAAGATCGATTCCGGCTTTTCCATCACCACGGCCACTGAAGAGCAGATGAAGGAAGCCGTGCCGATGAGCACGGCCGACATGATGAAGATCTCGCCCGGGGTCTACGTCGAATCCACCGGCGGCCAGACCGGTGCCAACATCCAGATCCGCGGCTTTCCCTCCGGCGGCGATGCGCCTTACGTGACCTTGCAACTGGACGGCTCGCCGCTGTTCCCGGCGCCGACGCTGTCCTTCCTCGCCAACGACTCGACTTTCCGCATCGACGACACGGTGCAGCGCGTGGAAATCCTGCGCGGCGGCCCGAGCGTGATTTATTCCAACGGCCAGCCCGGCGCCACGATGAACTTCATCTTGAAAACTGGCGTCGATACACCCGAAGGTTCGATCCGCGCCACGGTCGGCACGGGTGACTTGATGCGTTACGACATGTTCTACGGCGGCAAGCTGGCCGACGGCTGGTATGGCTCGATCGGCGGTTTCTACCGCACCGACAACGGCGTGCGCGATCCCGGCTTCCCCGCCGACGATGGTGGCTCGATCACGGCCACGTTGCGCCATACCATCACCGACGGTGAAATGCTGTTCTATGTACGTGCCACCGATGACAAGAACGCCTTCTATACCGGTGTGCCTGTCGTCCTGCAACCCAACGGCTCGCTCTCGGCCTATCCCGGCGTCAATCCCCTGACCTGGACGCCGATGAACAATGAAAGCCGCGAATTCACGCTGCCCGACGGCACCCGTGGCGACCTGGCAAATGGACGCGGCGCGACCAATGGCGTGTTCGGCTTCGACTTCAATCAAAAGGTCGATGGCTGGGACGTCAACAACAAGATGAATTTCTTCAAGGGTGACCAGCCGACGATCGCCATGTTTTCCGGTCCGACGCCGATGACCATGTCAGCCCAGATCGACAATTTCGTCACGGCGGCCAACGGCAATGCGGCGCTGACCGCGGCCGCAGGACGCGTCGCTACCACCGGCACCGGTACCTATGCCGATGGCGGCGGTGTCGTGGCGAACGGGACGGAGACGATTCAGTACGGCCTGTGGGACGTGGACAAGAAACTGCAGAACTTCACCGATGAATTGCGCTTCACCAAGGAACTGGTCAAGGACCACACCATGACCTTCGGTTTGTACACCTCGGAATATTCTTCCGACGACGTCTGGAAGCTCGGCAACAACCTCTTGACCGATCTCTCGGGTCGTCCGATCCAGGTCGCGCTCGATAACGGTGTTCAGTCGACCAACTCCAACGGCTTCGCCGACGGCTGCACTTTCTGCATTGGGGAAAACGGCAACACCAGCAATCGTGCGCTCTATTTCAGCGATGACTGGAAAGTCACCGACGCACTGCATCTCGATGCCGGCTTGCGTTACGAGCACCAGAGCATGAGTCTGGCTTTCCAAAGCCCGAGTACGGCCGCCTTTGTCGGCAGCAATCCCCTGGCGGCCTACAACTATGGCGTGTCGCAACCAAACGGTCCGGTCATTTCCTACAACGACGCCTGGAATCTGACATCGTTCACGGCCGGCGGCATCTACAAGCTGGCCAAGGATACCAGCGTGTTTGCGCGTTTCAACGAAGGCGGGCAATTCCCCTTCTTCGACCAGGTGCGCGGTTCCATCGTCAGCGATCCGCCACCGGTGACCAAGATCAAGCAATTCGAATTGGGTTTCAAGAACGTCAGCTCGTTCTATACCGCCTTCGTCAACTTGTTTGCCAACCAGTTCACCAACCAGTTCCAGGGCGAAAGCACCTTCGCCGGATTGCCGTGCGTTTTCGTGCGGCTGACGGGTTGCGACTTGCGCTGCACTTATTGCGATACGGAATACGCCTTTTACGAGGGCAAGCGGCGCAGCTTCGAGGAAATCCTCGCGGAGGTGGCGCGGCATCCGTGCCGGCTGGTGGAGATCACGGGCGGCGAGCCGCTGGTACGCAAGAATATCATGTGGCTGTTTGGAAGACCAGCTCCACACTAGCCCCCTCGATAGATAGCCAGAAATGTGCTAAAAATCATAGGGTACAATGAATACTGACGTTGCATTACGTCGAGAGTACTTTTTTTATAGATGGGTGAAAATCATAAGGCATTGTGAAAATTTAGCACTTTCTTATTCATGACATTTTAGTGCATAGCCTTTATGGTTATGAAGTACATTCTTGTTCACGAAAGGCCACGTTACCTTATATCTTGCTTGATCATAGTCTCTTATTCATCCACTTGTTTCTACATCTACGGTTTATTTATTGTTGTTACTATGGTTGTTTGTGTGCTTTATCATTTTCATTACCTTATTCAATAGAGTGAAAATGTAATTACTTAAAGTATGCCTTCATGTTGATGCGAGGATACTTACTGGGCAAGTGTGCTCATACCTATTTTTTCAATCATTTCAGGAAGTTCAAGTGAGTGGATTCAGGCTACGATCAGGATGGGTCCGAGAGCGATGAGTGAAGGTCCAGAGAAGACTTAGAGTCTCTTGGAGTCTTCAAGTTAGTGGACTCAATATGTAATTTTGCCTTAATGAGTCAAGCATGTACTTTTGTTTTCTTGAGTCTAGTGAAACAAGAGTCAATATTATGTAACTTTGGATCTTTATTATCAATAACGTCAGATTTTTAAGCTTATATCTGGTGTATTCCTCTTATGTGGATGTTATTGCGCTCTGACTATATTTCTACCACTAGGCGTATTGCCGACTACCTACGTTCCCCGAGCTTCTTCTACTGTACACATATGGCTTGGGGCGTGACAATCTAGGAGATTAAAATATGAACCGTAAACCTCTGAAAACATGATTTTTTAGATTTGAAAAGGTTCCTAGGACTAACCAGTGTCCTTGTCATCATGAGGATACCAAGTCAGCCCTTTTGAACAAAAGATTTGTCAACTTACAAAAGAGGAAAAAGTCACCTTTCATGGTAACCTACTTTTTACATCCAACCAATCAAAAATGGACCTGTAAACCTCCAAGGACAGAAGGACACCGCTTCTTCTACAAGTCAGTGAAGATTAAGATGCTACAGGTGCTCTCGGTCAAATTTAACTTATTTATTCTAGCCAATCAGATTACAAATCTTTGGAGGAAAATTTCCATGCCCTTTGCACCTATAAATAGGACCAACCTGGTTTGCATGGAGTTACTGCTGGAGCTGCTGTAAAATCTGGAGAAGGCCTAAGAATGAGAGTGTAAGGAAGAAAAGAAGAATTGAGAGAAGAAGGAGAAGGAGAAAGTGTGCAGCCACCCAGCTATAAAGCTTTAGTCTGAACTACAAGTTTCTATTCTGTTGAAGGCTTGTGTTTATGTTTCTCATTTTGTTATCTTCATCATCAGAACTCCTTAGTGCGTGTGACTAGGGGTCTGTCCCCATGTTTTACTGCATTTGTAGTGTTTTGTTTCTTTTTCTTTTGTGTGTGTGGGGGGGATCTTCCTTGTGGGACTTGTTCCCATGTGTGTGTTGTTGTTACAACGTGTGGACCTTGTCCTCGAGTGTGTGGGCAGGGCTTGTCTGCATGTTTTGTTGGGTAACTAGCGTGTGTATGTGGATCTATTTTGGCCAAAGAGTGGAAGCCTCACCAAGTTCGTGAGGGGTGGACGTAGTCTTGCTGGGTAGCAGTCAAACCAACCTTAAAAAGTTCTGTGTTGTGACTTGCAATCTCCATATCTTCTATCCCCCGTCACATACGTTGCATTTGATTGAGTTCTCTCATAGCTCCTCATTGCTAACATCCCATGTGCTTGCCACCATTGTGCTACACGTATCATTGTGTTATTGTTCTTGAATAATTTTCCTTAAGTTGTTGAAAAGTGAGTGCCAGATCTATTCACCCCCCTCTAGATCCTCTCGTGCCATCCAACAGTTGGTATTAGAGTAAGTTCCCTAGAGATGTGGTCCAACGACCCAGGAGATCCGATAGGAATGTACCTCGAAGCTTCATAGTTGAAGGCCACTCCATTAATAGACCACCGTTTTTCGATGGCACAAATTATCTGTGTTGGAAGAACCGCATGGAAGTTTTTCTGCATGCCCAGGATAATTTAATTTGGCATGTTGTTAGTAAAGGTCCATTTGTTTTACCTAAAGTAGATGATAGTTGGACCCCAGACCAGGTTAAGAAATCCACCATCAATTGGAGCGCCATGAACATCATACAGTGCGCCATCCACCTCAAAGAAAACTCAAGAGTATCCACTTGCAAATCTACAAAAGAAATGTGGGATAGGCTTGAGCTAATCTATGAGGGAACATCTGAAGTTAGGGCCACTAAGGCCAACATGACTATATCTGAATATGAGTTGTTTAGAATGAAACCTGATGAAACTATTTGTAAAATGTATGCCGGCATCGACAAGAAGACCGGCCGCCTGCCCGAGGTGAACTTCGACGGCGACCACCGCGCTCCCGTCACCTTCTCCCCCTACGTCGAGAAGCCGGGCCTGCCCCGAGCGATCATCGTGGACATCGACGGCACGCTAGCGGATTGCTCGCATAGGCGTCACCATGTTGAGGGCGAAAAGAAGGACTGGGATGCGTTCTTTGCGGGCATTGCGGATGATAAGCCTAATGATTGGTGTGTCGAGCTGGTGAGCCGTTTCCATGATGATGGTTTCGCTGACTTGATTACCGTTATCCTAGTCACCGGCCGGTTTGAGAAATACGATGACGTAACGCGGAAGTGGCTTGAAAAGCACTACTGTTATTACAGTTATGAATATCTTTTCATGCGGAAAGATGGTGATTACCGCCAAGATGCCATCGTCAAAGAAGAAATCTACAAGCGCGACATAGAGCCGCATTTTGACGTTCTGTTCGCCGTTGATGATCGCAAGCAGGTAGTGGACATGTGGCGCAGGAATGGCGTGGTATGTCTGCAATGTACGGAGGGGGATTTTTGATCACCGATGAGCAGCTAGCGGATATTGAGGCGAAGGCTAAAAATCTCGCCCAGTGGACAGAGAGCGACATGGTGGAAGACCCAACAGGGCACAATCTCGCCTTTCGGGATTTTATGATCACCGCAAATGAAGATGTTGTGCTAGCGATGTGCGCGGAGTTGAGGAGACATCGCGAACGGTATAAATGCAAGTCCGGAAGTCTCGTGTGTACTTCAGGCCCAAATTTGGAATTCGCGGTTGAGGTTAACGGATGACTGACTGCACCATCAGGACATTGCTGGATTGCCCCCTAGGTGAAGCGCTGCCGTATATTTTCCTGCTTAGCCTATTCTTTGGGATGGCCGGCTGTTTTTGGGTACTAATTTTGGCAATGTTGGATGATTAATGCGCGTCACAATCCTAGAGAAGCTTTCCAAAATTGAGCGGGAATACGGGATAGAAATCCTTTTCGCCGTTGAGTCAGGATCTCGTGCCTGGGGCATGGATAGCCCCGATTCGGACTATGATGTGCGCTTTGTCTACAAGCGCCCGCTATCCTGGTATGTGGCGATCCATGAGCGGCGCGATGTCATTGAGCCCAAGTGTGAGCACCCACTAGACATCAACGGCTGGGATATCCGCAAGGCTCTCTATCAGCTCAAGCGCGGGAATCCAGCGTTTTTCGAGTGGCTATACTCGCCACTTTATAGATGCAAAGCGCCGTACTTGGAAGACATGGCCGCGCTCTCCAAGATCTATTTCAACTCCAAGACGGCTATCTATCACTACATGCACATGGCTTCCGGCAATTATCGACAGTACATCGTTAACAAAGAGCAGCCACTGCTCAAAAAGTATTTGTATGTGATTAGGCCTATTCTGTGCTGTCAATGGATTGAGCAGTATAACAGCCAGCCGCCGCGCGATTTGATGGATAACCCTTGCGTGTCGCTTAATGTTCGGCAAGAGGTTGAGGAGTTGCTCATAGCCAAGCGTCTCGGTGAGGAATTAGGCCGCGCTGAGCCTAGGCCAGCACTTAATGCTTATATCGAGGAGAGGCTTGACCACTTCAAGCACTTCAGCCACACGACCGCCAAGGGGGTTGAGAGCGCTGATATCCTCAATGACTATTTATTCAAGGTGGTGGGTTAAGTGACTAACGAAAAAACGCCGTCGCTAACCGGCAATGTAGAGGCTCTAAGCCGAGTTGTGACGAAAATTGCGCTCGATATCCTCACAGAGTTCCAAGCGTATCGCGCAGAATCTCCGGCCCTAATCATGCAAGCCACGCGAGAGTTCAAGCTAACTGAGCATAACGCGGTGCTGCGCATCCAAATCGAGACACCAAACTACAGGGATAGGGAGGATGACCGGTGCCTTTTAAACCGCATGTTTGGCACATTAGCTCGGCTAAGGGGGATTAAGTGAAATGGGCTGGTCAAGCGGAAGCTATCTAGCGCAAGACGTTTACAAGCTGGTTCGGAAGCACATTCCGGAACAAGATCGCAAGAAAGTCGCCGGCAAAATATTTGATATGTTCTGCGAACATGACGCAGACGATTGGCAGCCGGACAGCTTTCTTTGCAAGGATGCGGGACAGTATCAGGAGGATGGCGAGTGAAAATCGCTTTCGGCTCATGCAACCGCCAGTGGCGCTCACAACGGCATTGGGAAATCATCGCGGCGCAAAAGCCAGATCTATGGATTTGGCTGGGCGATATGATTTACTCGGACTTCAGCACGATGAATCGGCGCAAGCGCACTTACGACGAGCTAAAGGCCAATCCGTACTATGCGCGTTTCCGGAAGCAAGTGCCGGTGATTGGTACGTGGGATGACCTATTTAACAAGTCCAGAATGGCATCCTTCAGTTCTGCAATCTGATGTTTAGCTTTTGTATGCTTAAGATGTATAGCGCTAAAAGCAGTACGATCATTTTTCCAGTGTTCTAGAAAAGAAGGTGAGTCGCCATCTTTAACACCAGGTAAATGACCTTTTACTCTTTCCAATGCAGAGCCAAAAGAGCTACCGTTTCCAATTTTTAAATGATTTGAATGTACATTAGAAAGCCCGCAAAGTACAAGGCGACGCTCATTTGTGTAAACATGCACAACCTCATGTAATACTGATACTTCAGCAATTTTCGCTTCTTTTAGGGCATCAAACAAATAAGATCCTGGTAGCTGCTTCAGAATTCTGTAATGTCTTTTTTGTCTGTTCCACTTCAATGCAGTATCATCCATGTCCATGATTCCACTTACTATGAGTTGACGAACATAGGCATGTGGATGAAATATGCCGCAGCTAATAAGTTCCATAACCAAAACTTGAAGGCAGTTGAATCCCTCACCTTTCCCTACTTCATGCCGATCTAGCCAACACACAACAATATCATGAAGTGGACCTGGACTTTGTAGAAGATCTGAGGGATCACCTTTTGCACCATTGTTCATCATTGAACTGCCATTCTTGTACCAAGCTGAATTATGCACTTTTTCAATTCCAAGTTTCAAAATTGATGCTGCAAAATACACTTGAGAAAGATCTTTTCTGCCAGTAAATTTCACATCCTGAGGCAATGAGGTACGGAAGTCCCGATAATCACATGTTGCCCACTCACAGAGGAAGAAGACAACACAAATCATTGACATGCTGACACTTCCTATCCACTTCAATGAAGACCATAGGCAGGGGCTGACTTCTGCAATCCATCCTTCTTCAATTGTAATATCAGATAGTTCTTCGAAGAGGCAATTATAAGCACTCCTCACATCCCCCAATATTAAAGCCTTGTCCAGTTCCTGTACCACTTTAGCCACACCATGACCTCCAAGGCTTGGACTTGCTACCTTTGCAAGGTTAATAGCACGTCTATGAAGAGAAGAAACAGCATGACCAAAAGACAGGTACCGATGGTAAGCATCTCGTGAGCCATAATGAACAATGTCTATATTTTCAGGGATCTTAGGAAAAGAATTTCCAGCAGTAAGTATGTCAGGAAGTACACAAGTTGGCAAAGGGAAGGCATCCAAGGCAACAAAAGTATCTGGTACAGCAAGTATCAAGTATCGCAGCATCTCACATAGAGCAGAAACAAGGTGACTTTTTCTGGCATTAGTTGATAGATCTACCCCACTAGGGTTCAGAGTAGTATTTATGGCACGAACAGCTATATCAAGAAAACTGCAAACAAAGGTCTGAGACAATGCAACCTTCTCTATTACACAGACAACAACTGGCAGAAGTAACTCTAAAGCTTCAAGTGATTCCTTCTCCTAAAATCACATTAGTTAAAAAAAATCAGAATCCTGCATCCATTCTCCAGAAACAGCTAATTAACTAATAACACTAATTATATTTCAAATGGTGGAAACAAACTCTATATTTCAAATGGTGGAAACAAACTCTTTTTATAACCAAGTATAATTATTTTTGCTCAGCCAGGAACCCTTACCTGTAGTTGAGTTAATACCCATTCAATGATGGGAGCTGGGAAAAGCAGGCCTTCTGCAAAGTGCCATTGTAAAATGCGTACCATGTACCACCAGTTGTATTGCGCTGTTGACTCCTCCCCATCAGAAAATAATGAGAGAGTATCACTCTTATTTTGAGACAAACCAGATAGAAGTGTTTGCGATGATTGCTCCCTGCTTGGTGCAGGAAAGGCACCATCTTTGGATAAGAAATCGTCAAGAAGATACTTAAGATTTTCAACGACAATCTTAGTCCACTGGTCAGTACGATTTGAATGTGTTTTATCTGAACCCGATTTGTTCTGAGTACAAAAGTTTCAAAGGGACCTAATGTAAGTAAATTGCAAATAGAAATTATTAAATATAAAGATTCACAAGATCATATGTTGCCCACCTGATTAAGAATATTAACTTTAACAAACCAAGTTGCTCTAAGGAGTGGAACATTATGACGAATGAGGACATCGAGGAGAGCGTTCCTTTTAAAACCATGAGGAACATGGTCTGCCAAAGAACGCAACCGCTTATGTGGTTGTGACAAACCCTGTTCAGAACATTAAATATAAAATCAGGCATAGCATCAGGCTTCACAGAAAAAGAAATTGCAGCTTTGGTAAATGTACATGTGAACCCTTATCAATCCCGGAATTGACAGTGAGCATAATTTAGTTGATGCAAACTTTCAAAAATGACAGAATTTCCATGGTATTCAATGTATTAGTAGAAGGAAAATTAAATGTCCCTCAAATAAAAGAGAAAATACATCAAATGACTCAAATGGAAATCTCAAAATGGATAATTGGGCCAACATAGAGTGAAGCCCGAGCTCAAACCACTTCGGGGTATATGGACGACCCGAGCCAGAGGGAATCGTGGGTGATACCTCCATCAATTAGCAATGAGTTTTTGGGCCTGGACCGGGTCCATTTGGCAAACAAGAGGTGATAAGTGGGCGATGAGATTTGCTTGAGGGTTGGAAGGGCCACGAGGAGATGGGCCCGCATGGGAAGAGGACTCCACATGAGAATAGGAAGACGGGTTAGAAGAAGGGTAATATACAGGAGAAAAATGACACTCCATGGGGGCAAGTGGAGACTTTATACAGGGAAATTCAAGTAAATACAATGAGGGAAGTGAGGGCTTGGGGATCAAAGAGGGGGGCTAACTCAATAATACAAAGGAAAAAAGGAAAAGAACCCTAGGATAATGAGACTAGATAAATAGACACACAAAATGGACTAGCCTAAATGGGCCTAACAACATAACCTATATGGATGATGGGGGTGCAACACAAAAACACCACAAAGGGACCTGGACAAGCCCAAACAAACAATATGGGTGTGAGAGGGTTCAACCAAGTTCAAACAAGTTGATATGATCGTTAATTTTTATTTTTCCAAAGTTTTGGTGGGCCTTTTAATGATTTGAACTAAGATTAATTCCCTCAAGATAGGAAACCTATAGGGAATAAGGTCCAAACTTTGGGTTTGACTAAGGCTAATTCCCTCACAACATATGCAAGATGCAAACCTAAGGGGTGAAAAGGTACAACCGGCCCGACGTCCGTGTGGGAATCCACGGCTCACGGGAAATTATGGAGGTCTCGGATAAGATCACCTAGTCGAGCCTAAAGAATATGGGAGCGAGAGGATCACTTACCGAGGGGAATGCAACTACAATATGCAAATATGCATCATCCTATGTGCACTGGAGTGCATGCGATTTCTAGCCTAAGACTAGCACATCAAGGCAATAATAAAATTATGCAAACATCACAAAATTATGCAAACAAAATCCATTAATAGTTAAATGCAATAAACCTGAAGGGCACACTGGGCCCAAACACCGCAGACTAATGCACACATAGCCGATCTTCCTACGCACAAGGTAGGGATGATACTAATGTGTCTGAGTTACATGATGAAAAGAAGTAAAATGAAAATCCTTAAGAATAGATAAGAGTATATCAATGGGACACAAGACTAAAGTTCTTGTCTGCAGACTGGAAGGCTTCCTTGAAGCTTCCAGATGGGCAACCTCCCCTCCAGATGATGTTCCCTGGAAATGAACGAACAAATTCTTCTTCGCTGAAGAATGGAGATAGGTCTTCTCTTGATCTTTTTTAACAAGAGGAGGGGTCGACTCTCTCTTTTCTCTCTTGTTCTCTATATCTTTCTCTTTCTCTATGTCCCAATCTCCCTTTCTGCTACTGTGCCTCACTTTATCTCCGGATAAGGGCTCCTTCTTTTTCTCCAAGCATCTTCCTCGTGCTACTATTCATGTACAGGTCATGCGCGATGCACACACTCAGAAATCATTTCTGTCACCCCACTTCGTAGAGGACCACACACAAGGACACTGCCATAGGAAGGGAATAATTCCCTCGAAAAGGTGCTTCTAGAGGCTGATACCTCCTATGGATTGGATGGCCAAGCATTGCTTGCAGATACAAGACCTGAAAAGGCAACGAGAGTTCGAACGGCTTGAGTGCTGGTAAAGGTTATTTAGCATTTGTCGCTGAAGGAAACCATTTGTCACCTCAGTTAGCCTTTTGTCACACTTGTTCTACCTTCTTGCGAGACACCATTGGGCCAGCTTCATTGGCTCTTCTTCTTGTTCTTCTGCTAGTTCTCTTCTTCTCTTCTTGTTATTGCTGCCTTTTTCTTCTCTTTTCTTCCTTTGATCTTGAACGAAGTATTTCAGAGTCATTAATGCTTAATGAAGCTCCAGATTTGATATTATTGGGTTAAGAAGCCCATCTACGGTTAATTCCATTGAAAATGCTTGATTTTCTTCATGTTAACACTGCTATAGGCCATTTGTCACCGTTAGGAGGCTATCTGTTACTGCTATCGGCTATTTGTCACCCTTGTTTCACAGGAAGCCATCGCCTTAGTCTGTTTTTCACCTTTGCAAGTTTCAACATACTTGCGTCGACTCTAAGGTCTCATGGCATCGATGCAACTTCATCACTTTTCACATCTCCAATGTTGCAGTCCATTTTATGCCCTTGTGGAGCTATTTGTCACAAATATCGGCTATTTTTCACCCTTATTCCATTGCTAAAGCCCTACTTTGAACAGATCATTTTTCTTCTCCTTTGGAACCTTGTTGCGTTCAGATTTGAACCATTGCGCGCCACGCCGAGCGCGGCGGAAATGTTCGCGTAACATTCCGGCGCGGCGGAAAAATTGAACCGCAAAACTGCCGGTGCAAGCAGCGCGTTCGCGACGCCGTGCGCGATGCGAAATTTTCCGCCGAGCGGATATGACAGCGCGTGGATCGCCGCGCAACCGACCGGCCCAAGACACAGTCCACCTAAAAGACTGCCAAGCGCGACGTTTGAACGGGCTTCGATGTCGTTGCCGTCATTGACCGCGCGCAACAGGTTTTCCGAAATCAATTTGATGCCGCGTAACGCGTAAGTGTCCGTGACCGGATGCGCGAATTTATTCGCGTAAGTTTCGATGCAATGCGTCAGCGCGTCCAAACCCGTCGCGGCGGTGATGGGCGGCGGAACGGAAATCGTCAGCAACGGATCAACGAACGCGGCGTCGGGAACGAGGTGCGGACTGACGACACCTTTTTTTAATTCGTCCGCCGCATCGAGCAAAACGGCGATGGGCGAAACTTCGCTGCCTGTGCCCGCCGTCGTCGGCAGGCAAACCAGAAACAATTCGCGCGCGCGCAAAAGATTGATGCCAAAAACTTCCGCGATGGTTTGGGAACTGCGCGTCAACGCGGCGAGCAATTTGGCGACATCCAAAACGCTGCCGCCGCCGATACCGAGAACAGAATCAATTTGAGCCGCGCGCGCTTCGTTCAAAACCGTTTCAAAAAATTCGCGCGTCGGTTCCGGCGGCACGGGACGGCTTTCCACGATTTCGCAACCGGCTCGTTTGAACGGCTCGACCAAAAATTCGATTTGAGCGCGAACGGATTTACTCGTGACGAGCAACACGCGTTTGAGTCGGCGCGACTCAAATAATTCAACACAATCACGCGCGCAGTCGTTGCCGAAAACGATACGTGGTGGTTGGAGCAGAGTGATTTGATTCATGAACCAGCCTCCAGCGCGACGGACGAAATCGTTTCGTTTGAGTCGTTTGAATGCAACATTTTCCGTTTTTCGAGCCAGCCCCACAACGTCCATTCTTGTTTCATATTTGGGTCGGCAGGAAAAAGCCAGCTCGCGCTCCAGCCGATGACAATGACAATGACGTGGCCGATGACACCGATCATCACGCTCGGCCAAACGTAATTGTAACCGCCCAAATCAATCAACGCGTCTTTGCCGCTTGTCAAAACCGCCCACGCGGTGAAAATCAGCATGGCGATAATTCCAATCCAAAGTCCCTGCCAATTGGCGCGGCGCGAAAGAAATGCGAGCAAAAACATTCCCGCCAAACCGCCAGCCACGATCGCCGTCGCCGCGTAATAAAGCTTCAGCGCGCCGTCGCTTTGACTTGCGATGAACAGGCCGATGCCGACCGCGACGCTGCCGGCCAGCGCAACGATGATTTTGCCGACGAACAGACGTTGTTTGTCCGTCGCGTTTGGGCGCAGTTTGCGGAAATAATCTTCGACGAACACGGCGGAAAGACAGTTCAAATCAGACGACATCGTGGACATCGCGGCAGAATAAAGGGCGGCCATAAAAATTCCGGCGAGACCGGCGGGAATTTTGGTCGTCAGAAAATACGGGAACACCGCATCAGAAATGATTTTACCGTTTGAATCAAAAAGATTCGGCGGCAGCGCGTCGTTTGAGAGACGGTAATACGCCCACAGCAACGTGCCGACGAGCATAAACGCTGTCCACGCCGGCACGCACAAAATCGCGCCCAACGCCACACCTTTGAGCGCCGCGCGATCGGTTTTCGCGACAAGATAACGTTGTACGAGTGTTTGATCGGCGGCGTATTTTTGCAGATACCAAAACGCGCCGTAGATCAGCATGACCCAGAAATTGCCGTTCGCCGTGAGGTCGAAATGGAAATCGCCGAGGCTGAATTTATTTTGTGCCGAAGCCAGATGAAACGCCGCGCCCGCGCCGCCGGGCATGATGGAAAACAGAACACCGATGACGACGAGCACGCCCGTCAACTTCACGATGCCTTGCAATACTTCCGTCCAAATAACCGCTTCCAGTCCGCCAAATAAAGTATAGAGGATCGTCAAAATTCCAGCGCCGAGAATGACGTGAAATTTATCCCAGCCCGTCATGCCGCAAACCGCGACCGTAACCGTGAACAGCACGAAACCCATTTTGGAAAAATGTCCCGCTGCGAACGCCAGCGCGGAATACGCCCGCGCACCGTAGCCAAAACGCTTTTCAAAATATTCATACGCGCTCATGCCGACAGCGTGGCGAAAGAAAGAAATCAAAACTGTTCCCGCGACGAGCAAAACGCCGACGGCCATGAACCCCGGCACGAGTTGATTCCAATCGCCTTTGAACGCCGCGCCCGGATACGCGATGAACGTGATGCGAGTCACAACTAAAAGAGCTGTGTATTTGCCAAAAAGATATCGCATAGCCTCTGTATATAGTTTAAATCACGATTTTCACCCAAAATAAATGTTCCGTGGTGTGAGAGTGCAGGCATATGAGCCGTGGCCTCTAGACATAAGGATGCGCAGATGTTCTAAGGAACACTAACGGATTGCTCTATCGCCCACGTGTACATTTCAGGCTTTCGACTTTCGGTAGCTTCGCACAGCCCCCATTTATTTATTCTGACTTCTAGACTTCACCATTCGGCGTGAGTTTTCTCATTTATTTCAGTGGGGATTCTCGGCTACTTGGATTCATCTTTTGCCATAATTTGTTTCACCATTTTCACGCGAGTCTCATCATTTGTTTCAGTGGAGATTCCCGGCTACTTGGATTCATCCTTTGCCATAATTCACTTCACCATTTTCACGCGAGTCTCCTCATTTGTTTCAGTGGGGATTCCCAACTACTTGGATTCACAGTCTACTTCTTCATCATTTTTATTTCTTTCTCTTTTTTTGAAGGGGGTAGGTAGCTTTTTCCTCACGATTACCTTTCATGTGAGTATAGGAATTCGAGCATCTGTGAAGTGCTAGGAAGAATTTCTGGCATCCCTATGGTTAGAGATCAATGATTATATTGTGTGCAAAGTGTGGGAGTTTTATCTCGGATGTATTTTGTGAGTTACGTCAATAGCATAGCTACAACTCTTTTCCCTCGACGTATGCACTCACCGAAATAGGCTTTCTCCTTTAGTGTATGCCGTGATGCAGACATATCTAGAATTAGGACAACATTATTTATTCAAGGAGATATGGTCCTAGGAAGTGTAATAGATATATTATAAACAATCATGCAAGTAGGGTGAGCACGCATTCAAAATCAAACTCATGCAAGTGAGGCTTTTTTTATTCTTCATTTTCATTCTTTTCTTCTTTCTCTTCTCTTCTTTTTTTTCTAATGTCATTGGACATCTTTGAATACTTGTGAATCATTTTTGGATATTGCTGAACATATTTGAGTATGTGTTGGCACGGATGCCAATGGTTAAATATATTTGAATAGCTTTTAATATCTTCGAACATCTTTGAATAGCTGTTGACTTGGACGCCGGTGGTTGGGTGTCTCGAATATTTTTGAATATTTTTGAATGCGTGTTGGCATGGATGCTAATGGTTGCAATGTTGTCAGCTCAGACGCCGATGGTTGAAATGCCGCCGGCTCAAATGCCGATGGTTAAAAATGTTGTCGGCTTACACGTTGATAGTTGAAAAGCTGTTGGCTCGAATGTCGATGGTTGGGATGCTGTTGGCTTGAATGACAATGGTTAAAATGTTGTCGGCTTAAATGCCGATGGTTGAAAAACTGTCAACTCGAGCGTCGATGGTTAGAAATGTTGTCGGCTTAAATGACGATAGTTGAAAAGCTGTCGGCTTGGGTGCCGATGGTTGGAATGCTGTTGGCTCAAACGCCAATAGTTAAAAATACTGTCTGCTCAAACGCTGATGGTTGGAAAGTTGTCGGCTTAGATGTCAATGGTTGAAAAGCTGTCGACTTAGATGCCGATGATTGAAAAGCTATCGATTTAGACACCGATGGTTGGAATGCTATCAGCTCAGATGCCGATGGTTGGAATGCTTTAACATCTTTTAGCATTTGTCAGCCTGAACACTACCAGCTGAATATATTTGGGTATCTTTGAACTTCTTGGAGTGTTTGTCAGCCTGAACGCCAATGGTTGAGTGTTTTTTTTGAATATGTTTGAATAGTTGTCGACCTGGACGCCGATGATTGACGAGCTTGAATATCTTTGAACAGCTTTGAGCAGCTGTCGGCTTGGATGCCGATAGTTAAAGAGCTTGGATATTTGTAAACATTTTTGAGTGGTTGTCGGCCTAAACACCGATGGTTGAAGAGTTGTTGGCTTAGATGTCGATAGTTGCAGAGCTTGGATATTTGTGAATATCCTTGAGTAGCTGTCGGCCTGAACTCTGATGGTTGAAAAGCTGTTGACTTGGATGCCAATAGTTGAAGAGCTTTAAGATTATTGAACATTTGGTTGCTCTCTTCTTACATGGAGTGACCTGCGAGGGGTCGTGGAGGGTGAGAGCACATCTTCTTCGGTGAGCCATGGTCAACTTTGGCCGTATTTCCATAGAGCGTCCTCCAGTGTGTTAGAGCATGTGAAGCCACGGTTATATATTGTTGAATCTTTCATCTGGGGAGAGCACCTATCAGAGAGATTTAACTTCATCATTCGGTTGTCAGCTTTGGTGTTGGCCAACTTTGCTTTCTTTTTTTTCTTCACTTTGCTTTCTTTTTTCTTCTTATTTTTTTTTGCATTTGTTATCTCTAAAGAGTGTTGATAGCAGGACAGAAGGTCCGAGTTAAGGGATAGCCGATCGATCTTGCCGATGATGACAAGAGTCGAAGGGCAGTCGACCGATCTCACCGATAGTGACGAGGGTCGAGAGGGTAGCGACCGATCTTACCGATGGTGACAAGGGTCGAGAATGGGTAGCGACCGATCTTGCCGATGGTGACAAGGGTCGAGAGGGTAGCGACCGATCTTGCTGATGGTGACAAGTGTCGAAAAGGGGTAGCAACCGATCTTGCCGATAGTGACAAGGGTCGAAAGGGGTAGTGACCGATCTTGCCGATGGTGACAAGAGTCGAAAGGGGTAGCGACCGATCTTGCCGATGGTGATAAGGGTCGAAAAGGTAGTGACCGATCTTGCTGATGGTGACAAGGGTCGAAAAGGTAGCGATCGATCTTGCCGATGGTGACAAGGGTCAAAAAGGTAGCGACCGATCTTGTCGATGGTGACAAGGGTCGAAAAGGTAGTGACCGATCTCACCGATGGTGACAAGGGTTGAAAAGGTAGTAGCCGATCTTACCGATGGTGACAAGGGTTGAAAGGGGGAGTGACCAATCTTGTTGATGGTGACAAGGGTCGAAGGGGGTAGTGACCGGTCTTGCCGATGGTGACAAGGGTCGAAAAGGTAGCGACTGATCTTGCCGATGGTGACAAGGGTCGAAAGGATAGAGGAAGTAAAATGATGAACGAGCGTGACCTCGTTGCTACATCATTGTTATTCATTTTTTTTAATCACATTACTGACTTAAGCTCCCTTTCGGGTTTTCATCGAAGCCAGCCCCCTCTTGCTTTTGTCCACGCATCCTTTCAGATTTTTGCATGACGTGGTACCCGATTTTGCCTACAGCGCCCTTTCGGATTTTCGCCGTAGCCAGGTGATAGTCATTTTTGCCCTTGTCCTGATGTAGGAATAAGACCGGCGGGATATCTCTATTTTTAACCCCATTTTTCTTTTCTTTTCTTTTTTTGAATCAACATTCATTCTGGTAGCGTGCCGATTGGCCTTGTCGATGCAGACAAGGGTCAGACCTGGGTTTGTTCATCGACATCAAGCAAATGCCGAAGCAAGGGTAGTTTCGTTAACAGGGACGAAAGGTCCGAGTTAAGGACGAAGGTCAACCGATCTCGTCGATGATGACGAGGGTCGAACATATGCTTATTCTTCGACATGGGCTACATGCCGAAGCAAAAGGTAGGATTCACCAATGAGGACGGAAGGTCCAAGTGGAGGGCAAACATCGACTGACCTTGCCGATGATGACGAGAGTCGAATGCTGGTTTGTTCATTGACACGGGTTACATGTCGAAGCAAAGGGTAGATTCATCAATGAGGACAAAAGGTCCAAGTTGAGGGCGGAGGTCGACCGATCTCATCGATGATGACGAGGGTCAAACACAGGGTTTTTTTTAGGGAATCTCCGGTGGGACTTTTGATGATTGTCCCTTTGGAGTCTCATTGGGAGGAGAGTAAAGCGAAACTTTTAAATTACCACTTTACTGACTTAAGTGCCCTTTCGGGTTTTCACCGAAACTAGCCCCCTCTTACTTTTGGCCACGCGCCCTTTCGGGTTTTCACGTGGCGAGGTACTCGATTTTGCCTGCAGCGCCCTTTCGGGTTTTCACCGTAGTCGGGTCATAGTCATTTTTGCCCTTGTCCTGACATATGGACAAGTCTGGTGGGGTATCTCTATTTTTAACCCTCATTTATTATTATTATTTATTTAAAATATATGGGAGGAAACAGTCGGCAGATCGATACGTGGTGTCTAACCCTTAACGGTAACAGATGGCTGATGGCTAGGGCACAGGACCTTGCGCCAATATATAGGAAAGGTTTATTAGTTGGCAAGGAGGTAATTCCAACGTAAAAAGAGATTCTTTGTCGACTCAGACGTAAGGTCGGTAGTGGCGACATTGTGCAGAAGTCAACTAGGATGCGAAGTCTTATGCCGAGAGGGGTTTATTCGTTAGCAAGAAGTAATGCTAACGTAAAGGAGGAGTTTCTGCCGATTCGGACGTAAGGCCCGCAATGGCGATATTGTTTGCTTTGTAAAGCTTGATCACGGTGGAGTGCCACTGGGCCAAGATAAGAGGTAGCTTGGTCAGGGCGGAGTGCCACTGGACCAAGGTAAAGGTAGCTTGATCAGGGCGGAGTGCCACGAGACCAAGGTAAAGGTAGCTCGATCAGGGCAGAGTGCCACCAGACCAAGGTAATGGTAGCTCGATCAGGGCGGAGTGCCACTGGACCAAGGTAAAGATAGCTCGATCAGGGCGGAATGCCATCAGACCAAGATAAAGGGTAGCTCGGTCAGGGCGGAGTGCTGCTAGACCAAGGAGAAGGTAGCTCGATCAGGGCGGAGTGTCACTAGACCAAGGAGAAGGTAGCTTGGTCAGGGCGGAGTGTCACTGGACCAGGGAAAAGGTAGCTCGATCAAGGCGGAGTGCCACTAGACCAAGGAAAAGATAGCTCGGTTAGGGCGGAGTGCCACGAGACCAAGGTAAAGGTAGCTCGATTAGGGCGGAATGCCATTAGACCAAGATAAAGGTAGCTCGGCCAGGGCGGAGTGCCGCTAAACCAAGGAGAAGGGTAGCTCGGCTAGGGCGGAGTGCCGCTAGACCAAGGAAAAGGTAGCTTGGCCAGGGCGGAGTGCCGCTAGACCAAGGAAGAAGGTGTTCCGATCATTCAGGGAATGCCAGCTGCACCGTGTGGTACAACTTCATATGCTTTCCATTGAGGGGGGAGAACTGGACGACTCCTTTGTGATCTATCAAGATGTAGGCACCCCTTCGTATACTCGGCGAATGACATATGGTCCAACCCAATTTTCAACCAACTTCCCTTTGGGGTTGGAGGCCATCACTTCTCTTCTTTTGACCATTACCAGGTCTCCTTTCTTGAATTCTCGACCTCTGACCAGCTTATCAAAAGCACGGGCCATGCGAGCTTGGTAGAGTTGGATGTTCTATTGCGCGCGCAGACACTTTCCTTCGAGCTCGGTGAGCTCCTCCAGCCTTCTTTCAATATTGGTTTGTTCACTACTGGCCAATCCATGTTGAATGGTGACTCGCAGTGAGGGAGCTTCTAATTCAATTGGCACCATAGCTTCCGACCCGTACACAAGGGATAAAGGCAAGCAGCCGGTTGGGGTTTTATAGATGGTACGATAGGCCCAAAGCGATTCGTACATCTTTTCTTCCCAGTCCTTCTTATTGGACTTGACAGTCTTCACTAGCAATGTGCACAACATCTTGTTGAAGGCTTTTGCAAGCCCATTGGCTTGAGGGTTGTAGGGGGACGACATCTTCCAGTCAATCTTGTATTTGTCGGCTAGCCGATAAACGTTCTAGTTTCTAAAATGGCTGCTGTTGTCAGAGATAATTCGGCTGGGAACCCCAAACCAGAATATTATGTTCTACCAGAAGAATCTTGCAACCAACTCTCCTGTCACTTTTCTTAGTGCTACTGCTTCTGCCCATCTGGAGAAGTAATCTGTAGCCGCTAAGATATATTTGCATCCTAATGAAGATGCCTGTAGCGGCCGAACCACGTCCGTGCCCCATTGGGCAAACGGCTAGCTTGGTATGGTCGGATGCAGAGGCACTGGCGGTCTTCTTGACACGTTGGCATGCTCCTGACATTTCTGACAAGCCTTTGCGAACTTACAGCAATCATCGAACATAGTGGGCCAATAGTAGCCCAATTTCTTTATCTCAATTTTCATTTTGGGGCCGACCTGGTGTGCTCCAGCTGAACCCGCATGGACTTCTTGCATCACCTGCCCAGCTTCTGCTGAAGACAAGCAATGTAGCAGAACTTTTCTTTGGGCATCTGCCATTATTCGGAACAGGGTTCTATTCCTCATCTCGTAAGAGTCCTTGACCCTCAGGAGTTTCATTCTTTGTTCTTTTTCCTTCGGGAGCTACTGGTGCTAGAACCAGCGCAAGAGATGTTCTCCCCAATTGAGCGGCTAAATCTCCTCCATAGTTGCCACTTCATTTTCTTACTCATCAGCCAAAACCTCGGTTACACTGGGGACTTGCCGGCGGTTGATTACTGTTATGTTCAGGCTTGTGTCTGGCGGGATTGCCAATGAGCTAGCTAGTTTAGCAAGGGCGTCCGCCTGAGCGTTCTATCCTCGGTTGACATGTTTGATGCTGATGAAGTAGAATCTTGACATCAGGCACATCTCTAGCTGGTGATAAGGGAGTAGCTCTTGCTTTTGCACATCGAACTCTCCTTCCAGCTATTTTATAACTTGCATGGAATCCCCAAACGCTACCAACATCTGGATTCCCATCGATAGAGCAATCTGCAACCCGATGATCAAGGCTTCATACTCAGCTTCATTGTTCGTGCATGGCTTGTTTATTGATCAAGATGTGTGGATGACTTCTCCCTCCAGAGATTTCAGGACTATGCCTACCCCTGCTCTGACTTTGGCTGATCCAGTAGCTGAGGTGTCAATTCTGGAAGCGCCATCAAAGTACAGCTACCATAGGGAAGGCTACAGCATGCCGACTTCTAGGGTTTCATCTTCAGGAAGCTCTGGTTCCAGTGAGCAATCTTCTAGTATCGGATGTTCAGCAAAGAAGTTTACAATAGCTTGGCCCTTGATAGCCTTTCGCGGCACATAGGAGATATCAAACTCCATAACGATTACCGCCCATTTGCCCTGGCGACCTTTAAGTCGGTTGGGACATGATATACTTCAGGGGATCCTCCTCGGATACCAGACTGATTTCATGCGACAACATATAGTGTCGGAGCTTCTTGACTACAAAGACCAGCGCCAAATAGATTTTCTCAATATTGGTGTACTTCTCCTTAGTTCTGACCAGCCTTCGACTGAGGTAGTAGAGGGCTTGCTCTTTCCCTTCATCATTATTCTGGGCCAGCATTGCCCCCAAGGAGTTGTGTGTGGCCGCTATATATAATATCAACGGCTGTCCTTTCACCAGCGCACCCAGCACTGGTAGGTTCTACAGATAGTCTTTCATCTTGTCAAAGGCTGCCTGACAGTTTTCATCCCAGTAAAAGGGAACATCCTTCATCATCAATTTGTGAAATGGCTGACATCGCCCCGACAAATTGGAAATGAATCGCCAAGTGGCCTTGTAGAGATCTCAGCTCGGAGATGTTCCTTGGTGCAGGTAACTGGTGGCAGAGCGGGCGCTCTGGTCGAGATGTGCTCGGATGAGCGGAGGATCTTCTTGGATTGGGCTGTGGTTGCCCTAGATCTGGTTCGAGATGTGAAGGCTCAGTAGCGAGCTTGTGGCTCGAGGATGAGCGTTGGTGAGTGCCGGTTATGGCTCGTGTTGCGTTTCGAGGAGTCACAGCGATGGTGCATCGAGAGGTGTTGTGATCATGGTCTGACAAGACACTTGGTGAGTGTGTCAGAGGTGCTGACCTGATGGAGGTAATGATTTTTTGGTGCTGGAAGGTGCTATTCCCAGCGTGTGCAAGGTTCGAGGTCAGGTTGAGCACGAGGACCTTCCGTTGGTTGGAGGAGTATTAAGTTTTCCCCTGGTAGGAGGAGATCACGTTGGGTTAAGGTTTGTCATCTTGCATCGTGTGTCCGGATTGGTTGGTCTCTCTCGTGTGCCATGAAGTCCGTGTGAGACGAATCCTGTGTGGCAAGGTGGTTGCCAGTGAGAAACGTTGCTCATTCCCTGATGTGTAAGGGTGTTGGCATTATTCCGGAAGGATGAGTGCCGATTGGGCGATGTTTGTGAGAACTTGTGGTGAATCGGAGCCTGCGAAGTTGCAGAGGATTGCCAGGATGGAGGATCCCGAGTTATCGTTGTGGTGGCTGTGCACGTGGATCTGAGTACGCAGCGAAAGATCATAGCGTTGGTTGCTACGAGCAGATTTTCCAGGATATGTAGAGCGTCGGAGGATTGGTTCCTCGATGTGAGATTGTCTCGGTTGTGTGAGACATGTTGTTGCTGTGCCGTTGCTTATGGCATTGTGGTTTGTGGCACTGGCTGGATGAAGAGTTGGGGAAACGTGCTGGCGAGGTTGTCGCCTGAGTACCCTGTTTCTTTGTTGGAAGCTGTGTCCCTGAGGTGAGATTGTGTTTTTGGAGAAGTGATCTCTGACAAGATTATGGTCCCAGGTGGTGGCCGTGAGCGGCTGGTGATGTTGACCGAGTGATCGACCATGGTAAGAAGTGTATTATCTGGGAACCCGTGTGCATTGGTCGTGTCATTATCGACCAGCTTGCTGTGGTAGCAGGCATCACTTGTCGATTCTGGAGAAGTGTGCTGTGGATCGTGAGAGGTTGTGTCCTGAGACTCTGTGATGAGAGCGAAATCAAGATTGACAGCCAGCCTTTTGGATCATTTTGAGGCGAAGGATTTGATGAGACAAGATGAAGGACGGTGCCTGTGCACGGAGGTCTCTGATGAGACGTTGATGTGGAATGTCGGTCCTTGGTCTGTGACCAGCATGGGAGGATTTCCCTTGTAAGTCTGAGTCGAGTGAGGTGAAGACCGAAGACACCAGGATCTTGTCATGTGATTTCGTCGTGCTCCCCTGAGAGGGTGGAGTTGGCGTGAGGCTTGGATCGGATGCGGTGTCAGAGCGAGGTTGGGCTTCAGGTGTGATAATGGTCTGTGGAAGGTAAGCGAATGGCCTATTGTGATTTGGTTCGTGTATGTCAGGCCGGTGGAGGTTTCCCATTGACGCGTATCTGGTGACCGGTGGATGGTCTTTCACAGATAGAAGATGCTGGTTGTTGGGGCTCGAGAATGGCGTGAGCCATATGCTAGTGGGGCCTTGGGTGGCCGATTATGAGGTGTGCTTTTTCCCAGATTGGATCTGGGGTTTGCTTGGAGTTTGTCTTCCGGCAGGGTTGGCCGTGTTACTAAGGGTGTTCGGCTTGCCGAGTGTGAGCTGGAGGAAGCTCAATGATGGCTGCCCCTGGTGCAGGGTGTGAGTTTGGTCAGCGGGTTGTGAAGCTAGCGTTTGGATGGTCTACCGAGCATGAGCGTTGATCAGTGTTGGTTTCTGTGATGAGGATTACGTTTTCTCGATAAACGAGGTTATAGCAGTAATGTCGTGGTCAGTTTTCGTGTTGGCTGAGGCGACGCCAGACTTGTACTTCTTGTATGTACCTACTCTGATGTGTCTTGGATTGTGAGCGAGGCATTGTCCGCGATCATTGTCTGGCCCCGTTCCTCAAGATCGTGATTTTTGTGAGTATCAAGATTTGGTTGGGGCTCTGACAGTGTTATCAGTTGCTTCCGGTGTTCTCCCCTTGTCGCTTGGTACTTGTTCTGAATTTCGAGGATGGAATTCTTATAGGGGGGGCTATAATGTCTCAGATTTTTTTGAATATTTTTCATATTACTTTTGTGGGTCCCAGAGTGTGTTTTGTACTTTACGTGTATCCTTTTCTGATGAGCCTTCGGAACACTGTGCAGGGTGAACCATTGTATTCTCCGACTCCGGAACAGTACCACTGCGTTGTGCATCTTCCGAGGATCGTGGAGGTAATTTTTTCATATTTTTTTTAAATTTTTAAAATTTAATGTGACATACCTGTGTTGATTGATATTTCTTTTTTCATACATTTTGATCTTCAAAGTTTCATATGTTTTAATGCTTCTAATGTGTGCTTGATAATGTTAATTCTTGAATATCAATGAGTTTTCTGAAGACAAATTCAAGTTTGGTTAAGGAACTGGGCTGAAGTGTGAAAATATGAAGGCTTTGGCTATGCTTTAAATGCAAGTGTCTGAATATGCAATGACCTTGGAGCCGACTCCAGTTCAGACTGCTGAAGTGAAAAACCCAAGTCACCCGCTGGATGAAAAGGGCTTTGGCTATGTTTTAAGGGTGACAAATAGGTGGCCAATGGTGAAAAATAGGCCTTACAGATGTAAAAGATGTGACAAAAGTTGAATAATTGATGTTCAGGCTGGTGGAAATTTTTGCATTAGACATGCTTTTACTTGGATGAAAATAGACTTCCGCCGCCGGATGCCCTAGGTTGACTCCCGCCGGCGAGCTCATTGTCGGCCATGGTGGACCTAGGGGGGCCTTCAGTGCCCCCCCCGACATCGGCCATCTCCTCTTCTATCCCTGACCAACCTCTCTCCTCGGTCAAGCTGGTTCATATGGAAAGGACTTTCGCTGAGGTGTTAGCATCATCCATGTCCCCTCTGCAAGTGCCTGGAACGGTACACGCTCCAGCTTCCATGGATAGCGGGGAGCCGGTGGTGTTCTTCTTGAAGGAGGAGATCTCCCAAAGCCTGCTTCCATTCTCCTTTGCGATTGTTGCTCGGACCCCTCCTGGAAGAGCTCCTTTTCCAGAGATCAGAAGCCACTTATCCAATAGATGCAAATTCATGGAGGATTTCTTGATCAGTGCCCTTGACCCTCGTCATCTTCTTTTGAGGTTCCGCAACTATGAAGACTATTTGCAACTCCTTCTCCGAGAATCCATGTATGTGCAAGGCAGGCTTTTCAAGTTCTTTAAATGGACAATGGAGTTCTCTCCGAATGCTGATTCCCTGATTCTTCCTATTTGGATTTCTTTTCCCGGACTACCTGTTAATTTCTTCCTGGAGCCCATGCTTCGCTCCATTGCTGGTAATATTGGTCAAGTATTGAAGATTGATCCATCCACTCTCAATCTATCGAATACTACTGCAGTGCGGGTCTGCATTGAATTGGACATTTCCAAACCTCACCCTCCGCGGATATGGATTGGATTTCCAGGTGGTGGGGCCTGGCAGGATGTCTTTTATCCGGAGTTGCCATCCTTTTGTTCCTCCTATGCTTGGATTGGTCACTCTGTTTCTAAATGCAAATCTCTAGGATGACAGCATTTTTCGATTGAAGCTCCCTCTCGTCCTGTTCCAAAACAATGTTGGCTACCGATTGCACTGAAAGTGTCAGATGTTATTACAGGAAATCCGCTGGAGGGTTCTTCAGTTCCGGCTGGTGCTGGGATTACTAAGGAGGTTACTTCTCATAGTTTGGTCTCTAAATCAATGGATACCAATATTGAGTTAAAGGAGCTCCCCGCGACGGAGAACTTGCCTTCTCCATCTGCTACGAGGATGGTGACTTCACTTTCAGCCTCCCAGCGACTTATTGGAAGCCTCTCTGGAGCATGATCCCGTGAGTGTGGTCTTACATTCTACTGATCTGGACCCTGGCATTGGTGTTCATTCTCCTCATCGGGAGCCCCCTTCATTCCAAATAGCTGGTTCGGTTGGAACTACTGTTCCTGTTCCTGAATTGCATTTTGTGGATGATCGCAGAGGTACTAAAGGTATAGGCAAAACCCAAGATAAATCCCAAGATGACAAAATTCAAGTAGATGGAAACATTCTAGTGGATGAGATTCAGCTTCGGAGACAGGAAATAGTAGCTTCTGCTGATATTACTAATGTCAGTATTCTGTTGAAGGGCAATCAGGAGTCATTACTAGATCAATGAAAAGGATTGGCTCCGCGGGTACTCTTCCAAACATTTCTTCATTACAATGACTTTTCTTATATGGAATGTTAGAGGCATTGGGAATGATCTTTCCCTGGGTCGTGTTAAGCTTCTTATCAAAAATCACAATATTAAATGCATTGCTTTATTAGAGCCCAAGATTCTGGTAAGTTCTTTGGACAAGACTTGTAGAAGATTGGGAATGGACAAGGCGATTGCCAATGGAGATATTAATGCTCATATATGGGTTATGTGGAAAGACCTGTTGGGATCAGAACTGCTCTGATACCAACTGTTGAATACAGGATGGATGCGATCTATCTAGTAGAATGTGGATCCAGAGGGGGGTGAATGGATCCAAGTGCGGAATTAAAAAATTAGATCGAGGGAACAGGGAATCAGATCAGACAATCAAGCAATCACACAGAGAACACCAGATTTTTAGGTGGTTCGGCGCGCGTCCTCGAGCTCGCGCCGCGCCTGCGCGACGAGCTCGTCCGCCTGCCGCGCCGCGGTCTGCAGCGAGTCGGCAATTTATATGCAATTTTCCCCTTTGGAGGGGTTTACATGCAATTTCCCCCCTTTGGAGGGATTTATATGCAACTTTCCCCTTTGGAGGGGTTTACATGTAATTTTTCCCCTTTGGAGGAGTTTATATGCAACTTTCCCCTTTGGAGGGGTTTATATGCAATTTCCCCCTTTGGAGGGGTGTATATGCAATGTGTCCTTCAATATTTGAGGGACATGCCTTCATTCTGAAATTCTAGAATTTTGCACATATCTTCGGACATTTACACAATTTCTTGAACGTTGAGGGTATAATTGCAAATTTTGAATTTTCTAATTTGGGACTATCTGAAGAAAGTTAAATACTCCTTTGAAGAGATTTCTGAACCCTTGACTTATGTATAAACCCCTAGGGAGATCTTCACAATTTCATAAAACATGAGGGCATAACTGCAAATTTCAGATTTTGATGGGATCTTCTCATAATTTGACATCAATCTCAAAACTTGACATTTCTGGGTTGTCCATGATGTTTCATCATTTCATGGTTTCCTTTCATTGAAAATTACGACATGGACTAACTCCCCCACATGGGGGTAATTTAGTAAAATCTCCTTTTAAGTGAGGTGTACATGCAATAGGGCTAAAAATCTCAAAAGAGAAGAACTCCAAGGCCGCCACCTGCTGCTGCTCGTACTGCTGCTAGACTGCTCCAAGGGCTGTGGCTGTTGCTGCTGCTTCTCCCACTGCCTGTTACTGGCTGCTGCTCCTTTTCCTCTTTTTTTCCCCTGCAACTGCTGCTACTGTAGTCCTATTTATAGGAGGGGAAGGCCACTCCCGGAGGTGAGGATCTCCAGGTTCTCTCCTGCCCCTTCACCTCCCTCTTGTCTGTTTTATTTTCACTCTATGTGTGGGAGAGGGAGAGACAGTGGTGGGGGAGGCAGCCCCCGGGTCTGCATACCCGGGGAGCCCTCCTCCGGGTTCTCCCTTCATTTTTTTTTACTGCTGTTCCTTCTCTTTTTTTTTTCTGGTTGGAAACCACCGCGTAGAGAGGGGAAGGGAAAGGCCAGTGGGCCCCTCTCCCATGGACTGCACACCCGGAGGTACCCACCTCCGGGTCTTTCTTCCCTTTTTTCTTTCTTATACTGCAGCAGCAGGGATAGGAACCTCCGGGTCTGCCTTCATCTTCTTCCTTTTTGTTTCTTTTCTGTTCAAACAATACCCGGAGGTGCTACCTCGGGTCTTCTTCCCCTGCCTTGGTTCTCTCTTTTTTTTTGGTTGTTTGCTCTGTTCAAATTACAGCAAGGATAGGAAGACCCGGAGGTCTTACCTCTGGGTCTGCCTTCTTCTTTCCTCCTGTCTTCCCTTTTTTTTTTGTTCTGTGGACATAGCAGAGAAGGGAGGAGCAGGCCGGTGGGGCCTCTCCCATGGACTGCATACCCGGAGGTGGGTACCTCCGGGTTTATAAGGTATTCTCTTTTCTGTTAGTTCAGGTTCTGTGCACCTTTACTCGGTGGACAGTGCACACTCGGAGGGCCCTATCCTTGTTAGCAGTGGACAGTGCACACCCGGAGGGGGTTCTGTGGACAGCTGCCTTCCCTTATTTTGTCACCTGGACAGCAAGTCCACTGCCTTGAGGAGGTTTGGGAAGTTGGCATGTGAAAGTGGTGTGGTCACCACAAAAAAGGCCCCCCCCCGGGAGTTCTAGTCACCTCCTTTGGGAGTGGTGACCCTAAGAGACTCCTCACCTCTTATAGTCATGCTCTTTTCCTCATCACAGCAGTGGACTGTACACAGCACCCGGAGGAGGTTCTGTGGACAGCAGCAAGAACACTGTCCTGCAGCAAGAACACTGTCCCCCGGGTATTCCTTTCCTCATCCACACCAGAACCTGGACTGCAGCAAGAACACCCGGAGGTATGGACCTCTCCCCCCCACTTTTTTTTTCTTTCTTCTGTTCAGTCCACAGCATAACCCGGAGGTCTGCAGAACCCGGAGGTGGGTACCTCCTGGTATGCAGAAAAGAGGAAGGCAAGGGGGCGGCCACCAGTCTTAAACAATTATAAAAGCCTCCCCTGCTGTCATTTTCCACCTTTTCTTGAAGCTTTCTGCTCCTTTCAGCAGAACAGTGCACCGGCGGTCTCTTCTCTTTTTGATTTTGTTGACTTCTCGAACCGGTATTGCTGTCCTTGTCACTGGAGCACAGGGATAGGCTTGTGGTCCCTTAGAAACATTTCCCGGACGCCGAGGACTACCATTTAATTGACTTGTTGCTGCATAGGTGTGTGATTGTAACACGCCCACCATGTGTTTGATGAAATACGTGAAAGTTTCACGCCGCGACGGCACGTTCGTGGGTTGACCCTGCCCGGAAGTCATCCAGGTACCAGATGGTAGAACCGTTCTCCTTGCCACCGGGGCCGTCCGGCATCACTCCGAGCAGCCATGCAGCGGGGGTGCCGGTCACCCTCTCAACGAGCCGCGCAACCTCGACGGGGTCCTCGGGGAGGTTGTTGTTCGCCTCCCACTGCTTCAGCGCGGATGGGGAGAGGCCGAGCAGCGTGGCGAACTGCGGCTGGCTGTAGCGCCTACCCATTCGCTTGCCGTACTTGACACGGATGACCCGGAGGCGGTCGCCGAACTCGACGGCCGGCGTCCAGGTGAGGGGGATGGCGGATTCCGACATATCCACAGTTAGTCATACCTGACGATAGGTCGTCAAGAATAACCATGGTGAGATTTGGGTGTTGACGGTCACACCCTAGCTATGGTTAGGTCTCACCATGGTTAGTCAAGCCGACGAACTCCTCACCGTGGGAGAAGCCGCCGAGGTGCTCCAGGTCTCCATCGGGACCGTGCGGCGCTGGGCCAACTCCAACCACATCCCGTCCGTGCGGACCCCCGGCAAGCAGCGCCGCTTCCGTCGTGCTGACGTCGAGGCCCTCCTGGCGCCGAAGCCCGAAGGGAAGACGGCCTGATGGCCCCGAACGCCCTGAGCAAGGCGGGAGAACGCATGCTGGCCCACGCCGAGCGCGTGATCGAGGACGGCCTCTCCACCTTCCTGAAGGTCGGGAAGGCGCTCACCGAGATCCGTGACGGCCGGCTCTACCGAGCGGAGTACGAGACCTTCGAGGCGTACTGCCGTGGGCGGTGGGGGTTCAGCCGCCAGCGAGCCCACCAGCTCATCGAAGCCGCCGAGGTGTCAACAATTGTTGACGTCGAGAACGAGGCGCAGGCGCGTGCGCTGGCCCCGCTCGCCGATGATCCCGAGGCCGCCCGCGAGGCGTGGGACGAGGCGAACGCCGACGGCAAGCCGACCGCCGCCAAGCTCGCTGCGGCGGTCCAACGTCGCACGACGACGACCACCGAGACCAGCGAGACGAGGTTCGACCCGGCGACGGGTGAGATCATCCAGTCCTCCGGGGAGGAAGTCGGGACTGCCCCGCAAGGGGGCGCTGACCACGGCGATACGAGCGGTCCCGACCCCTCCCCGGTGCCCCCCATCGACCCGATCCTCGGCTACCGGGCTCGGGCCAGTGTCGAACGCAGCAAGGTGTCGAGCGGGCTCCTGACCCTCGACCCGGAGCGCGTGGTTGCCACCACGGACCACCCCGAGGAGTGGGCGAGTTTCGCCCGCGGTCTGCGCGAGTGGCTCGACGCCCTCGACGCCCGGCTCGCCGGCCCTCGTTTGAAGGCGGTCAACTGATGGAACCCACCCGGCAGCAGATCGTGGACGACATCATCCACGACGCCCATCACGGCCGCGAGAAGATCGTCGCTCGCGAGGTCGCCGCCGAGGTCGTGGACGAACTGCGGAACCTCGAGGCCGGGGGGCACCGCTGGGTCGCCGACCTGCTCGACAAGCTCCTCGTCACGGGCGCCGCGAAGCTCTGCGCTGACTGGCGTCGACGGCACTCCCACGCCGGGAGGACGAAGCGCGGCGCCGAGGTCGAGATCCCGATCTACGGGGCGGTGACCGAACCCGACGAGTCGGGTGAGCCGACCGTCGTGCAACTGACCCTGTTCACCCTCACCCTCGAGCAGGCTCGGCAGCGGCGGGACCGGCTCGCTCGACAGCGGGACACGATCTCCGCCGAGGTCCGCTGGTTCACCGACGTCATCGAGATCATGGAAGCCGACCGGTCGTTGCAGACCGTCGGTGATGCGCTCGCAAGGCTGGAAGCGGCGTGAAGGGCCAGTCGACGGGTCAGAACGACTTGCAGGTCGTGGAGCCGGACACCCTCTCGCAGGGCGAGTACGTGGCCCTCGCGGTCGCGTCGGGTGAGGGGACTCCGGAGTTCCGGGCGTGGCTTGGTCGGAGGTGCCGACGTGGTTGATCCGTCGTATTCGCGTGTGGTGTGGGCGATGGTCGCCTACGTCGTGTGGTTGGGGTCGGCGATGTACATCGTCGGTCAGTTGGATCTTGCGGTCGGCGTGCTCAGGAGGGCTGTCGACCGCGAGTTGACCCGGGTTCGTTCGGGTCGCAGCGGGAAGGCGGCGGGTTCCCCCCGCTCGTCGTTCTTCCCGCGTGTTCTTCGCTTGCGCCGCCGTCCGGCTGGCTGACAAGCGCGTCCTGCCGTCCCCCGCGTAGGGGCGGTGCCATCCCCGAGGGAGGAAACCGATGGCGATGACGGAACTGGAACCGACGCATGAGGGTGTGATGGCCGCGCTGGCTGAGTACTCGGAGTCGCTGCTCCCGTCATCGCTCCACACCCCATCTAGCTCCTCATCATCATCTAGGACGATGGCTGTTGCTACGAACTCCGGGCATCTAAGAAGGGCGTGACAGTGTTGGGCAAGTACCTGGAGAGACCTATTGGGGATAGATTTGGAATAACATGTCATCGGGCGTGTCGCAAGCATGGAAGGGCTAGAAACACTAGAGCTAGACCCTACTTCGACTGACTCTGCTCCCCTAGGAGACTCAGCAGACTCTACATCTAACCTAGAGGATAGGAAATCTATCAGAAGGGAAGCAGGGGCCTCGTGCCCCTGGGAGGAAGATGGGCAGAACACAGCATAATCCTCCACTAAAACCTCGATTTTAAAATTGGCATTTTTTTTCGAGATCAGTGGAGAGTACACAGTATGAAGGAGAAGCTGGTGGAGGAGGAGGAAGAGCAAGAGGGTAAATAGAAGGACAGAAGATATCAAGGAAAGGGTCGGAGGAGGAGAACCATGGAGTGGAAAGATCAATTGGTGGGCAGCGCCCACATGGACAAGTAACAATTAAAAAATCAGTTGGCATTTTAAGCCGAAGTGGAGATTGGAACATTAACGGATCAACCAAAATAGGAGGTGAACGGGGAACAAAACCCACCCTTTGAAAGATAGAGATCAGGTGGGAAGAAGATAAAGTGAAAAAAATAGTCGAGCTCCCCTCTTCCCGCAGACGTTGGGCTGGCTTCCTGCGTGAATACTTTATAACCCACACCTCGGGTTTTCTCAGATCTTCCCTTTCATAAAACAACTTGGAGAAAGCTTCAAAATAGTCATCAACATCATCGACCGGCCCCTTTGGCAGCAAAGGCGGTCCGGACACTGTACAGGTAGCACCTTCTTTCTTGTTCTGGCAGGGTGATGTCTTCAGAGTGCCGGGCTATAACGACCCCTTCACGAAATGTTGATGGTAGTCCCAGGTTAGCGGCCTCGAGTCTCCCAAAATCAATAACGATGACTCTCAGTATCCGAGGCTTCTTCTATTCATTTTTCTACCCTTTGAGACGGGCTTGGTCCGCCCCTGCAACTGGGCACCGAGACCCATGCCTGGCTGATAACCCAGTTTTAATATCATGTTTCACCCCTTGGGGTCTCTTATCTTTGGCTTCATCTTGATGCTGACCGGTGTAATAGAGGGCTTGCGTGGCGCATATGCCCATGGAAAATCTAAGTCCATCACAGATAGGACTGGCTTGTTGCTTGGCCAGAGGGTCGGCAGAATCTTGTTAGAAATGGCTTCCATAGAGTGTACCGTAGAGATGCTCTTAACCTTCACCACCCGCCCGTGGAACGGGAACTTAAGGCACTGGTGGGCGGTAGAAGTACATCATGAAGGTTGTCGATCCACGGACGACCCAAGATGGCCTTGAACATTGGATCAATACCCAATACATAAAATTCTATGGGCATTGATAGTGGCCCGAGCTCAGCTTAAATAGTGATTACCCCATGGCACGCTCTCCTTGAGTTGTCATAAGCTGCTATTGTTGTTGGAGTTGGCCTGAGCAATTCTTCTGAAATATTACAGGTGCGCAGGGTGCTGAGTGGACAGACATTTATAGAGGCCCCGGTGTCGACCAAAGCTGCATCAATGGCCACCTTATTCAAGGTGATGGAGATGCAGAGCGACATTTGGCATGCTTCAGGAGGTGCTAACTCAGCCTCAGAGAATGTAATGGCCGGCCCTTTTGTCAGTGTTGCTAGGGCCGATGGTAGACTATCCACTGCTATGTCCTCGCTGACCATGACCTTTTGAAGAAAAGCTTTTAAAGCATCTTGGTGCAATGTGGATTATTTGATCAACTCTAAGACTGAAATCTTGGCTGGCATTTGGTCCAAGTGTTGTAATAAATCATACCGCATGCCAGGCAATGGGTTTGCTTCTTCTTGTTCAACTGTTGGTGACGGAACTTGAGGGTTGGGTGCAGGTGCACCAGTGGTGGGATAACTTCTCTGGAATAAATGCCTGCTTCGAAGGGCAAGTTTTTGTGCCGGCACGGCATTGGACAGACTCACAACGGGTGACTTGATGGACCCAGTGGGGTGACTGAGAGGTGTAGAAGTGGGGGTGATGATGGTGGAGGCAGGCCTAACGGGCCCTGGCGGGAGGATAACGGGTGACGGGTTAGGTGAGGGGGTGACAATGAGGGGTGTGACCGGTGCTGGCACGAGGATGGGTGATGTAGTGGGCAATGCAGGAGGTATAATGAAGGGTCTGTGATGCGGGACGGACCCGCGAGACTCGAGACCGACTGGGACTCTAAGCAAGCTCAGGTACGTCCCACGCGAGGGAAGCGATCGGACGTGCGCGGTTGAGAAACCGGCGATGAGTCGTGGGTGGTCGGCTCAC
>JANBPO010000361.1:0-11870 GCA_024336825.1 Amorphophallus titanum
ATATTTTTGGGGTTGTGAGTCGATCTAGCGATTCACCGCGTTTTTGGCCGATCCGAGGCCGTAGAATCATGCCTAGGACTATTGGGGAGCTTCCCCCTTGATTTTCCCCTCTCCTGTGGAGGTACGGGGGCGTGGTTGACGATTTTAGGTTCTATTCACCGTTTTACCATCGGGACGATTTAGCGGTCATTCCAGAGACCATTATGAGCATAACGCGCCCAGATAGGTGCGTTATGTCTCGTGTGTTTGAGTCCGATCGTCAAGGGCATAACGGCCCCTCGACTGACCGCCATGTCAGGTATAACGCCCCAGTGCCGGTGCGTTATAGTTTCCGACCGTTGGTTTTGACCGTTGGTTTCGACCGTTGGGGCCCTGGTCATATAACGCGCCTAGGGAGGTCCGTTATGACCACATGACGCCCCAGGGAAGGTGCGTTATGCTTAACGCCCTTACCCTCCACTTAACGCGCCAGAGCTGGTCCGTTAAGGTCCATAACGCCCCTTGAGGAGTGCGTTATGGTCTGTTTTGCTCCGTGACATAACGCACCAGGTTAGGTCCATTATGTACATAACGCCCCTTAAGGAGTGCGTTATGGTTCCTTTCGTGGCTTGAGGCTTAACGGACCCCCATTGGTCCGTTAATCACTATAATGCACCTGGGCAGGCGCGTTATAGTCTGTTTTCCGTTGGGAGTGGTAGACGGCTAAGTTGGACCGTCCATTCTCCCCCGCACGACTGTGAGTTAGCCGTGCACTTGTGAGTGGCCAATGATGGACCGTTCATCGTCTGAGACCTAGTCGGTGATTTTTCGTGCCAATTTGAGTCCCGGGTGAGTAGACTTCGATCCACGTACTGGCCTGTGATCTGACTAATGCTGGGCATCGTGTGAGGACTAGGTGTGGGGCGCCGTGAGGGGTCCCGGGATGTGATATCTTCGACTTACGTCACCATGAGTCGGTGTCATATGAGGAGCGATCCTTGTACTCGTTACTTTCGGAGTCGATTTCTGTGACTTGAGGGTCTGTGCTTCCGGTGACCCACCCACTAGTCGTAGATTCCACGGCACGCGTGTGTCAGCCCACTAGGAGCACTGGTGTGGCGCACCCGAGAAAGACGGTGAGTAAGCTGGTTACCGTAGGGCCCCCGCGTACTGCCGAGTCCGGGCTGGTGGGGGAATTACCAGTTAGAGGACAGACCTAGGGTGTATGGTCTAAGTGTGCACACGAGGCTGAGGGCTCAGACTCGCGTTGACGAGTGCGACCTCAGCTAGTCCTTGTTTGTGGTACTTTAGTTACTGTGCGTGTCTGAGTCTCACGCCCAGGGCACTGTAGCTAGACACTTGTGTCGCGATATAAGACGTCAGTGGACGCATCCGGTCGTTCTTCTAGTGGGAGGTGCTCCTGTCTACCGGTAGGTGTGGACTTGAGTTTTGTCAGACCGAGGTTCAGTAGTACGGTACTGGTAGATTAGATAATTTTTCATTTATTTATTCCAGCCTATTGGTTCCACCGTACTCCTATTAGCTAGCGTAGCTTTACTATCTTGCAGGGTTAGTTTTACTACTGTGGCACCGGGTTTTTCCGTGGGAGGTAGGGTTCGAGGGATCCCTACTGAGCCTTCATTTTGGAGGCTCATCCCCTGGGTGTTTCACCGTGTTTCGGACAAGGTCGACACTTCAGGAGGTGCGGCAGGCGTCCAGCGCTGTTCCAGTAGCCGAGGTTAGTTTCAGTTGCCAGAGCCGGGATATGCCCCGTGTACTTGTACTTTTCCCTTGTACTTGTACTTTCTTTCAGTTGACTGTACTTTATTTTGAACATGAGATGCACTGGACCTTGTAGCAGTTTATTCATTTAATTTTTGTATTATTATTTTGTTGTTTATTGTGCTATCTCTGCAGTTACATTAGCTTCTTACACACCCTCATGCCATCCCTTTTCCCTTCCGAGTCTTCGGGCTCGTGGGAGGCAGGCCGAGGTTTGAGAGGCGCCGGTTCCTTTCCGGTACTCGGATCCCGGGTCGTTACACCAGCGTTTAGACCATTTGTCTTTATGTCGACGTATAAATGCCTAGGTATGTGTTTGCTACTGCTTCTAGTGATAGGATGCCTGTCCAATATATGTTGCCAAATATATGCTTATCTAATAAGAAGTTCAGATTTGATGTATGACTTTGATATGATCTGAAAATAAGTTCATCTGCATAAGCTTTGATTTAGCTAAGATATATACTATGTCATTTATATATAAGTCAGATAAGATTTATTATACGTATTTTCTTATGAAAAATTATTCTGTTCTACTAGTTTTCCTTCGCATTCATAGTATATGTACAATCCAATGAAATTGTGATTAGCTGTATATATATATCATGGATTTTGGGCTCCTCAATACATGCAATAAATGCCTCAGAAATAAAAGAGTGAGAAGCACCAGAATCAAATAAAGCACGGGCTACACAACCAAAAATAGTAATCGTACCTTCGACAAGATTGGAAGCTACAACCTCTACCCGAGAAATATGAGTCACCTTGCCTTTCATCTTTCTACCAGCAGCTGTAGAAGATTGATAAGAAGATGTTGTCGAAGCCTAAGGGAGCATATGCTAAAACTGCTGAGATGGCGGCGGTGGTGGAAGTGGAGGCCTGAACTGAGACTGAGATGGCTGAGATGGAGCTGCTGAAGCAAACTACACTGGAATCGCTCGCATCGGACAGTCTCTCACTACATGCCCTGGCTGATCACACCGAAAACACACCACTGGCAACGAACATGGTCTGCCTGGGTGACTGCCACCACATCGCGCACAACCTTTCGATTGACTTCTTGCAGAACTCTGTCGCTGCTGGAAAGATGGGGCTGACTACTGGGTAGCACCAGATGAAGTCTGCCGATCAAATCGTCTCTTGGGTCTCCTTTTATTCTTGAATGCTTTAAACTGAGACTTGCCAGAGGAAGCCGCACCACTTACTGTAGGAGTGGCAGAAGGAAATCCTGGAATAGGAGGCAGATAACCAGGAGGAAGTTGAGCTGTCGACTGGACCGATAATGCCGGAGAAGGGACAAGAGATCTTGTCAGATCCAGTTCTAAAGCTGTTGCTGCCTGGTATACTTCAGTCATCATGGTAACATAGGCAACAATCAGCGGCTGCCTCAATTCAGCACGGAGGCCACGCAGAAATTGTTCTGCCTTTAATGCCTCATTAGCAAGAATATGGGGCGCATAACGGCCCAATTCCATGAATCTGTTCCGATATTCGAGCACCGACATCCCTCCCTAGACGAGCTGCAAAAATTGATGCATTTTATCCATGCAGAGATACGCCGGGCTGAAAGTGAGCTCGAAGGTGGCGACGAACTCAGTCCACGAGATCTGGCGGAGTGGGCGGGATTGAAAGGAAACTTCCCACTCGATATTCCACCAGGTCAACGCCGCGCCCTGAAGTTGAAAGGTACCGAGCATCATCTTTTCATCTTCTGCGCATTCCAGAGAACGAAACACGCTCTTGGTGGCATCCAACCAAGTTCTAGCGGCATCCGAATCGGTCTGGCCTTCGAATGTCAGCGAATGAAATAGTAGGAATTCCTTTAATGCCCGCCCGCGACTGCCTGACGCATCCTCTTGTGCCGGGACAACGAGAGCTGGAACAGGGACACTACTCGCTTCCAGAGGAACCAGGACTCTCTGATGCCGAGGCAGCATATTGAATAACTAACAAACAGATAATAGACAGAAAAATTCGTTAATCACACGAAAAACACCCTATGCCAGCAATGGACAGTGCAATTGGACTAATTCTGGACAACCGCTGTGCAATTTCGATTCCTTACACATTTCCTCAACACCGCTCTGATACCAACTATAACGACCCAGAGCTCCGGATACCGATAACCCGATGTAGAATCGAATTACCGCTACCAGGAACTGAGGAAGTCACCCAAGAGGCTGATGAGGCCCCTGAAGGGTTGGGGAAGTTTGTTGAGGGAACGTATAACGAATTGGAATTACACAATGCGCAGATTAGATTAAAATAGTTATTTTAAACTGAAATGCGGAAGCAATTGAAATATTTATATATATCAGAGTGTTAGCCAAATATACACTAGTCCAGAATTGCCAAAAGCATAAGTCCCCAATATACAAAGTCCAAATATCTACACGGGGCATACCTCGGTCAAAAGTACAGAAAGAACTGCACCGACACAAGATGGCAGCTAGACTTGGTCTGGAAAAGCACGCGGAGCTGCGATTGAAGGCTGGGGTGGCTCACCTGAAAAGTAGAAGGGTGAGTGACAGCTAGACTCAGTAATGGTCACGCGGATCCCTACTATGCAACTAGCAAGTAGGCATGCAAATATAAAGCAATTAAAGCATGCATTTATGCAATTAAACATGCATTGGCATGAATTAAAACACAAGAACTATAAAGCTGTAAAGCCTAGCTAAGCAGTTCAAACAACTACCTACATGCCGAATTAACGTAATTTAATAGCTACAAGGGCTAAATCTACCAGTAGAATAAACCTCAACTTAACTAAGTGAAATGAGAGATGGAGAACTCACCAGAAGGTAGAAACCAGAAGCGTCCACTGACGACTTACACTGCGTTTCTAGCAACTCGCAAGTCAGACAGACACAACGTGCGAGAGGCGTAGTAAGTACCAGGACAAGAACCAGTCAGAGTAACACTCGTCAGTGTCAGTCCAAGTCTCTGACCATGTGTGCACACACCAACCCCTGCCTAGGGTCAGGAAATAAATCCGAACGTATAACAAATAAGTAAAAAGAAATGTGTGGAATAGCATCAACAACAATGATAATAAAAGTGACAATAATAATGGTAAGAAAACAAACAACAATAAACAAAAGAAAAGGGAAAAAATCATCCAAAATAAACACATAAGGAGAAACAAAACAACATAAAAAGAAATCACATGGTTTAAAAATCTTAAAAATGAAATGATAAAGTCTGTGTTGCAGTCCCGTTTCCCCACGACCCGGTGCTGAAGGAACAATGATGCCAGCCCGCGCGAACCGGGCTCGAGTCTCAGGAATTAGCCTGGAAATGCCCATGACCCGGTCTTGCCTTGGGCCAACATTTTGACCAAACCGGGTTCGTTCTCTAAATCGAAATCTTTCTAGGTCATCATCAAAATTACCATCCCTCGGCCGACATTCGAAAGGATTTTGCCCCGGTTGTCACCGCTTTCCCACTACGGGCCCTCACCCGAATATGAAGAGGTCCATGAGTGACCGACATGTCTGATTACTTGTGTCCCAATGCGGGTCCTTAGTGTGATCTCTCCCGTTGCCCCCCTTTGCACTGGAAATATTAACGACGCTCACGCAAGTCTCGCTTCGACCGCGGGGGGCCCACCGCAGTATGGTCGCGGCATGATCTCGCATCGGGCTAACAAATCTATTAGTTTTCGACCACTCTAACCATGATTTAATTGAGCACTTCCCGCTCCTCCAGATAGTAAATTTGTCGCATCCCCGACATACATATGTTTCGATTTTTTTTTTTGTGACGATTACGCTTATCTCAAAATCGGACGCTCGTCCGAATATCAAATGGTTAACACGTGACCAACATGACCTCAAATATTTTCTCTACACCCTCACGAGGACTTTAGTGTCTCCTAATAGATTTTTCATGTAATTGATTTTCTGGCCATGAGGCCCTTTTTCTCGGTGATTAATCAAGGGTGTTCCCTCGTATGGGGGATGTAAATGACGCCGTGACCTTTATGACACGACGAGTTTTGGTCCCGACCCGAACTACACAGTCGTCTGATGAAGTCAGATCGAGCGCACCATGGGCTCCTCGGAACCCGAATAAATTGTCACCTCGGTGACTAGCACGCCCATGCACTTAACAAAACCAATAAACGAATAAAATCAGCCTAATTTAATAAAAAGTGCATCCACACCACCCCACTAAACTGATCCGGTGACGCGCTCGATATGGTGGCACGTTTGGAACGCTCGATCCGGTGGCAACTTATGCACCTGGTGACGCGCTCGATACGGTGGCACGTTTGGGCGCTCGGTGGCAGCTTTTACACCCAGGTGCCCATGTGAACCGGTGGCCACTCCAGGCTACTAGTCCGGTGGCATCCCCACTTGGCCATCCCGTCCGGTGGCACCCCTCACCCCGTCGATACGGTGGCGTACCATCGCCCCCCCCATCCAGTGGCTCTGACGACAGAGGAAGTTTCTCCCGTGGAAATGGCAGGCCACCTTTCTGCAGACCCTGTGGATATTGCCAGGGACCGGAGGTCCTTCCTCTGCCAACCCGGTGGACATTGCCAAGGACCGGAGGTCCTTGCCCTCTGGCTCCGACGCGCAGCGGTACGGGTTCCAATCATTGCCACTTCTGTGTCGGCACGAAAGACCACCCGCAGTCGTCAACCTCCTGTAGGCCCCAGATCGGGAAATCAACCTGCGGATGCAGCAGAGTGACAAGATGGAGGGGTTTTCCCCATCGGCCCTCTCTTGGTCGCCGGAACTCCGTGGTTGCAAGATATAAAGATAGAAGAGAGAGAGGAAGAAAAGGAAGACGCTCCATTCTTCTCTGCTGCTCCAGCGACCTGCTACTCGGACCACCACCGTTTGTGTAAAAAGAAGAAGAGAAAAAGGAGAAGAGAATGAAGGAAGGTAAGTGGGAGAGGGAGTGAGGTCCGGGAGGGGAGGAGCTGGTGCTCCATCCCCCCCATCGTGTCTGGTCTTTCCTCTGTTCCCCGTTTTCTCCACGTTGCTACGGCATGTTGGCACCCCCTCCCTTCTTGGGTTGCTCCCTTTCTGCAAGAATAGAAGAATATTCGTGTCTTTCAGCCATTCAGTTTTATGCTCATCCCGAGTCTTTGCATGTCGTCTCCACCTCTCCCAAACGTAGTGTGCTTTCCTTTTTTTACCGTCATCTTGCTTAGCAGAATCATGTCCTGTCCCTCCTTCCCTTCGGCTAGAGGAATGCCCATCCGTGGGGCCACTGTCCCGGGCTCGACAGGCCTTCAAACCCCACGGATGGTGCTCCCATCTTGAACCTTAAGGGATCATGCCCTTGAAGTCCTTTTCTTGGTACTTATTGCCCTCCCCCTTCTGCTCGCCTCTTCAAGGGACTCACTATTTTGTTACAAAAATAAAATATGTATTCATAATAATATTTTGTGTCCCACTATAATATTTTATTTGGGACATAAAACGTATTACAGCTTGATATACGGTCCGAGTGAAATAGGTTGCATGTAAATGAAATATTTTGTAGTGGAATGTTATATGTTACATAAGAATGAAACATTGTCTTACCTCCTTTCTGTTGCTCTTGAGCCCTTCGTCTCTGCGCCTCTTCCAACACCATTGCCAAGGACGGGGTTTCCTGTTGCCTTTTCTCAGCCGCCCTCGCCAAGGATGGGGTTTTCTCCCCCTGTGGCTCTGACGTCCTCTGTTCTTCTTTTTCTACTTTCTTTTGCCCTTGGACACTACCTCGTAGCATCGACCTCTTCCCCTTACCAGTCTTAGGTGCCATAGTGCTAGGTATTACAGTCGTATGAAAGCCTCACTATCGTCCTCTCCTCGTGATCCTCTTTCTTCCTCTCTGATGATGATCAAAACCCTTGTAAAGCTCCTCGCTCTTCGATGACAATGGACTAACGCAGACGATGGGCTGACGCATACGATGGGCTGACGACAATGATAGGCTTTTCCTTTCGCTCCTTCTTCTACTCCACTAATCACGACCGAGCACTCCGTTTTAGTTTTAATCTCACTCCCGCCGAAGGAGAAGAAGCGGTCGACAACCTACACAAGTAATAGTGAGGCACAAGTAACAGTGAGGGAGCTTCCTTTCACGGCGCTGTTCACGTGCAGCGGGTCGCCGGCGCGACGTGTGTGCGGTGATCGGAGTGAGGGGTAAGATATAGCTACGGGAGGGATGCCGGAATATAGTGTGCTTCGGGCACTCCCTCTCATGGCCGTATCTTTCTCAAAGCGGCACCGTGCACTCGCCTTTTATGGAGAGTCGAGGGGAGACCGAGTGGCACGAAAAGTTTCCTAGTTTTAGGGGAAACATGGCTGGAGTGCAGGCATGCCAGCCAATTTCTCGACAATCACCCATGGAACCAAAAGTTGACCGGGGAAGCGCCACCAGGGCGCGGCACGTGGGCTCAGGGGGTGAGAGACACGTGGAGGGGAAGATGGTTCCGTGGGTGCGAGTGTGCAGACGACTGTAGGGAGTCGTGTATAAGACGTCTTTCCCCACCGACCACAAGCAATCAGTGTTTATTTACATCGGATTGAATCTGAACACCTTCGTTCCATGCTGAAGAGAAATCTGTATGTTTTTAAAGTCTTGGGTGGAGAGCAGGGAGCACTTCACAGCAGTGGGTTCACACTGAGCTGGATGGTTTTGGCTGGGATTGGAAGTACTGGGAATTCACGCTAGGTGACCCATAGGGGGACTGAGGGCCCAAACGTGGATGTGAGCGCATTCGTCCAAGTGGCTGTATAATTTTTGAGAGCTATATGACTTTACAGGCAGGCCATAGTAGCCAAGGTACAACTGGTGTAAGCCACGGGACAGTTCCGACGCGATGGTCGGTCCTTGGGTCAATGTGTGACAAAGCAGATATTCGCGTGTTTTATAGAGGGCTCCTCTCGTAGCGTGGGCCATGTTTACTCCGCCGAACGAGGGGCTACAACTGGATAGCTTGGGAAAGCATTAGACTAGCGGTTGGGTGAGGGTCGATCACGGCTCGAGTCAAGCAGTCGGACATGGCCTCGCGACTGCGGGGAAATGTGACATCATGATGCATGTATGGTTGTGGCTGATGGGCACGCGAAGGGAAATCTCGACATGAGGGGGCGTTCACCCTTGTCATAGCGTCTCACCCGTGATGGGGATAGACTTGTGTGTCATGGCTAAGCACCATGTGAGGGAAGTACAAGTAACATACCCTCGGCGTCCTTAGCCGACGACCAAGTCACCCACACACAATTCTCCTTGCTGGTTGCCTTGCTGTTGCTTGAAGCTTGGAGATCTTGGAGCTTGGATTGATGCCTGTGTGTATACGAATATGCCCACCCCTTGAGCTTCTAAGGGGATTTTATAGGGAATTTGGAAGGTCAGGGAAGGGTTTAGGCGGGCTGGGGTGAATGGTTCAACCTAGCCCTGGTAAACCCTTTGAATAGTGCGTGACTGAGTGGGGGAGGGAGGGTTTAGGCGGACTAGCCCATAGGGCTGGTCTGGGCCACCTAAACCCCTCCCCTGGATGGGGTTTAGGTGGACCAGCCCAAGGGGCTGGTCTGGTCCACCTAAACCCCTCACAGAGGGGCTTTTTCTTTAATAAAAAAACCTTTTTTTTCTTGGTCGGGGTGGGTTTAGGCGGACCAGCCCAGCCTAAACCCCCTCCCCCAGGGGGTTTAGGCGGACCAGCCTCGGGGTCCAAGCTAGTTCACCTAAACCCCCCCAGGGGGGGTTTAGGCGGGCTGGTAGAGGACTTGTCGGGTTTCTTCTTCTTCCTGGAAGGCAGAGGCCACTGCCCCCAGCAATCTCTGGCAACCCAAGGGAGTGCTGCCTAGACCCCGGAGGTAATTTCTCATGGCCTGCTCGATCCCTTCCCACTCCTGGTCGGGGAGAGCAGCCGGTAGCTACGTGTTGATGGGCGCAACAAGAGGAGTGCAAGCTATGGGCGTCGGGCGAATAGCCAGGTGTCGACGCCTGCGGCACTGGCGGTTGGCATTGTCAGGCAGTGCAGGGACGTCAATTGCTGGTTGGTAGACCGGGGTCGTCACCTCGACCCTGTCATCTCTTTAGGTCCTCCTCGGGCGAAAAGTACTTGGTCCTGCCTGGACAGGTACAATGGGCTGGGCCTCCTTGGGAACCCAGATTTGCTTCAACTTGGTCGGCCTGTGAGTCAACACGTTCTTCGGTGCTGTGACCGGGATAGTGTGCATCACCTTCTCCAGCCCTTGGAAAGAGTTACGGACTGGGACGGTCGGGACAATGCGGTCCGGGATCACTTCAGACCTTTGTCCATTCAGATGGACTCTGATGGTCCCAATGGTCATGCGACGCCCCGAGACAGCACCGGTGTTGTTCCTCCGGAGCCTCCTCTAGTGAGATGCTGATCCTTGGTGAGACGGGCCGACTGTTTGGTGCACATGGTGCACGTTGCAGCTCAGCGTCCTTGTCGGGACGCCGTTGTTGTTCTTGGCCACAGCTTGTCTGGCAACAGCTTCAGTGGCCCCCTACGTGGGAGCGTCGATCTTCGGTGAGTCAAATGCCTCCACATCCAATATGTTGACGAAGGCTACCCCCAAAAAGTTGGGGAAGCCAACCACGGGAGGGAAACTCCCAAAGCAGAGGGGGACGACGAGATAGCCATCCCTGATGTGGCTTTCGATGACCTGAGGGCCAAAGGTGACTGCCATTCTCGATGTTGAAGTGCGATTTTCCTACATTTGTAAAGATGAAACAATTAGTATTACAAGAAGAGGGCCGCAGGGCCCCTAATTCCGGCAAAGAGATGAAGGGTGGATCAGGTCACACCGGGCGTGCCAGACTTGTGGACACACTTTTCGTTAAAGTCACGTTGAGGTGGTCGTTTGTTAGTTTTGTTAGGTTTATTAAGTGCGTGGGCGTGCCAGTCACCTAGGTGACAATTTATTCGGGCTTCATGGAAGCCCATGGTGCACTCGATTTGACTTCGTCAGGTGATTGTGTAGTTCGGATCGGGACCAAATCCCATCGCGCCATAAAGGTCACGATGTCATTTACATCCCCCATACGAGGGAACACCCTTGATTAATTACCGAAATTAGGGGCCCTGCGGCCGAAAGAATTAATACTAATTGCACAAAAAGGGGCAAGGGTAAATCACACTAGGGAGCCCGTGGCAGGGCACGGGCGGTCGGATATGTCGGTCGCTCATGGACCTTTTCATGTTCGGACGGGAGTCTGGTTCGAGGAAAGTATAATTATCACGGAGAAAACCGGAGTATACGTACGGCGGGACACAACAAGTATACTGTTCGGAGGAACGAGAAACGTTCGGTTAAATCTCGATTAGTGCGGTTAAAAATCGGTGAATCTGTTAGCCCGGTGCAAGATCAAGCCGCGACCATACTGCGGTGGGTCCCCCCGCGGTCGGGGCAAGACTTGCGTGAGGGTCGTTAGTATATCCAAGGCCGAAAGGCAATGGGAGACTAGCCTAGGACCGGATCCCAAGGTCTTCATGAGTTCGAAGGGGACAAACTATAGGCCGCGGGTGTGGGTTGGATGATGACCATGATCGGAACTAAGCCGAGGTCTAAACATGGCCCATGAAGGCCCCATTGGTGTTTCCATGTAGAGGGTCTAGGGTGACGAGAACCCTCTCGCCCTACTCAAATTATGTCGGTCACTCAGGGACCCATTCATATTCGGACTAGAGTCCATGGCGAGAGTACAGCAAAAATCAGAATAAACGTGCTCAACTGTTTGCCAGATAGACGACAATTTTGATGATGATTCGGCTAAAGTCCGGTTACAGTAAAAACCAGAGCAAACGCGCTCAAATGTCTGCCGGATAGACGGTAATTTTGATGATGATTCGGCTGAAATCCGGTTCGGCAGACGAGTCCGGTTAAGCCAAGATATCAGCCCAAAGCGAAGCCGGGTCATGACCATTCCGGGGTAACCCCCAAGACCCAGACCTAGCCTGCGAGGGTGGCCTTGATGTTCCTTCAGCACCGGGTCACGAGGAGAACGGGGCTGCAGTGTGAATTTTATTATTAAGCTCGGTGGAATTTAGGTTATACCTCTTTGCTGGTCATTTCCTCTTTCTTTTTATGTATTTTGGGCTGGTCTTGCATTTTTGCTTTCGTTATATTTTG
>JANBPO010000370.1:0-50686 GCA_024336825.1 Amorphophallus titanum
CCGAACGAACAAATCGGCTGCATTTAAGCCCCAAAAACACTTGAACTGGTGGGACTTGACCCCTTTGGCATTTTAACTAGTGGCCCCTTAGAGCTGTTCTGGTGGCGCATTTCGTTTGTGCTGATCTAGTGGGGTCCTTGGCACTAGAGATCCAATGGCTTGGTTACAGCCTCATCTGGTGGCTCCACCTCTCTACTTGGTCCGGCGGAGTCCACTCGCGGGTGAACTGGTGGAGGCCACCCACTACCCATCCAGTGGCCCCCACTGAAGCCCCCATCTGGTGGAGTTTGCTCTTCTTCATCCGGTGGCGACCGCCCACTGGTGATTCGGTGACCCCACTGAAGCCCCCATCTGGTGGCTACATACATAGTCTTGATCCGACAGCCACGCCCCACCAGCCTCTGTGATCCGGTGGCCTATCAGGGCTTGTGAACTGGTGGCCATGCCACACTCTCCCTCTTCATACGGTGGCTTCGGAGCCAGTTGCACGAAGGTGGCGAATCCTACTTTTTGTAGGACCGCTAGGCATTTCCCCTACCCAAGGGATCCTCGCCTTGGCGCGCAGTGGCCACAAATTGAACTATCACCGTTTGGGAAGCCTCTTATGGTGTAACATCCTTGCTGCCAACCTTCTGCTCCTCCCAAACAGGGAAATGGGATACGACAGTGGATGCGGAGAGAAAGGACCGGGAGTGCTTCTCCTGTTGACCCTCTCATCGCCAACGTTCCATCACCCCTCCACGTATAAGAGAGAACAGATACAAAGGGAGGAGATATATATACGGAGGGAGATAGGAGAGAACCCCGGGTGAGAAATCCCTGAGAGCCTGCTACTCTGACTTCCACTGCTCGTGCGAAGAGAATACGTCAGGAAGAGAGACGCCTATTGTGAGTAGAAGGAAGAATAGAAGGTAAGAGGAGAAGAGGGAAGCCCAGTAGAAGAGAAAAGAGTGAGGGAGAAAGCAAAGAGGGGAGGTACTAGAGGGGGAGTAGCTCGTGCTCCATCCCCCTACCATTGTATCTTTCATCTATCTCCCCATTGCCTTTTTTTGTTTTCTCCCCTTGGGCCCTTGTTCCCCTCTTCAATGTATCAACCTCCGTGTTCATCATTCTACAATGAATAAGAGTTTGCAAATATTTCTCTTGGCTGAATGTCTGTGCTTCTAGTGTTTTGTTCCAACCACTCTCTTGAGTTTGCTTCGTCCTCTCCGTTGTATTCCTTTTGTTTAGCTAGTCCATGACCCATCCCACTGAATAACCTAGCCCTTTTTTGCCATGGTACCTATGATCCATCCCCTTGTAGAGTCCCGAGGGCCAGGGTCACCCAACCTCATGGGCGAGGCCGCCACCCTGCGCTCAAAGGGGTTGCTCCTTCTTTTTTTTCCACCGTTGCCCTCCCCTCTATTTTTCGTTGGAAACGTCGATCCGTGTGGGCATTGTCACCTGGGTCCTGCCAGTTCATGGCTGAGCCCCAGACCTTCTCTGTATCCAAAATCCCTGCTCAAGGGTAAACTCCCTCCCAGCGTCAACCTCTGACTCACGGGCCATGATCCAGTGGAGTGCACCGTCCCTTTCATCTGGTAGCCCTTCCCAAGCCGTGATCTGGTGGCCCTTCCCAAGCTGTGATCCGGTGGCCCTTCCCTTTTGCCCTTAATCCGGTGGGTCACCCACCTCCTTAATTCGGTGGCTCAGTCCACCCTTGATCTTGTGGCTCCCCATGCCCCTTTGATCAGGTGGGTCACCCACCTCCCTTGGTTCGGTGGCCTGTCAGCCAGCTTGATCCGGTGGCCCGCCAGCCTGCTTGATCCGGTGGCTTGCTTGGCGGTCTAAACTGTGGCACCCCACCTGTCTCCATCTGGTGGGCTTTACTTGGCATCCATCTGATAGCCCCACTCACACTGTGATCTGGTGGTGCTCGGGTGGGTTCATCATCTGGTGGACTTGCTTCCTTGATCCGATGGCATCCTAAGCCCTCAGTCCGGTGTCCCCTTGTCCCTCTTGATCTGGTAGCATCACCACCCTCCTAGTTGATCCGGTTGCCCTTGCCACTAGTCTAATCTAGTGGCCCAGCCACCCTCGCGCCTTGATCAGGTGCCTTCCCTCATTCCTGTTGATCCGATTGTCACGCCCCGAGCTATGAATACAATGGAAGGATTCTCAGGAAAATGTGAACAACCGACATGATAAGTCTCTCGCAAGTGAGAAATCAGAGCGTAAGATAATCACATAAAAGTAATTGAAGTAATTGCTCAAAACTCCAACTTTACTTCACAATAATAATAAAAAAGTACATAAGACCATTACTTTTGACACCTTCCATCATAGGACTAAAGAAAATAGAAAATTACACTATGACTCGACTAGACACTAGATAACGCTGCACGAGAAACCATACGAGTCACAAGAATCACAAGAGTCAGGTGTCCTATGACAGAAGTACCTCCTCACTAGCAGAAAAGGTAGATACGTCCACTGACGTCTTACACCACACCTCAGGTATCTCCCACTCACCTCGAACGCTGCAACCAAGACACCTACCAAGTACTAAGGAACAAGAGTAACGAGTGACTAGTCAGGGTCACACCCGTTTGCGCTGGTGCAACGCCCCTGACCACGTGTGCACACACAAGCTCAATGTATTGAGCCAGACCTTTAGCTAGCTTTCCCCTCCCGTCAGACTCTAACGGCAAGACAAAGGGGCCCACGACAACTAGCCTACGAACCGTCCCTACCAGGAACTGCCCCGCCACCACTCCCAGGTGGGCCGACACATGAAAGTGTCGTCAGGCTACGACTAGTGGAGGCTCACTAGACACAGAGACTCAAAATACAAAAATACAAATAGGCTAACGCGTAACTGTCACAAGTACTCGAACAAAAGGTAGCGCCATACCACCTGACTCAAGACAGCCAACTAGACCTTCTAAAATAATGATCCGTGAGTCACAGGACTCGGGTCAATATCGCTACACAACACGGCAACACGCCACCCAATCAGCTTAGTCCCTAAGTTATAAATCACGAAAAAACACTAGTCCTCGGTCCCTAGGCTGCACATCAGACTCTTGATTTTGTATAACAAGGAAACATGAAACACGAGGGATCACCAAAGCCCTCGAGCCACATGGACATGCAAATCGACGTAAAATGATACCTCCAAGCATCCAAAACATAGTCTTGATCCTCACGGGATAGTCAAGACATTCACCGTGTCAACCACTGGGTCACAACCGAGTTAACCTGGCACCAATCGATCCTTAAACCAATTCTCAAAATACATGGCACACACTTCAGAGTTACGACACTTCCGAACAGCCAATAACACGGTCACAGTCCTCATAGGACGTCCACAACATCCATAGAACAATGGGATAACCAAGGGGTCGAAGGCAAGCCAACCGGAAGCCAAACCAACACGAAAGAAACCCTCTGGGTAGGTGGCAGTCATGTCCTGGCCGCTACCAGACAGCCCAGCCAAACTGTAGTCTCATCGGGTCTGCTACCCAAAGGTTGCCATCCCTAAAAGGTTGCCTCCTGAAGTTGGTGGTCATGGCCAGACTGCCATGTAACAAGAAACCCTAAACACATAAACTGACATGAGGTAGGTACATGGCGGTCTTATGGGGGCCGCAACTTGCATAAGGCAGTCACCCCAGAGCCGCCTCTTGGAAGTGGCAGTCATATCCGGACCGTCATCTTTAGACTACCTCAAGAAACACATGATAAGCCAAACAAGTGGTGGTCTCCCTCTGATCGCAAACTCAAGTGGCGGTTACTCGCAAGGCCGCTACTTGCGAACTGACATACGAGCCTAACTGACTTAAGAAGCCAAATAGCGGTCACCCTAGGGCCACTACTACCAAGTTGCTGTCAGAAGAAAGACCGCTACCCCGAACCGACTTAAAATGCTAAAGAAACCAAATAGTGGTCCTTCTCAGACCATTTCATCAAGTGGCAGTCCACCTAGGGCCGCCTTATCAAGTAGCAGCCTCTGATTTGACCGCTACCTCACTCTGATTCGAAAATCATAGGAGAGCTGAAAACCCGATCTTTCCATGGCCCAATCGTTCCCAAACGACGTGGAAACAGGCATAGACTCAATATAAAACTTCTACAAGCCGAAAGGGATCCAAAAAATCACAAAATGGTTAAGAAATGTGCGATTTCCACAAATCCACCGCACATGACTCACGTGGGTATCTGACCTCATACCGCCCCCAAATCACAACCAAATTCAATCAAACTGACCGAAATCGAATCTCGACATTCCAGGGGTTCATTTTCTACGATTAGAATCGAAAATGATCACCTGGAATAGCAATTTTGACTCACACCCCTGAAAAATGATTTTCACCCTAACAAGGGAAAACCTGCTCAAACTCACACCATTCGGCTTAAAATCGCGAGAGAAAGCAGGAAACGGGTAGAGCATCCATCCCCCTACCTTCATCGAAGATCTCACGAGTCGAAACTGCCAAATCCATGCCGAAAACCATCACACGAACTCCGCCAAGGCTTCGAATCCATAGAATGGGATCGTGCCAACACCACACTCTGATTCTCGCGCCTTCACGCTCTTGGTCATCTCCACAGCGTTGCCACCTTGTCCACCTCCGCCATGGTCACGCTCCCCGGGGGAGCGGAGAAGAGAGGAGAGAGAGTGAGAAACGTGAGTGAGGAGAGAGGAGAGAAGGTGAGGGTTTAAAAAGAAAAAGAAAAATTAAGAAATTACAAATATTTCTCGAATCCCGACTTGGGGCTTAGAGAAGATTTTCTACAACCCCTTTCTACTCTTGGGGATTCTTTGTTGCATCTTGTTTGCATCCATTTGAGTCATCTTCTTCCGGTTTAAAGGTGTATATTGATCATATCTCTTTCATTTGAGCATAGACTAATATTTTGGGGGATCATTGTATATCCTTTTATTTTGTCAAACTCATAATATTATCGTGTGTGGGCAGAGCTGCATCTCCGAGTGTGTGGATTCATTGTGGGGAAAGTTTCCCTGAGTTTGGTTGTGTGAAGACGGAGCTGCGACTTCATGTGGTTTTTGAGTCAGGGGTGTGTTCCCCGACGTTGTGTGTGTGTGTGTGCTGTAGTGGCAGCGTCTTGGGGCCAGGCCCTACGTGTGCATTACTGCAGAAGCAATGTGTGTGGTGTTGGGGTTCATCTCCGTGTTGCTACGTTAGTTATGTGTAGTGAAGCCTCACCGGGTTTCGGTGAGGGGTGAACGTAGGGAGCCCGTCGTGGTCCCGAACCACCTAAAAATCTCCGTGTTCCTTGTGATTGCCTGCGTGATTGTCCATTTCCTCTATCTCTGTTCACAGGTCAATTTATAGATTTTTACTCACTGCTCTACTACACATTGCTACCTCTACTATTTGTATTTGGGCGTAGTTAACTCGTTCTTTGCATTGTATATCCATGTGAGATCGGAAAGATTGAGAGAACATTTAAATCTCACTTGAGTTAGGCTAATTAGCGTAGTTATTTTTAATCCTTCAGTGATTAGTTTAGATTGTTTTAAAAATCCACCATCTCGACTGGGGGACAATTCAACCCCCTTCTTGCCCGCCATCTACTCTGGGCCAACAATACTCCCCTCATCTCGATGACCTGCACCCGAGACTGGTCTCAGTCGCTCCTCAGTCGTGTAGCGTCCGCTCTGAGTTACTCCATCTCCTCCTCCTCGGCATGATGATGGGCTGCTCCTGCACTCAGTCGCGCCACCTCCTCATGGAGACAAGTCACCTCGGCCGCCTCTGCTCGCCACTGCTCCGCCTCGGCCAATGCCATGGTCAGCTCTCTCATCTACACAGGCATTCCATTAGGGTTAGGCATAGGCATCATAAGCATTTAAGCCAAAAAGGAAACTCAGTTAGTTAGATTACCCTCTCCGTGCGAGTGGCCTCGGCCTCCTCAGCCCGAGCCACTGATCTCGCGAAGTCTGCGTCCCACTCGGCTCGGCCTCCAGCAGGCTGGGAAGAAGAGGATGGACCATCTGGTCCTTGCCGTTGTGCTCCCTCGGCTCGCTGCATTTAGAAGTCAGGGTCAGTTAATCATAAGCATAAATTAAGTCCAAGGTTTAGTGAAGCTCACCAGAAGGTCCAGTGCACCCCGGAGCTCATCACTCTACTGTACAGTGGCGTGGAGGAGGCCCTGGAGCTCCGCTATGCATCCCTGGGGGTCTAGCTGCATGTAGCAAGTCAAGGTGTCAGTGTATATGTGAATATTTCAAGTAGAGAAAGCATGAGTTTAGAAGTCCAAACCGGTCACCGGATGCCACGGAACACCTAGGCGCCATACCTTCGGGCATAGGCCTTCAGGTAGGCCTCATCATTGTCAGCTCGGGCCTTCACTTCCTGACCTCTCCGTGTCCAATCTTGCACTAGGTCAAGCACTCGGGTGACCCAACCGATGTCGCCGCTCAGGCCCTTCGAGGACCACCTGAAGCGCTTATCGTCCCGCGCTAGGAACTCCACATCTGGCTGGTGAACTCCTCTCGTCCTCATGATCGATAGATGATGGAGGGGCTCGATGATGTTAAAGCAGTGCAGCCAGATCTCTCGTTTGACGTATGATAGATCATGCGAAAGGTGAGCTAGAAGGGGGGATGAATAGAACACCAATGATTTAAAGCTAATTCGTAACACAAACAATGAAAGCCCTGTGCAGTAAAATGAGCTACCTAAATAGGCCAAAAAAAAAGACCGATGGTCTAAGGCTTAACAAGATAGAGTGAATGGAAGAGTGATCGAGCAGCTAACGTGCTTGGGCTGAAAGTGAAAACGCAGAAGAACAAACCACTCAATGAAGACAAAGAGCTTTTTAAGGTGGTTTGATTGCGATCTACAATCTACGTCCACCCCTTACTCCACTAGAGTAAGGCTTCCTTGCACTAAGCAATCAGAAACCGCAGACTCAGTCTGCAAACAAACACTGCCTGACAGCTTGCCCCCGAGGAACACTTTCCTCGCACTTCTGAAGATCAGAAGCAACACTGGAGGACCAACCTCCCTTCCTTCACAATCTGCAAAGGGAACCCCGTAAGCTGCTCCCAGCAACTTACTGACCAGAGGATGGTTCCTCTCTTCCTCCAAACACAATAGAGGGAATCTGGAGGATCAAATGGATCAAAGAAGGTGGGGCTATGGAGGACCTCTTTTAGTTCTGGTAATATGGTGGTCCATGTCATTATTTCCCCACTGTATGGTTGGTCTTTATCAGCCATAAGGGTAGATTGAATTGTAGCCGCTTCTAACTGGATGGGCTCCACACTTGGAATATTGGCAGTCATACAATAGATAGGATCAGATTCTTCGGGAATGGGCAAAAACACGAGAACTTCACTAGTACAACAGCCTACAGTGTAGACAGTGGTAATGGAGCCATAAGAGGGATGGGAAAAGTTAACGCCCCTAGGTGGACCTGATTTCATAGCATGCATGTCGGTCAACTTTATTTGCCACTTCAAACTTTGAATAAGATCTTCCACGGCCTCCACAAAACAAAACGATTGGAAGGTTGTGTGAAAAGAGTGGAAGGGTAGCATTTGACGAGCTTGCTCATTTTGGAAGGGGCAAAGGTCAGAGAATTCTAAGATTAGACTTCTCTTAAGCCACCTAACATGGGTTCCACCTATGACAATCTCACCTCCAAGGCTAGTGAATGACTCGAGATGGAGGTTGTGTTGGACTTTAACCTCAAGTCGGGTGGGGGCTTCCAATAAGGTGTGAGTCAAACTTAGGGCATCCTCTTGGGTTTGGTATGCCTTAATCAATGAGGGATCAGAGATGTAGATCATGGTTTCTAGGAGTTCTTCCACAGTCGCATCCCTAATTGAAGGTGGATTTGGAGGAGGTGGTAACTCGAGGATAGGCAAAGCTGGTTGAAGGGCTTCAATGGGTGTTTGGGGCTCAAATGCAGGTACGGGGAGCGCGTGCTTAGTGAGGCCTAGTGTAGTGGGTGGTGGAGCGGGAGGGCCAGCCACAGGCCAATAAGTGGGTGGGAGATACTTCTTGCGAAGCTTCTCCTTCATCATGGCCCAAGTTACAGACTCTTGGTATCGGGCCGTAAGACATCGCTCATCATCGAGCCAGTAGGCTTGGGCCCGATCTCTCAACCTTCTCGTGGCGAACCTCACCTTCTTGAAATGTGACCAGTCATCCCTATCTAAGTAGAAGTCCATTTTGGCTTCCCAATCAAGGTAAATCGTAGGATTATAGGAGCCAATGATTTCTTGGGTACCCCAATGAGCACTATAGGGATACGATGTTCTATCCCTGAATTGGTTGTTGGGATGGGGTGAGGGGCCGACTTGTTGGGAGGTGGGGTGCATGGACATATCAGAGTGTAGACCGAGGATGTGCACGGGTCCGGACTGTAGGTGCAGACAACTAATAATGGCGGCCATGGGGCCTAATCAGTGGTCAAGGACATATGCAGTGGAGATGCAAACTAGCCCTAGGATTCAGTGTGCAGGAGCAAGCCGAGAACTTGCTCTGATACCAAATTTGACACGGGATGGGACCCGATCGGAGACTTGGACCAAATGGACAGCAAGCAAGTCCAAACAGGCCGAGCTGGACACGACGGACAGACACGCGGCGCACTCAGAATTTAGGTGTAACCAGTGATGGGGAGGAGGGGTTTGGCCCACAAGCTATCTATGTGGTCAAAACTCGTGAGGTGGGTCAGTGGAAGGCCAACCTGAAGGGGTGGGAGCACCTGGATTCAGCCAGGGCAGACCTCGTGCCGGAGGGCACATTGGGGTTCGCTCTATCGCGTGGCAGCAAACTCACGTGTAACGGCAGTCAAGATCGGGCTCTCTCTCACTGTCGGCGTGAGATCAAATAGAATACGAGGGAACAAACCACAGGAGAGCAGGTGGCCAGCCACGTACCTTACCAAGTGTGAAGCGGCTAGCGTCGGTTGGAGACGAAGGAAAGCCAGGACGCGTGTGCACCCGGCTAGCACACTGCGTCGATGAAGCTTCTGGTCCAACCTTCTAGTACAATCAAACTAAATCACTCCACGTAAGGAGGGGGGAGATCAGGGAGGGGGCACACTGTACAACACTTACCCTCGCGTAGGAGGGGGGAACACAGGGAAGGGAAAGATGAACTAGCTCCCTACGCACAGTTCTAGTGGACAGAACCGAATTGTCTCCCCGAGTACGCTGCGCACAGAGGTCTGAAGAGGATGCCGTCAGTGTTCAGACGGAGCTGGGGAAGTGTAGAGGTGCTCTAGAAAGTTTGGTGTCATTTCGGGGACGTAGGAGGGCAAGGCAGGTCGTAGAAGACAACCTGCACGAATCTGTCCAGTCGGACAGGTCTACGCAGTCGGCGTGTAGAGGCTGGTGCGCCCTCCACAGAATTGGGAACGAGGTGAGACTGATGGGGTTGGAAGAAGAACTGAGTCCTTTACGTACCATCAAAATTTCAGCAACATCTGAACACTGAGTAAAGCGTGGTCATCTCTATATTGAGGCTCTATTATAAGAATAAAGGATTTTTGCTTGATCTGAGAATTAGGATCATCCAGTGGGCCAACAATATCAAAAGCCCACATAGAGAATAGCCAAGGAGCGGAAAGAGGATGAAGAGATGAAGCAGGAGAGTAAATCTTATCAGCATGGAGTTGGCACTGAAGACACCTACGAACATAGGTGGAGCAATTTTTTTTTTTTGAAAAACCTAGCCTAGGGGTAAATGGAAAGTGCACCTCTTGAGAGGAGACACTTGAACCACCAGACCACTAGGAGGCTACATAGGTGGAGCAATCCTCTTCTAGGGTTGGCCAGTAATAGCTCTGTCTAAGAATCTTCTTTGCCAAGGCATGACCATTGACATGCCCTCCACACTCACTCGAGTGAGCTGCTTCAACAACCTTCTAGGCCTCATCATCGTCTAGACACCTCATAAGAACTCCATTAAGAGCATGCCTATACAACTCTCCTATAATGATCGTGTATCTGGAGGCGACTCTTCTAATGGCCTTGCGTTGCTCGGCGTTGGCTGATTCTGGGAATGAACCATCCCTACAATACTGGTCAATTTCATGATACCAAGGTAATTCTTCTTCGTCTATGATCTCCTCGAGCTCAGTTATATCCTTCCCTTAAATCCTCCAACTCGACCTTCTTCTCTACAGACTTCCTAAGGTTATCGAACCATGGATCCTGAAGGGAAGGAGCATCTAACCGCTGGACCACAATGGTCTCGGTGGGGTGACTGAGAGGGAAGGAGAGGGAAGAAGCAAGCGATGTAAGTGCATCGGTAAGAATATTCTGAGATCGAGGGGTATGGATGTAAATGAGCTTACAGAATTGCTTAGCCAAGAGTGTGACAAAATCTTGATAGGGTTTGAGTTTAGGGTCACGAGTGCGATAGGTGGAAAGGACCTGGCGTAGCACCAACTGAGAATCTCCTATGATGTTCAAGTATCGCGCGCCTAGAACATAGGCGTGCTTTAACCCAGCAAGGAGAGCCTCATACTTGGCTATGTTGTTGGTAGCAGAAAAAGAGAGCTGGTATGTGAAGGGGATGGTTACTCCCTCCGGAGTGAGGAGAACAGCGCCGATCCCACGGCCCTGAGAATTAAGTGTGCCATTAAAATGTAAGGACCAGAAAGGGTGATGATTGAGCACAGTAAGGTGTTCATCGGGGAACTCGTCCTAGATAGAATCTATACGAGGGACAGATGAATGAGCAAGATGTTCAGCAATAGTATATCCCTTGATCGCTTTCTGAACGATGAAGGTAATATCAAATTGGGAGAGAAAACTCTGCCAGCGAGCCAATCTACTAGAGAGGACAGGTTTTTCTAAGAGGTAGCGGATCGAGTCCATTCTAGATATCAGCTTGACGTCATGGGCAAGAAAATAATGTTTCAATTTTTGAGCTACCCAGACCAACGCTGCGCAGGTCTTCTCCATGATGGTGTACTTCGCTTCAGCAGGATTGAACAACCTAGAAAGGTAGTAGGCTTCCCTTTCCTTTCCCTCATCATCAACTTGTGCTAGGACAACTCCTAGGGAGTCCTCAATAATAGAAATATATAAAATCAGGGGTTTCCCAGGGATTGGGGGTTGCAAAACTGGGGGATTAGACAAACAAATCTTCAGATCCTCATTGGCCTTTTGACATTCTTCGTTCCACTCAAACTTAGTTCCCACCTTCAACAGTTCATAGAATGGGCGGCACCTTTGAGAATGTTGTGATATGAATCTCCTAATAAATTGTAAACGCCCGATCAGTCCTCGAAGCTCCATAATGTTCTTCGGCAGTGGCATATCCATGATGGCCTTTGCTTTGTTTGGATCAATCTCAATCCCCCACTTACTAACTATAAAACCTAGTAGTTTCCCTGATGATACTCCAAATACACATTTCTTTGGGTTCATTTTCAAACTATACTCCCTAGCCCTTTGTAATACCTTAGCCAAAACGATGGGGTGTTCTTCCTTCGTCCCAAATTTCACCAAGATATCATCCACGTAAGCTTCCATATAGACGTGCATCATATCGTGGAAGATTGTCATCATCACCCGTTGGTATGTGGCACCTACGTTCTTTAATCTAAACGGCATGATCACATAGCAGTAAGTGCCCCATGGCGTGGTGAATGAGATTTTCTCTTAATCTTCGGGAGCAAGATGGATTTGGTTATATCCTGAATAACCATCCAGAAATGAGAGGGCTTCATACTCAGCTATGTTGTCCACTAACATGTCGATATGAGAAAGTGAAAAATCATCTTTCAGACATACTTTATTCAAGTCCCTGAAATCAATACAAATTTAAACTTTTTCATCCTTTTTCATCACAGGGACTATATTTACCACCCATTGGAGATATAAAACAACTCGACTATTCCCCGTGGGGTGCGCCGGTGTTGTTCGTGAAGAAGAAGGATGGTAGTTTGAGGCTGTGCATCGACTATCGTCTGTTGAACCAGGCGACTGTTAAGAATAGGTATCCATTGCCTCGGATTGATGATTTGTTCGATCAGCTTCAGTCGGCCCGAGTGTTTTCGAGGATCGATTTGAGATCGAGCTATTATCAGTTGCGGGTTCGAGTGTCTGATGTGGAGAAGACTACATTCCGTTCGAGGTATGGGCATTATGAGTTCTTGGTGATGTCATTCAGGCTCACCAATGCCCCTACAACATTCTTGGATTTGATGCATAGGGTGTTCCGTTCGTACTTGGACCATTTCATGGTTATGTTCATGGACGGCATCCTTGTGTATTCGCGATCTGCCGAGGAGCATGTGCATCATTTGAGAGTGGCGCGATTCTTCCTCGAGGTTCGAGGGGGCTGTGCGGTGGTTCTTAATTGTCAGCTCGTTGAGCTGAGTGTTCAATCGGCATTGGGCATATTTTTCTATCTTAGATTGTAGTTTTGTTGGACTGAACTCTGTTGTAGTTAGATTATTTATTTCTGTTAATTGTTGAATTATCCTACTTTATTTCCTATTTCTATGTACACCACATCTACCCTTTTAGCCCTTCCGAGCCCTCCGACTCATGGGCGGCGGGCCAGGATTCAAATGTTATCAGGTTATCCCCGGTATACGGATCTTGGGTCGTTATAGTTGGTATCAGAGCCAGGTTGTGAATGTACATGGGAATTCAAGATATTGTAGTGATCAGAGTCCATAAGGTCCAACACAGTTGGCCATTGACATAGGGTTATGTGTTTGTTTTTAGCTTCATTTCCCGAGATAGAGTTTGAGTGCGCGGTATTGGCGCTGTGAACGCGGTTGCTGCTCTGTTGGAGTGTCGGCGTAGGGCCTGAGGATCGAGATCGAGAACTTTCTCCCCTTGAGATGGTGGCCCCGGTTGTGCTGCATTGGGTAGAGGTTACTGGCAGGCGTGAGTTCGTGGTGCTATGTTCGAGGAGTTCGCAGCAATGTCTGCTGGCTGCTGAGGATTGCTCGTGGTTAAGTGGCTGTGAGCGTGCTCTGAGGGAGCTGTTGTCAGGTTGGCCATCCCAGTTTGAGGTTTATCTAGCCCTTGAGATTTGAGATCGTGGTTCGAGGTTACAGAGCGAGTGCTCTGGTCGAGAATTGTGCTCAGGCGAGTGGAGAATCTTTCTGGATGAGCTGCTGATTGTCAAACCAATTTTTCTCGTCAAGCTCTATGGTGTCAGAAATGACGTGTCGGTCCCATTTATTTTACGGATTTCAAGGTAGGATTGGGCAGAGTTGTCCCAGTAAGCTCTTTGTCTTGCGTTCCTGCGTGAGAGTGGGTTGTGGTTGCTCTAGATTTGGTTTGAGATCGTATGGTAGTGGCAGGTTCGGGACTCGAGGATGGGCATTGGCAAGTGCCGGTTATGGTTCGTGTTACGGCTCTTGGCGTGGTGGTCCGCGCGGTGGCAGCTCGAGGATGGATTGGTGTTGGCACGGATGGATTCGAAAGAATGATGTCCGGTGGCTAGAGATGTTGCAGCCTTCGAGCTTGGCATTCTGGTGGATTTTCTTCGCTCCTTGGTAAGAGTTTGGGCATGTTAATGGTTTCAAGATCAGAGGCAGGCATAAGTAAGGAGCGTGCGACAGTGGCTAGTGATCAGCGGGGCGAGTGCTCGAGGCGTGGTGAGTCGCAGTTCGAGCAATTGCGATGGTGGTGCATCGGGAGGTGTTGCGAGTGTGGTCCGATGGAACACTTGGTGAGTGTTGTCGGAGGAGCTGACCTGACGACGGCATTGGTTTCACTGGAAGGTGCGATTCCCAGCGTGCGTGACGTTAGAGGTTAGGTCGAGTGTGGGGCTCTCTCCCGATTTGTCAGAGGCATGATTGGGTTCTCCTCTGTTGAAGAGGATCGTGCTTTTGCCAAGCTTTGTCGTTTGGCATTGCGTGATCAGATGAGTTGGCCTCTCTTGTGTGCCATGAAGTCCGTGTGAGACACGTCATGTGTTTTGGCAGTATGGCTGTCTGCGAAAAGCGCTGCCCATCCCCTGATGTGTAAGGGTGTTGCCGCTACTCCGGAAGGATGAGTGCCAGTTGGGTAGTGTTCGCGAGAACTTGTGGCTGGTGTTGTGTTTTCTTAGGTGTTGTGAATCCTGTTAGTATTGGTGTGCTACAGGCCAATTTCGGGTCGGGTAGGTCCAATAGTTGTACGATCTTGTTCATTAGTAATAAAGTGGTATTTGAGCGTAAATATGTAATTGTATATTACTTTACGTTGTCCCTAGGATATGTGGTTGTAAAGTCAAATCGAGATGGGATCCCGATCGTGAGACTCGATCGACGGAGTGAGGCGGGGTGACTCGGGGTGACACAAGGCGACGCGGGCTAGGAGGACAGCAAGGATGGGTCGAGGATCGGGAGACAGAGGCACGGCGAAGCTCGACCGTGAGTTCGGGGTGCCGTAGTGTTCGTGTAGTATTTTCTTCGTGGATCGGCGTCCTCGGTGTGTGGAATCTTCGGTGGAGGTAGGGGGATGGTTCCCTAACCCGCGTACTTTCTTTTCTCGCATTTTATAGGCTGAGGAGAGGCCGAGAGTGGGTTTATTTCACGCCGGGGGCAAAATCCCATGTTTAGGGTGAGTGGTAGTTTTCGGCCGATTCGAGGCCTGATTATGGTTTGAGTCACGTTTTTGGGTTGTGGGAATGCCCAGAGATGACTTCCCCTTGTTTTCCCCTTCGATTGGGATCGAATAGGGCATGGAACCAAACTCACGGCAGAGTTCAGACCATCTGCGGGTGAACGCAAGAGGCGGCCACTTTAGTGGCCATCCTTGCCCTGGTCTCGGCGGCCATGACCCTGGCTGCCCAGGTCACTGGGCGGCCACAAGTCTGGCCGCCTAGGAGAGAGGGCGACTAGAAGGTTGGCCACCCTCTGGGAGGCCCTGGCTTGGGCGGCCATTTCGATGGCCGCCCAGCCCTCTGGGCGGCCAAAAGGTTGGTCGCCCAGCCCAGTGAGGTCCGAGCCATCGTGTGTCGTGTCTCCTTGTCTCGAGGTGTCCGTATGTGATACAGATTTGTGGGAAAAGTGTCCGAGTGTTTCTTCATGATTCCGGAGGTGTCGTGTTGCCTCGATTTGCACACCTGTGTGTTGGGAGGGTCCAGGTGACCCTGCGTGCATATTCTGGGTTTCCGTGTTACTATTGAGAGAGTCCCCGTGAGTCGGTTGAGTGAGGAGGGCCTTCCTTGCATGATGTGGGTTTCTTCGAAAGAGGCTTCCGAGTGGGCCATGTGTATGGCCTAGGACTATGAGTACAGTCAACCAGCCTGGGGCTGGAGGTTTCCTGTGTGTCCCTTGGATGAGGGATTACCTTGGCGGCCTGTGAGCTGCCTCGGTATTCCTACTACCATAGTTTATGACCTAGGCATAGGCCAGATTGATGGCATGGAGCCGTCCTGGTATGACTGTCTTGACCCGAGTTGTGTGACTCAAGGGCCATTGGGTTTAGTAGGTCTAGTGGGCTATCTAGAGTTTGGTGGCATCATACCACCTGCTACTCCGTGTTACTTGCAATGGGTGCGTGTGTGACTTTCCATGTTCACGTTGAGTGACCTGCCACTAGTCGTAGCCTTCTTAACGTACGCATGTATGGACTCACCCGAGAGTGGTGGAGGGGCTTACCCGAGAGAGATGATTTTTAGGCTGGTTACCGTTGGGCCCCCACGCGCAGTCGAGTCCGGGCTTCGAGGGAAGAACCAGCTAGAGGGTCAGACCTAGGGCGTATGGTCTGTGTGTGCACACATGGCTGGGAGCGTCGAACCCATGCTGACCAGCACGATTCCAGCTAGTTCTTATTTTATGTTCTTGGTTACTAGTACGGTGTCTCAGTCTCCGCCTGTGGCGTGGTAGGGAGACACCTGAAGCTGTGGACTAAGTCATCCGTGGATGCATCCAGCCTTGCTTCTGGTGGGCAGTGCTTTCATCACGTGACGTGAGTTTTCTCGTGAGTCGAGTTTCGCTTCACGTCTGCGAGACATGGTCTTGCATGGAGTTCCGGGTGTTTTCCCGATGTCGAGGTCTAGGGGTTCGGTGAGCGTCACCGAGGGCTTTCCCCTAGATGACGTTAGACTCTCGACGGCGTGGTCATTTTCCCTTAGCGTGGCTAGGGTGGCTTGTGGCCTAGTGGTCCCCCAATTGTGGGATTGGGGCATTGGTTTTCATTCCGATAGAAGTAGCTATAGAGCTGAGATTTTATCATTCACCGAGTTACTTTTCCTACCATTGTTACTGTTCATGTTGCGGTTGTTGTTGCTTTCCATTATCATTATTTTTGGTTGAGGTTCTGCGGGACCCCTACTGAGCCAATGATAGGAGGCTCACCTATGGTTTTCAGGTGTGACAGTTCTTCCTCGAGGTTCTAGGGCGTTACGTGGATGTTCTTAGTTGCCAACTCCTCAGTTTGAGTGTTCACTTGGCATGTGGTACGTTTTACTACTTTAAACTATACTTTCTATTAGACTGGACTCTGTTGTAGTTAGATTATTTATTTCTGTTATATTATATCTGTTATCCTGGTTTATTTCTTATTTCTATGTACACCACACCTATCCTTTTTCCCTTCCGAGTCTTCGAGCTCGTGGGAGGCGGACCGAGGTTCGAGTCACGCCGGTTCCTTTTCGGCACTCAGATCCAGGGTCGCCACAGGGAGTTTATAGGGTACACCAAAAAATGGCGATAATTTTACAATCAGTTGGTGTCAAACGACTCCCTGTAACGTCAGCGTTCCATAGTCGCTGATTTCGTGTCGATTGGCAGTCATTCGGGACCGTTAGGAGCCCGGGAAGTCTGGTGGTTCCATTTGGGTCGATTTGAAGAAATCGCCCATTTCTCTTCATTTCTCAGCCAATTTGACTCCCGTCGGAGTCCAGATGTTCAGTGGTGTGATTGTGGTTGTATCCCCTTCATTTCGGAATGAACGGGGCGTGGAAAGGTCACGATCGGGCCGATCCCATGGCTTGTTCACCGTGACGCCTACACGATAAAATAGTAACCATGTACAGCTTAGCGCGGCTGGTTTTGGACCGTTTAGTCTAGGTCGGTTGGGCGTCTGTACGGTCACGCGATAGACTGCCCAGTGGATGGCACGGCCAGGTGTGAGCCATCTAGTCCACTTGAGCAGCTGGTTCTTAGCCGTGCTATTTTACTGTTGTGTTGAGAGGCCAGGGCTTGACCACTTAGCGTGGTTGACCTTGGGTCAACAGTTTTCTCGCAGTTCGTGGAGTGGTTTTCCTGTAACCGTCCCACTTCATGAGCGGTCCATCTCTATCCGTTCTGATTGCCATTTGACCGATTACTGTAGTAGGTCGGTTGGAGTGAACGGCTTGGAATGTACCATTTTGTCTCCTTGGGCTGCCACCTGTGGACCGTCCAGTTCCCTGAGCGGCCCCTTGGTGACCGTGCAGTGAGTTCTATCCGTTATTGTGTTTGTTGGTCGTGATGGCTTGTCCCGTGTCCGTATGTCCGTGTGTGTGCCCTGTTTGACTAGCGTTAGACGTTTAGGTTGATTAGGGCGTTGTCTCTAGCGGTTCTAGCTTGGACTGCTAGTGTCCGTGAGTCTATCAGGTGGTCTGACTAGATAGGTCGATTCAAGGTTGACTGAGTGCGGTCTACTTCTTGACTACTATAGTTCCTTAACGACCCAATCCAGGACTGCCAAAGTCCTTCTCTCTGTGTGCATAGGGCCTCTTCCTAGATTGCTTGGTTTGCCTAGCGGCCGAGTGATGGATCGCTTATGCCCGGATTGTCATTTTCCTGTCGTTTTAATTTTTGCTTGTCTTGGCTTGAACTTGTGGTTAGCCCGTGACCCATGGATGTCTGTTGGCATCCTATGAGGGCTATGACCAAAATGAGATGGCCAGGAGTGCTTGTGTATGGCATCCTGTCTGTGTGTCGTTGTCGGGTTCTGGTCAACCCGGTGTGACCTAGTGGTTAATAAATGACCTTGTGCATATCTCGATAGTTCTGTCTAGCCCGAGACAGTGGTTCTGGACGCCTGGAGGTATTATCTTACCTCAATTTGCATGTCCAGGTGTGCTGAGGGTTCTTGGAGTTCCCTCAGGTCTCCGTGAGTCATTTCTTGCAGTTGTGTCATTTCCTCTAGCTTAGGATTAGACCGATTGACGGCTCATTCCGCTTCGTGCGATGATCTTGACTTCGAGTCGTGAGACTCAGGGATCATTGTAGTTTCAGGTCTAGTCACCTTGTCCTGTGTCTGTCGACAGTTGGTGTACTACCTTGGTGCTTCATAGTACGTGCGATAGTGCTTTCTTGCCTATCTGTACTCCAGCACTCGTGTTTTGGAGTTTGTGTCTAGTGAGCCTCCACAAGTCGTAGCTTGACGGCACGTTACGATGTGTCGGCCAACCTAGGAGTGGTGGCATGGCAGATCTCGAGATACGATTTTTAAGCCAGTTCCGTGTGCCCCGGTCCAACTGTAGCATCCTGCAGAGGGGAATACTAGTTGGAGGCCTGGCTTAGGTGAGAGCCAGTGTGTGCACACGTGGTCAAGGCCGTTAGGACTTGCGCCGATAGGCGTGACCCTAACTAGTCACTCATTACTGCAGTTCCTGTTCTAGTTCGGAGCGTACCTCAATCTCTATCGTTGTGGGCATCCGTAGAGAGGTACTTGAGGCGTAATGTAAGATGTCGGTGGACGTAGCTAGTTGTTCTTCTAGCGAGGAGGTGCTTCCATCACGTGACGTGTGACTCTCGTGTTTCTCAGAGTCTGTGTCCCCTTCCGAGTTAGCCTGTTCGGGGTTCTGTCCAAGATCAACTTCCCCTGCTGAGTTGGCCTATGTCTAGCTTTGCCCAGGGCCAGCTTGTTGTGGCATGCATGATGCTCCCGTCGCGTATGCAATTATGTTTAGGGGAGCGTGCATGACAATGCAGTCGTGCGAGCTGTAGAGTCTGTCCTGTCTGTCTAGCTCTTCTTCTAGGCTTGTTGTCTGGTCTCGTAGGCTGTTGTCTTAGGCCTCGTGCTTGTCGACAGATTGGTAACTCCTGACCTTTCGAGTTCGGGGTTAGCCTTCTGTCGTTTCTTGGAATAGCTTGGCGCCGAGGTCCTCTCGGTAGCCATGTTTTATCAGTACGGCTTCTTCCCTCTTCCCTTACCTGTTCCCTACTCCTGCTTCCTCTTCTTTACAGCCTTGTAGCTAAGGTTTCCTGCTTTACTACTACCTGCTAGTTTAGCGTGTTACTGCGTTATTTTTTAGTGGGGATCCATGTGACCCCTACTGAGCCAGTGACACAAGCCTCACCTCTACTTTTCAGGTGGGTGGCATCATTTTGCTTTCGCGGTTCCTGGTGCAACGTGTCCATAGCTGCCAGCGGTGCCTGCATCGGGCTTCCCCCGACCTCAGTGTACGTCTTTCTTTTCTGTTGACTATACTACTTGTCTTTTCTTTGGACTGGACTCTAGTATAATTGTTAAATTTAAACTGTTCTCCCCCCCTTCTGGAGTGAGACTCTCAACCTATCTCTCCACTTTCTCTCTCCTCCCCCTCCCACCTACTTTCTCTCTCTCCTTCCCTCATTCAAGAGCCACCTCAACTTCCCACAACACCTCTTTACTCCACCCCAGCCCCAAGGTAGCATCCACCACTCCCCACTCCACCCTCCAACCACCAACCACCCACTCCCCTTCCCCTAGCACCTCTCCATCTCCCAAAGGCTAAAGGGACTCAAACCCTTGGCCAAATTCAAATCTCCCTCCTAGCTAGTTGTGCCCTCCCATCTCTCCATCCCCCTCTCACGCCCTGGTCGACCAGCCCACTCCACCCCCACCATAGCCCCTTGGCCGACCCCCCTCCTCTCCTATAGTCTCTCTAGTGCACACCTAGCCCCCCCTTGCCCTCTCCAGCCAACTCCAGCATAGCTTTGCCCTTACCTTAGCTCCCTCAGCTCCCCAACAGTCCTCCAGCAACTCCCCTCCCCTTCCCACAGCTATCAGCCCCCCATCTCCTTGCTAATCCTTCACCGACCCCTTCAACCATACCCCATTCATCTTTAGACCCAGTCCAGGGTTGCAGGCAGCAGAGCACTAGCAGCTTGCAGAGATAGCCATGTCGCCACCTCGAGGGTTCAGGTAGCATACCATATACTAGTGGATTCTTCGTCTAGTCTGCTTCACAGACGAGGTGGTCTCGCCGTCATCCGACCTCAGAGTGGTCCAGAGGAACTAATCTCGCCAGGTTGCGCATCATGTACCCGACAGGCGACCTGAGGCCAAGTGCAGAGGCTCCCATGACCAGCTCGACAAGGATCCTGGCACAACCTTCGGAGGGGAAGAACTACGTCTAGTCCTCTTCTAGACCCTGAAAGGAGGAGTCCATTCACCCACCGGAGCACTGCATTCCAGCCATCTTCATTGAAGTGCGCAGACTGATCCTGTCTAATCCAGGTTGGACCCACCCCTGCTCCTCTAGTCAGTACTTCCCTCTCTGACCTTAGTTTTATATAGATCTAGAGGGGCGGTGAATAGATCAATCCCCAAATAAAAGTCTATAGTAGCTAAAACAATGCGAAATTAAAATAAACTACTGTATGACAATCAGGAAAATAGCAAATCTTAGCAACTAATTCTAATAGACAGTCAGTCACTCATCCAAGTGTGGTACGATGGCGGAGGCTGGCCTCACGCAAGGGGTGAAATTCCACATAGGCATGACCTATCCTTCCAACCACGCCTTTTGATATACCTGGTGGATGAAAGACTCAACAGTAGATAGAATAGAACAATTAGAATTAATCACTTCTCAATCGGTCCTAGACATTCATCTAGCTTGAAGTAGAGTGAAATGTGAAATGCACATGGCCAAGAAACAATCACACGAGAGACATGCGATTTTTAGGTGGTTCGATCTCCTGCAGAGATCTACGTCAACCCCACACTTAAACCAACTATGGCTTCACTGCTGATTCACAGCTTCCAACTTGCTGATCCACAGCTTTGGGGAAACTTCCCAACATTCACTGAGCCTTACTACTTAAGCTTCCCAAAGGAGTCCTCCTCTATCACTGGGCACTACAGCTTGCCACAACCGCTGACTAACAACTTGAGAAATAATATTTCGTAATAGAAAATGAACCATTTACTAGAGTTGTCTAGAATTGTCTAAGAAACGTACTTACCAAAGTTTTAAAATTCTGTCCATTTAACGCGCTTGTACTAGACCGTTAAGAACTATAATGGTGTGGGCCAGATGCGTTAAATACACTGAGTCCAATCCATTGTTCTTTCTAGATTCAGCCCAGTTTAACGGTCTAATAGTAGTCCGTTATGTACTTTAACAGTCCTTGGAAAGTCCGTTATGCTTCTTGTGTAGATTAACCTAAGGTTTGACCCAAGGGTTGATATTCCAAAGTGCCTAGATGGATTTTATGGTCTAGGACTTGTCATATTGTCTAAAGATACTTAATGAATTAATGGAAGATAAGAAAGATATCGTTATGCTGCCGAAATTATCTTATAAGCATAACTTAGTCTTAAATCGTTCTTAGTTTCTTATATTCCAGTTGAAGCATTCATTATTGATTATTATTATCATCATCACATTATTGGAATTGTTACATTACTGGCCATACTTTCTTGCTTAAAATGTGGAGATTAACTTGATTTATACTTGAAGATGCAATCGAGCACTGATTGTATTCAAGGGCTCTATGCTAGTCCCCTCGGCTGATTGTTAGAAACATACTATTTTATAAACCATGGGATATGATGCTACTGGCGTCGCATTACGCTGGGAGTACTTTCTCTATAAATAGGCGAAATCCACGGGATCAAATTCTACATGACTTTCTTGCTTGTTACATGACCCCCGGCCCCCCCCCCCCCCCCCCCGCCCCCCACCACCGGGGGACTCCTCCTACAGCGACGGTGGAGACATAAAGAGAGAGAGAGAGCATAGAGGGAGTGGGGGGACACCGGAAGGGGAGACTCCCTTCGGCGATAGTAGGCAATAAGGAGAGGGAGGGAGAGAGAGAGGACGAAGGGTGATGGATTCTCAAAGGAAGTCGCTCCATGTAACGACCCAAGAATTGAATACCGAGCCAAACCCGATACCATTCGGATCGTGCACCGTCACTCACGAGCTGGGAAGCTCAGAAGGGTTCAAATAGGTGTCACAGGAGTGTACAAAAATCTAAAATAAATGTAAAAATTAAAGTGCTAAAATTAAAATTTACATTTATAAATAGATTTACACAATTTTACATAGCTTTCAGTCTAGAAATACAAGTCCCAAATGTACAACTCAACAAAAGAAAAGTACAAAGCCTTGGGGCATACCCTGCTGGCAGAAGCTGGCGACGCTAGGACACTTGGGCGCTGCTCAAGGCCTTTGTACAACGAGGAGGCACACTAGACCTGAAGAGAAAAGGGGTGAGACTTATCTAATTGGCTCAGTAGGGGTCTTGCAGATCCCCATCAAAACAAAACGTAACGAACAATGCAGTAAGTAAAAGGCATAAGGAACTATAAAGCATGAAAGATAATAGGCTAAAAGATCAGCACTAAATGCACATAACCACGCTAAACTACTAACTGCCAAAAGCCTACACAACAATGGACTACCTCGAGTACCGAACATAAACCATGTCGAACCAAGTTCTCATAATTTGGACTAGAAAGACTGGATCACGGCAACCCATCTTGAAATCTTTCTACTGGCGGACGACCACTAAAATCTAGGCTACCAGGTAGACTCTCAATTGGTAAATGGAAGGACGCGGTTATACTACCGGAACAAGACACTCAAAGATAGCAAGGGACTACATTTCAATCACGCCTAACAAAGGCATGGAGTCGGTAAAACTTTGAACCTAGTCACGCGTGTACCATGGCTAATCACAGTAACCCACGAATTGATACCGTACAATAGGGTGCCCTTGGCCGCCTGAACAATAAGCCACAACGGTAAGAAACTAGGGTCACCACACGCGAGTGACAGGAGTACTATCCACTGGAAGTAAGGCCGGATGTATCCACTTACGACTTAGTCCACAGTCTCTGGTGTCTCCTTACATGCTCTAGGCAGAAACTGAGACACCGTACACGGAACACAAGACAAGGGTCTAGTCGAGGTCATGCTCGTCAAGACGAGTCTGAAGTCCCCAACCATGTATGCACTGATGCGGGACGACTACGAGACTCGACATGGACGGGTTGCGACCTTGGACTCTATAGGACGATGCGACTAGTTGGATGATGCGACCAACAACGATGATACATTGCGGCACCTAAAGGGCTCCAGAAGAGGCAATATGCCCCAATAAGAAGCTTTAACTCACGGTCGTCCCCATCAAGGGAAGCGCGACGATCTGCACGGTTGAGTAACCGGCTTTGAGTCTTGGGTGGCTGGCTCACTCTCACGCTCAGAACGAGTCGCGGGACGGGTCTCACACTCACACTCACAACGGTGATCAATATATGACTAGCTAAGAAAATAACTACTCACATGTAGCGGCAGACGGATGTATACTAGCTAAGCAAGGAAGACAAAGTAAGAGGCGAATGTACCTCCACGCTCGGGGCGTGGGGAAGACTTCCCGGCAGAGAACCGTCACTCCTGGTACAAATGGCAAGTTAATTACAGAAAGATAGTTAAGGCCCACTCCACGCAGGGAGGTAATAGGTTACAATGGGGTCTGGGAGGACCGTTCTTGGGTTGACGGGCAGCTATTTGGGCTGGAGTCGTGCCGCTGGTCTGACTCGGTCCCGACTCGATTCTGTTCCAACTCAGTACAGCACGGGAGCTTTGCAATTGGGACGGTGGTTTCCGATCGACTTCTCACTGTGGCGACTTGCTGGGACACCACTGATGGGTTGCCAAGCAACCTTCGGGAGCGGCGGTCGTCGACGGTGGGCCGGTGTATTTTCTGAGGATTTAATCCTCGAACTGAGTTACTGGCCTGTTCACGGACCTGCTCTGCGCGCCTTCATGAAAATATTTTTTGTGACCAGAGCCAGTATTGGATTGACACAAACTTGGTCCCGTTGGATAGAGGACTTAGAGGGATACGGCATATAATTTTCTCAGGTCCATCAGGTGAAGGGATTGAAATGAGAATGACGGTGCCTCAGAGGTTTCTGCTGGCTCGGGTTGACAGACACACAGGGCAGCAGGGAAGCTATCTGGTTATGGGTCTTGACTGAAATTCAAATGTGGGATTTGGGACATGGTGGTTTTTATAGGGCCTTACATTAATTGGCAGCCAAATTTCACATTGACTGGAGAACCTCTTCGGTCTATAACCCTCAGGCTAACGGTCTGGCCGAGGCCTTCAACAAAACCCTTTGTAAGCTATTGGCTAAGATAGTTAGCCATTGAAAGTAGGACTGGGGTGAGAAGGTGTTTGAGGCATTGTGGGCCTACCGAATGATTTACAAGACCTCTACGGGATGCTCACCATTCTCCCTTGTTTATGGGGCAGAAGCCATCATCCCCATCGAGATTCAGTTAGCATCTTACCGTGTAGCGATTCACACCGGCTTTGTCAGTCCAGAAGAAGATGAATATCAGAGAAGACTAGAAGAACTTACCAGCCTAGAAGGCAAATGGCTCGAAGCTTATAAACATCTACAAGTGTATCAGGCCCGCATGGCTTAAGCTTACGATAAGCTCGACAAATAGCAAGCCTTTAAACAAGGTGATCTCCTCATGACTAAGGAAAAGGAAGTCATGGCGGGACATTCTAGTGAAAAATTACAACCTAACTGGTGAGGTCCATATGTCATTCATGATATCTACGAGGGTGGGGCCTACACGGTTGTCGACCACAAGGGTAATAAGCCATTCCCACCTCTCAATGGCAAACACATGAAGCTATACCACCCTCCAGACCATGTGTTCACATGCCATCCAGACTAAGGCGCATGCCCCAACCGTCACCAACAAATCCCGTAGCCACCCTCTCTAGCGGGTGGGACTAGTCACTTCCTCCAGTCCTTCTCACTGATGAAGCACCATGGCCAGTTAGTCCATTCCAACGTTAGTGCCTTATACTAATGACGGCTAGTATCCTAGCATCATCCTCACAATCATAAAGTAAGGACGCCCAGTGCCAGCAATAGCACTATTGCTAGGCTCATAGGTAAGCAAAAAAAAGACTACAAAAAAAACAACAACAAAATGGGGGTTAAAAATAGAGATGCATTGGCTGCCTCAGTCAGTTCCATCCATAGGGCTACTGGGTAGCTGAGGTGAAAACCCGTGAGGGTGCCTCAAGCAAAATTGGGTAACCCCTTAGTGTGAAAACTCGCAAGGGCGCATCGAAAAAAGTAAAAGAGAGCTGGCTCTGGTGAAAACCCATAAGGGCTGTAGAGCTGGTAAGGAGAATTAAAAAAATAATCTCTCTTCCTCTCCAGTCCTCCTCAACAAAAGCCGTTGACTGCGACGTCCTGCCAACGGTGACTCCAACATCACTTCGCAACAATGGTGGCCATTACACCCCCAAAGGTCCGTCATCACCAGCTCTAGTCTCCAGCACTAGTACTCAGCTGCACACGTCACCGATTGGCCTACCAGTGCCAGCCTCCGGCTACAACAACTTAGATGGTCAACTGACTAGCTCCAATCCCAGTTCTAGCACCAGCAGTAGCTCTAGTTCCAGTTCCAGCCTTTGGATACAACACCTTAAATGGTCAGTTGGCCAGCTCCAGTCCCAGTTCCAGCACTAGCACCAGCACCAGTTCCAACTCCAATTCCAGCCTCTGGCTACAACACCTTAAATGGTTAGTCGGCCAGCTCCAGTCCTAGTTCCAGCACCAGTTCTAGCTCTAGTTCTAGCCTCTAGCTACAACACCTTAAATGGTCAGCCAGCCAGTTCTAGTCCCAGTTCCAGCACCATTTCCAGTCCTAGTCCCAGTCTCCGACTACATCACTGTGGCGGTCAGCTGGCCAGCTCTAGCTCCAGTTCCCTAGACCAATGTGAACTACATTTTTGGCTAACAACATGTCAATCACCAGTCTATTAGCAACCGGTCTTTGGCTAACATACCTCAGGATCAACTAGCAACCTTAGCAACATGGGCCACTACGCCCTTACGGGTCGGCCTCCAGCTTCTTGTCCCCAGCAATATAGGCCAACATACCCTTAAGGGCCAGCCTCCAACTTTCACTCTCCAGTAACATAGGCCAACACACCTCATGGGTCAGCCTCCAACCACCAGTTCCCAGTTTCCAGTCCCCTGAACCTGCCAACCCGTATGTGTTACCTCTCAGCCCCCTGCTTTCTAGTCATCCCGATCAACATACCCCGTTTGGGTAGACCCCCAGCTCCGAGCACCCAGTACCCAACCCCAGACCTCATGTACCCATCCCACTCCTCAGAGCTTAGCCCCTAACATTCCCTCCAGTACCCTGTGCTCAGCCTCCAATACCCTGTGCTCAGCCCCTCTAGTGCACCCAGTATCCAACCTCCATCATCCAATACATAGCCCTCGATTCCAGTGCCCGAATTCGGGTACCTAGTTCACTGCCTCCAGCATCTGCACATGGTAGAAGAATCAACCATAGCCAATAGTACACATGGTTGCCAACCTGGCCAGCCATTTTTGTTCCATCTTGAAGTAGCAGTCTTGGGAAGACTGCTACCTGAACGTAGTGGTCTTCCCAAGACCGCTACCTCATTTTTTCGACCCAAATTGCCCCAGCTCGGCCCCAGTCCCTTGGCGGTCACCTCTATGACCATTTTTATTGAAATGACAGCCCTCCCATGATCGTTTCTTCGAATTGCAGCCCTGCGATAGACCGTTTCTTCAACAGAGAGTCCAGAACCTCCTGAACTCTGATTTCTTCACTCGAGGACTCCTTGGAGTCCTTGTTTAATCCATTTTCAGTGAGATTCTCCCTCCAGATCGATTCTAATCCAGCTTGGGGATATATTCCCACCATTATTATCTACGAGTTTTGTGAATCTAAATCCCTATTTTATTGAGTTTATCCCAGATTTAAACTCTAGGGTTTCTGCACTCCTATATAAAGCACCCAATTCACAATTCGCGACGGGGGGCTCTTTCTTGGCTCGAGACGAAGCCATGCTACACCGTCGACTCAGCTCTTCGACCTTGGCCTAAAGAGGAAAGTATTTTCTACGTTTTCCATGCTCTAGGGCTTCTTATCTCTCTTTCTTTTCTCAGTTCTCATCCATCCAATTCACAAAATCATCACAGTTGCACTATTTTCTGCTACACATGCACTTTTCTCCATATTGCATGCACATTTCCCACAGTTGTGCTACGTGATTTTTTCTCCTATGTACTTTATTCTCATCACAATACACACACCTTTTATTTGCACCCTTCCACAAGGGTTAAAAATCTCCCCTCGATGCGTTCTCCCTCAATCTTTACCCCTATTTTATCACTACGGGATTGATACTACACTTTGCATATTCTAATGGGTTTTCTCTTGTGTTTGTACGGAGAGCAAGGATAGAACATGAGACCCTCTTCATCTAGCCAGCTGGAAGGAGAGGATGTTGATTCCATAAGTTCCCCGTACCCTATTGTCAAGTGCGATCAAGTCTTCATCCTTTCCAAGGTACACGACATTGTTCCTCTCATCTCTTCATCCATTTGGCGTTGCTACAACCTTGGTGGCGATCACTGTCAGTTCATCTCTTCTGTGTTGCCTCTTGTTCATACTTTCATGCTTATTATGTTATTTGTATAGTTTGGGGGCCGGGTAGAACAATCATCTACACTTCACCGCTAGAAAACTAGCACGGGGATAACTCCCCAAACACGAAGCTAAGATCCAGCACACACGCAAGACGACGCCTGCATACACACACGGGGACATGCCCCAACACACACAGGACAAAGCCTGTACACACAGACACACGGGGATGAACCCCAGACCACCCTGGATCTGAAATTGAGCGGTGTACACATACACAAATGCTCAGACACTCTGAGCCTGTGTAATCCTTGCAGAGAAACACACACGAAAATATTGTTCACAGTTTAGAAACAAAAACCAGATAGACATCATAGCTATTGATAAAATGACTTGTATAGAAACTCCCTAAACTATTGTTGAATGATCTGATTTATGCATCAGCGGATGAGCATCTACTTCTTCTTCTATTCATCTTTACGATCACTGGTGGCTCTTTGCATTTCCAGATCTACAGCTTCATCTTCAGCTCCTTCTTCTGCTGCTTCTTGACCTTTGCACCTTTGATGTGAGATGACCTAGGGGTGTAAGGGGAATGATCGAATGCACCTCGGACCTAGACTTGTGAGAACATGCCTAAAACTTGCTCTGATACCACTTGATGTGAGACGATCCAGGGGTGCAATGGAAAGATCAAATGTTCCTTGGACCTGGGTTCGCAAGCACATACACAAGATAATGGACTTGATTTCAGTAGGTCCACTTACACGATGCACACTCTTCCCAAAGGCAATTCGGGATGGTAGTGAGGGTCCAGGGTGGGACCTCGCCGTTCCGAGGGCTTGGTTATGCCATGGCTGACCCCCGGAGGGGTTGGGATATCCACACTCGTGGGCGTTTAGCATGATGAAGGCATGGGTTCGTGGGTGGATCTCTCAACTTATGTCCCAATGGGGCACACAAGCCAAGTGGATTTGGGGTTCAGGCACTCACTCCCCATTTGACGATAGTAAGATATGATACTAACTAAGCAAAGGAGGTACCAGGATGTGTTAACCATGTACTCACCTGATCGGTTTGAGAAACCAATCGGGCCAGAGACGAGGGTGAGTGGGGAAGCGAGGGTTCGTAACCCGCACGCTGCGCCGATGCTGCTTGACCTGCGATAATCGATTGCACCACTACTCCTCACGCAGGAGTGGTGTGACACGACCTTGGACCTACTAGCAAGCACGATTCGCAACTCAAACGGGCCGTAATTGGCGGCTGACTCACCCGACGCTCACCCCGAACCCGTGGGTAACTCGGCGATGCCGAGGCTTCCTAAGGGGAGGAACTCCATGTCCTCAAGGTCCTCACATTGGGGTGAGTCATCCTCCTCCAATGAATTAATTAGGCCGAAGTCTTTGGTGGGAGGGTCGGCCATGAATGGAGAGTTTGACGCTCTACCTAAGATAAGTAATTCTAATTTGTGGATAGCATCAGGCTCATCGGGGCCAGCTCTTCTTAGCCCACTTGAGCTTCTTCGTTTTATCTAAGTATTTCTTTAACCCACTTTTCCATTCAGCGCATGCTTCAAGTGTTTTAGCAGCACTCGGCCCTTTTGAGTAATTCATCTACACTATCTAAAGCGCAGCGATACTTTCTTTGAGAACTGTCTTATCAGAGATAGTTCTAACTATATTTCAACCATTCTTGATGCTGAGGAGCTTAAGCATGCAGATGGTTGCCTGAGGGTAATTTTAGTGATTTGTTTGGCTTCAATCGCCCTGGTGACGGGTGGCGGCTTGCTAGATAGTAGCTTTGCCAAGGAGGCGTGGTTGAGTGGTGATATTTGTGATGCAGCTAGCTTCTCCCATTGTACAACAATCTTTTGAACTTCGGTCATTGTGGGTAGAGATTTCACGGGCTTCAGACTTATTGTTCTTTTTTTTGTATAATAATTTTTTAGGTGTCAACAAGCATGGAGGCTGACGATGAAGATGAAGGCCTTTACGGCTGTTGGGGTGTTTGGGCTACTTCAACATAGAAGAATGGAAGACAACTTAGTGGACGGCGTGAAAGAATAGAAGACGCATGATGGAGCGTTCTTCTATGACTTCCTAGCTACCGTCCACACGGGGGAGAGGGGATAATGCACGAGAGGATGGTTCAAGAGAGACCTCCCGCTTATTCATCACGCTCTCTTATCCGCTTCTCCTCCTCCCCTCCCACTCCCTATATGCCAAGGGAGTGTTTATTTTCTTTCTCTCTCTTATGTTCTTCTCTTCTTTTTTCTTTTCTTGCTTCTTATTACCGACACCATCAATTCTTGATGGAGTTTTTTCTCATCGGCGCTGCCTCCTCTTGAGGGTGCCTTCTCTTATTTTTATTTACTAATACCATCTCTTCCTGACTACCCGAGTAGATTAAGTTGGCCGCCTTACTACCCGAGCCAGTTTCCACGCTGGGTGGAGTCAGTGGCTCCGTCTAAAGCTGCTAACTTTGTCTGCACCGAGCTATCAGTTCATGTTATATCAGTTTTTTTTATACATGTTATATTGCCTACGGCCTATCTGATGTACAAAAAATGTTGATGTAATAAAAATGAGGACTACTACTTTAATCGAATTCTTACATGTATGGAAGGGGCTCAGAAAAAGAATTTACGTAATGCCGTGGCGTTCCAAGTCCGAGGGATTGATTTCCCTCCCATGGTAGATAACCAGTATGCTCCTTTTCCAAGCATCTCAACCACTCGGGAGGGCCTCTCCCAATTAGGGGCCAACTTCCCCACCGCCTCCAATGGTCAAGATGCTTCGGCCTTTCTCAGAACGATGTCTCCTAGTTGGAATTGTCTACTCAGACCCAGGCATTGTAGTAGCGAGTCATGCGATGCTGGTACTCTGTAGCTTGGATTCTCATAATCTCGCGTATTTCGTCTGCCAGATCCAAGTTTTCTAGTAACTTCTGCTCATTAGGCTCGGGCAAGAAGTTGATAACCCCCATCTCCAGTGGAATTACTACCTCCATACTGTACACTAGTTGAAATGGAGTTTCATCTGTGGCAGCTCTTGGAGTGGTCCGATACGACCATAGTATGCTAGGCAATTCCTCAAGCCAATTAGCGTTAGCTTTCCCGTGCCTGGTTTTGATGCCTGTGGTGATAGTTTTGTTGACATTTTTGACCAGTCCGTTAGTCTGAGGGTGGGCTACCGAGATAAAGTGGTTACGATTATGTAGGTCAGCGCACCTATTCTTAAAATAAGTGTAGTTAAATTGCCGACCGTTATCGCTCATGATTACTCGGGGGATGCAAAGGGACAGATGATCAACTTCCACACAAAGCTCCAAATTACAGCCTCCGTTATTTTGGCAGTAGCTTCAGCCTTGATCCACTTGGAGAAATAGTCGATGGCAACGATAAGGAACTTTTCTGAGCCTGGGCCACAGGGAATGTTTAACGCTCGTGTTTTAGTGGATTCTTAGTGGTTCGGGTCTAGAATTTATCCCGTGATTTTAGGTGATTTTTACGAATTTTTAGGCTATTTTTGGGCATTTAATTGAATTAGTTAAAGTATTAATGTAATTAAAATGGGCATATTGACAAATTTGATTTTTAAAAGGTTTAATTGTAATTTGAGGTAATTTTTCAAAAAAAATAAGAAAAATCAAAATTTTAAATATCTCACTTCACTCCCTCTCTCTCTTCATAGAGAGAAGATGAGGATGTCATCGAGGTACATGATGACAAAGTTGTCAAGGTACGGCCGTAACACATAGTTCATCAGCCGGATGAATGTGGCAGGAGCGTCACAAAGTCCAAAAGACATGACAAGCCATGCGAACAACCCCTACCTCATTTTAAATGCAATCTTCCATTTATTTTCCTCCCGGATTCGGACTTGGTGGTAACCAGATTTGAGATCCAATGTGGTGAAGAATTTTGCTTGCTTCAGTTGATCTAGCAAATCGTCAATTCAAGGCAAGGCGTACCGATTATTGACGGTGATTTTGTTGAGTGCGCGATAGTCGATGCACATGTGCCAACCACCATCCTTCTTCGGCACGAGCACCACAGGTGACCCACACGGGGAGTTGCTTAGCTTGATGACGTCGTTCTCGAGCAACTCGATCACTTAGCGTTTTATTTCCTCATTCTCTATTATCGAATTTCAATACATGCCGAGGTTAGGTAGGGGTGCATCAGAGATGAGTTGAATCTTATACTTCGCCGCACGATCAGGCGGCAATCACCGAACCTCTCCAAAGAGGCCAAACTGCTCCATCACAAGCTTCTCTCAATCGCCGGATCTCTCCCTACACGATAATGTTAATACCTTGGATTTGAGCTCTACGGGCTGAATTAGTAGGAGCATGAATTTTTGGCATGCATTCACCATTCTCTTGACCTGGTTAGCAGTCACCAGGTCCACCTTCTCACTCTTAATGAGATACCTCTTGTCGTCTTTCACCAGTTGACATTTCTGGGCTCGCCGATAGTAGACACCATAGCGATCCCAAAGATAAGGACTGCCAAATATCACATGACAGACGTCAAGGGGGACCACATCGCACATCATTTCGTCGACATACTGGCTAGTGATGGCGAAACAGAACGTGCACTGGCGGTCGATCTTGAGCTCCACGTCTCTTTGGATCCACCCAAGTGGATACGGTTATGGATGCAATGTTGTCTCCAAACCTAGCTTTTACACTCTAGTAGAGATCAAGAGATCAAGTTCTTCTTACTGCCAATGTCGATGATGGCACCGATTACCTATTGCTTCACCTGAATTCGAAGAGTAAATAATTCCTCCCTCTCATCGCACTCGGTTGTTGGGCCCAAGGCTGTCTCCTTTGGACTTGCCATCGAAGACAAGCTCAGGTCCGTCGTATCGATTTGACCGAGCTCGATGGTGTCGGTGCTGATCACGGCTACTGTCGTTCGTTTCCCTTTCTCATCCTTCTTCAATTTCTTTGGAAATAACTCCGGACGGAGTTTCCAACACTTCTGCTTCACTTGTCCCGTGATCTTACAATGATCACAAAACTTATCGGAGTTGGAAGACGAGGACGAGAAGTTACCTTTCTTCAAATTTTTCTTCTTCTTGGGCTTGGAGGACCCTTCATTATTTTATTCAAATGACCTTTCGCCACATTGTTTGTTCTTCTCAATTGCCATCGCGGTGGTGCTAGCGCTCGAGCGGCACCGAACTTTTCCTGCATGCCAAATGTATACTTCATGAAAGTTTGGTAGTTGTTGAGGGGGATGCCCAACGCCACCGCATAGCATCGAAACTCAGTGGTGTAGTATTGCACTGACTGCCCCAACTTTTGTCAGAGGTTGTTCCACCGCTCCGCCAAGTACCCCATCAGGTAGAACTCCTCACGGATGAGCCGCTTGAAGAGAGGCCATGTGAGGTCCTCGGCGTCGTAGCTCTTCAAGTGCGCATTCCACCATGCCAAAGCATGGCCAATTAGCTTAAGCCGAGCGAGCGTGACCTTATCTTCACTATTATACCTATATAAGGTAAAATAAGTGTCGAGTTGATCGGGTCACGTATCTAGCTTTTCTACATCAATGGTGTCATCATAGGTGGAGATGTCGACTTTGGCTTCGACCTTAACAGGTCGTTGCCTCCCATCCATTTGTGATGGCGTGATACTTACACCATCATCATCACTTTCATCCTCGATTGCCAAGTCCGGATTGTGCCCGCTGTCTGACTTGGAAGGCGTCTCATTTACCTCGGGATGAGAAGGTTGTCGTTGGACGTTCTCCGACTCCCCTGACGCAGATTGGAATTTGATCCATATCAATATCGTTTCTCTGTCTTGCGTCAACTTAGCCACTTGGGTAGCCAAGTCGTTTGACGTTGACGTGGTATCCTCTGCCGACATGGATGTAGACATTACTATCGATTCTCTTCTTGTCAGACGCCGATGCACTCGCAACATGGAGAGCGGTTCGCCAGTCACCCAGTAACTAGTCTTGGTTAGCACCATCCACAGGTGGATCTGCACTCTGATACCAACTTGATCCGTATGCAAAGAAGAAACACTCAACACCTTGCATTGGATGCTTCGGGGGCGTGAGCCCCCGAGGTGAATTCTTGAGGGTTTATTATACACTTCATCACATGTCTTTAGAAGGCGAAGGTGTTGGCCGCCCAACTCCCTAGGCGGCCAAACACCTGGCCGCCCAGTCCCTCAAGAAGGCCACCTCCCTGGCCGCCCCCAGCTCCTAGAAGGCCACAACCTTGGCCGCCCAGCTTGCTAGAAGGCCACCTTCCTGGCCACCCTCACCCAACTAGAAGGCAATCGACCTAGCCACCCAGGCCCTAAGAAGGCCACCATGTTGGCCGCCTACCCCTTTGTAGAAGGCCAAGACCCTGGCCACCTTCTTGAAACTGTTGGTCAAAGGGCGTGGCTAGTTCCTCCCTCCATGTCTCGCACGATTTTCCCTCGTCGCCCATGTTACATCCCACTACATTCGAGGCTTCTAGAGTGAGCCCCTGAATACAAAACTCCTCTCTCGAAGACAGAGATAGAGGGTGGGGTGTTGGACATTTTGGAGGGGGAGAGGCTGGCAGTTTGAACCCAGAGAGAGCTGTGAGCATGAGAGAGCCTTCTCGTCCTTCCCCTAGCAGTAGTACCCACCGTCAGAGAGCTCCGTCGTGGATAAGCCCTAGTTGCAGGGGGCAGCCATTGACATGGCCGCCCACCCCTTCTAAACCACCACACATGTGGCCACCCTCTATTTGTGATGGGCAAGCCCCGTCCTTTCTTCCCTTGCTCTCTATCTAGCTACACTTTTGTTTATTTTACTCCATCGATGCATGATTGATTTTCCTAGATCCTATTTTAAAGAGGTTTCCCAATCCCAAAACATAGGGAAGGAGGATGGTCGAAAGTCTCAATCATCCCTCTTTCCACCCCCCTTCCCAGTACGATCACCCCCATTTGCATGTTCTTCTTTTCGCCTTGAGCATATACTACACTATCACAGCCTAATGGGTTTGCCTTCTTTGTTTGCTAGTTAATTTGCAGGAACTTCGTCGTCGACTTACAAGGCTCCTTGTTCTTGGCCAGTTGAGAGTGAGGACAGAAGAACCCACCATCTCCCATTCCTAAGGCGTTCATGATCATCCTACCCCTGTGAGGCTCAGGTATTAGCCTCTGGCGATCACCCTATTTATATATTTCTAATCTGTGCACTGTAGGCAGCAACAGCACAAGTTTAGGAAGAGGCATGTCCGTGCACACGTGATTTGTAGTTCGCCATCCTGCGCGGCACCTACCACCTTCCAGCGCCTACAATGCCCTAGCCGATATTTACACGTCATCGCCATTACTGACCTTACGTCCGGATCGGTGCATAAACTCTTTCTTTTGCGTTGGCATTACCATCTTGCCAATGAATATACCTTTTCTAGGGGCAAGGTTTCGTGCCCTAGTCGATATTTACACATTATCACCATTACAGACCTTACGATTGAATTGGCGCATAAACTCTTTTCATTGCATTGGCATTATCTCCTTGCCAATGAATATCCCCTTTTTCTGGCACAAGACTTCATGCCCTAACTGATATTTACATGTCATCGCCATTACGGATCTTACGTTCAAATCAGTGCATGAACTTTTCTCCTTGTGTTGGCATTATCTTCTAGCCAACGGACAAACCTTTTTCCGACGCAGGGCTTCATGCCTTAGTCGATATTTACACATCATCGCCATTACGGATCTTATGCCCTAATCGACGTATGAACTTTTTTCCTTGCGTTGGCATTATCTTCTTGCCAACGAACAAACCTTTTTCCAGCACAAGGTTTCGTGCCATAGCCAATATTTGCACATTATCGCTGTTACGGATCTTACGTCTGAATCGGTGCATGAACTTTTCTCCTTGCATTGGCATTATCTTCTTGCCAATGAACAAATCTTTTTTCGTTGTAAGGCTTCGTGCCCTAGCCGATATTCATACATTATCGTCATTACGGATCTTACGTCCGAATCGGCGCATGAACTTTTCTCCTTGCATTGGCATTATCTTCTTGCCAATGAACAAACCTTTTTTTCTGGCACAAGGCTTTATGCCCTAGTCGATACTCGCACATTGTTGCCATGACGGATCTTACATCTGAATTGGCGCATAAACTCTTCTCTTTGCATTAGCATTATCTTCTTGCTAACGAACCAACCTTATCCGATGCAAGGCTCCGTGCCCTAACCGATATTCACACATTATCGCCATTACAAATCTTATGTCTGAATCGGCGCATAAACTCTTCTCCTTGCGTTGGCATTAGCCTCTTGCCAATGAATACACCTTTTTCGACGTAAGGCCTTCTGCCCTAGCCAATATCTACGCATTACCACCACGCGAACAAATGAAGCAGTCAGGATCGAGCATCATACGTCGACCCATTGTCTTCCAATTTTGTTAAAAAAAATTTGTTATAAAAAGGAATTTTGTTCTGCGGGCTCCGCCCCCGGAAACCCCCGCAAGGGGCGCTGCCCCCTTGACCCCCACGACCTGACCGGACAGGTCGAACCCCGCGACCTGACTGCGTAGGTCGATCCGTGTGCTAGGGCACACGAAGCTGATGCAAGACGCGATTGGTTGTTGGGAGTCCTGAGTTGGGCTCTGGCTTGCTGTAGAGTGGCTAGAGGCATACGCGCCCACCAGGTGCTCGGGAAAATTCTCGACACGCACGTGTGGGGCAGTATAAGGGTGTTGTGAGCTCCTGAAGCTTGTGGTTGGCCCAGATGGGTCTTCCCTTGACTTCAGAGGGCTGGAGGGAGGCGGCACAGGGGTAGACCCCGGCCTCGTTGTTGGGTGCCACATGGCGTGGCTTGTAGTCTGGGTGCCCCCGGATCGGCTTTGGTAGCTATGTTGAATGCGGGTAAATCGACAAACTGAGTGATTGGGGGCAGGCCCGATCGATTGTTGATGTTGCCGTGGGTCATGGCTAGTGGGATAGGACCCTTGGTTGGGCCCGGTGACTACGGCGTCAACATGATAATGCCATTTGTCTGGTGGTCGGGGTGACCCTCGCTCCTTGGCGATGAGTACTATGATGCGATAGGCTATTCTAACACCCCGGGTTAACCCGGTTGTTGAAGTGCCAGCGGTGTGATACCCTATGCAGGGTGTTCAGGGGTGATCCCCGAATCTCTTTAGAGTGCCACTCGATGCGGCAAGTTGTCCCAAACCTTGGATTCGACTCGGATACCTGGAAACTAACGGGAGCAGTGTCATGTGCTTGGGGGAGATCCATGATTGTTACATCGTGCCGCCTGGCCTGGCGACGCATCTCGATTTCCTAGGCCGAGTCGACTGGCAGAGCACCTTTGGCATTGTGCCACTTTGCTCTATTTAGGGAGTATTCCTATGCTTAATTCTCAATTAATTTAGAGAAAATAAGCAGATGCCAATAGAGCTTTACAAGGGTAAGAAATCAAATATTTCCCATCTCAAACCTTTTGGATATTCTTGTGACATTTTGAACAATGGTAAGACAAACTTAGGTAAGTTTGACGAAAAGAGTGATAAAGGAATTTTCTTAGGTTATGCACTCAATTCTAGAGCTTATCGATTGTTTAATAAGAGGACTTTAGTTGTTGAAGAAAGTCCTCATGTGATTTTTGATGAATCTGAGTTAAAATTAACCAATCAATCTATTCCAATTGTGGATGAAGATGAAGATCCCAAACGTTCAAACGATGCTAAGGCCAAAGATGAACCAACTGAAGGGATCCCCAGCAAGAGTGAAGAGGATGAAGATCCTTCAATTGAAATACTGCAAGAGCAACAACTGCAACATCCCGACTTGCCAAGTTCCTCCACATTCTTGAAAGATCACCCCACTGAAAACATCATAGGTAATCTTGGAGATGGGGTAAGAACCAAATCTTCATTAAGACAAGTAGAAGAAGAAGACTTAATGGCTTTAATTTCACAAGAAGAGCCTAAGGATATCCATGAAGCTCTTTAAAATGAATCCTGGATTCAGGCTATGCATGAAGAGCTACACTAGTTCGAAAGAAACAAAGTGTGGACTCTCGTGCCGCGTCCTAAGAATCATCCCACTATTGGAACCCGTTGGGTTTTCAGAAACAAGTTAAATGATACGGGATTGGTTGTTAGGAACAAGGCCCGGCTTGTAGTCAAAGGGTATAACCAGGAGATGGGTATTGATTTTGATGAGTCTTTTGCACCAGTTGCTAGACTAGAAGCAGTCCGGATTTTATTGTCCTATGCTTGCTCACTGAACTTCAAATTATTTCAAATGGATGTTAAATCTACTTTTCTTAACGGATACATCAAAGAGGATATTTTTGTAGAACAACCTCTAGGTTTTGAAGATCCAAAACATCTAAAGCATGTGTACAAGTTGCAAAAAGCCTTGTACGGGTTAAAGCAAGCTCCAAGGGCATGGTATGAAAGGCTCACCTCTTTTTTGATTGAAAAAGGGTTCAAAAGAGGTAAAGTTGACCAAACACTCTTCACAAGAAAATCAGGTAAAGACATTTTAGTAGTTTAAGTGTATGTGGATGACATTATTTTTGGAGCTACTAATAATGCTTTATGTGATCAATTTGTAGAAATTATATAAGGAGAGTTTGAGATGAGCTTAATGGGTGAGCTAAACTTCTTTCTTGGATTGCAGGTGAAGCAAACGCCCGAAGGCATTTTCATCAATCAATCCAAGTACATGCCGAAATCGTTAAATAAATTTGGGATGGCTGAAGAGAAATCCTTGTCAACTCTGATGACCACAACCACGAAGTTAGACAAAGATGAAAATGGTAAAACAGTAGATCCCTTGTGCGAATCGAGCCATTCAACAATGTGGTCAAGTACGGCTTCATTCCCCCGCCAGATAACACCTTCCTCGACCTTGGCTATGCCCACTTGATGGGCGCCCTGGTTCAGAACATCAACACCACAACCAACCAGATCAATGACCGATCCACGCTAAACAATCTTGGAGGCGGCTGGCTGGCGAAGGAGTTCAAGGTCAAGCAGGGCCAAAGCCGTTTCCGCATGGGCGAGTACAAGCAGACCGAAGTACCAGCGGAGAAGCTAGCCAAAGGCATTTTCCCCCAGCCCCTCCAAGAACCATCTGCCACGGCCTACCAGATGCGCGAGAAGATGGAAGAGCGTATGCGGTCGTTCTTCGCCATCGTGGACGTGTCAGGCAAGATTCAGGCGAATACGCCGCCGACTACCGCGCTTGCCATCATTCAGGAAGCCATCATTCCTCAGACCGCCTTGTTTCAAGGCATCCTTGAGGCAGAGTCCGAAGAATTCCAGATTCTGTATCGCATCAATCAGCGTACTTTCCCTGTTGATAAGTACCGCATGATTCTGGATGTGCCGGATGCAGACCCGCAGGCAGACTTTAACTTTGGTGGTCTTGATATCGTGCCAACTGCCAATGCTGAAATGTCTTCCAAGATGCACCGCATCCAGACCGCAGAGCTTGAAATAGCGCAGCTCCCCACGGTATTGCAGGCTGGTGGCAATCCGGTACCGCTTATCAAAAACTTCTTCGATGCCATTGGATCGGAGCTTATCGACCAGATATTCCCCGAAGAAGGCACGATGAGCCCGGCAGACGCCAAGGCTCGGGATGAAATGCTTAAGCTCCAGCAGCAGCAGGCGGAAATGCAGGCATTGCAGCTTGATATTCTCAAGCGCGAGCAGGATCGTTTGGACATGAAGAACCTGTATGAGATTCAGGAAATCAGCGCCAAAGTTAAGAAGCTCGGCGCTGAGTTTGTAGAGACGATGGCTAAGGCATATAAAACTGCCGAAGAGGGCGAGAGTGAATCCCTCGTCAACCGTCAAAATACGTTTGCCGCCTCTATCAAGGCGATTACCGATAGCCTATCCCGGCTAGGAGAAACCAATGCAAGAGCTGTTGAGATATCTCAACTTCAAGCCCCGCAAAGTCAGCCCGGAAGAATGGCATAACTGGCGCAAAGACAAGATCACGCTAGAGCTGTTCCACGAGATTGTAGGCGAAGTGTTTGACCGCCTATCCGATCCTCCTCCCTCATCTGCAAATGAATCAGTCCCCTTCGTGCATCAGCGCGAGGGTTATAGGCAATTGGTTGACGAAATCATGGACTGGAAGCCGTTAGCCATCAGAAACGAGAAAGCGGAGGAGTTAAGTGACGATGACGATTAGACCAGCGGGCTACTTTGTCCTAATCAAGGTGGATGAAGTCGAGGAAACGACAAGCGGCGGCATCATTCTGACTGGCAGCACGCTTGAGAAAGAGAACGCTGTAGTAGAGACGGGCACCATTGAAGCATTCGGCCCGACTGCCTTTATCGGCATGCGCGGCTGTATGGAAGAAGATGTTGCCCGGACTGGCTTACAAGCCTATGAGCTTTGGGGTTTGAAGAAGGGCGATAAGGTAGAGTTCAAGAAGTACGAAGGCAAGAAGTCAGCTCTCCCAGGCATGGAGAGCTACAGGTACGTCCACGATACCCACATTATCGGAGTAATCGACAATGGCTGATCCCGCAGAACAGATTGAGCAGCAAGAAGAACTAGAGCAACCCAACAGCGAACAAATCACGCCCGACCCCAAGGCATATACCCGCGATGATTGGCAGGCCGACCAGGAAAAGTTAGCCCGATCCAATGGCTGGAAGCCCTTTGATGAGTTCATAGACGGTGGCGGCGATCCAGCCAAGTGGCGAGATGCCGGGGCTTACAACACCTTCGGGGAAATGATCGGTAGCCTTCGCCGCAAGGAAGAAGAATTCAATGCTCGCCTTGATGGCGTCCAGAAGCTGGCCCAAGCCCAACTCAACCAGGAGCGCACCCGCCTCATCGCAGAGCGTGATGCGCTGATCGAGGAAGGCGGCCGATCCAAGGACGTGAAGGCGCTGGATAATCAGCTTGATAAGTTGAATGGCGCCACTCAGGCAGTTCAGCCAGCCGCTGACCCGGCCCTTGAGCGCTGGAATGCTGAGAACCCATGGATTTATGAGAAATCTGAAAAAGCCGATGATGCAAAGGACATTTTTGCCATCGAATTGGCAAAAGGACGATCTATTCCCCAGGCCATTGCCACAGTAGATGCGAAAATGAAACGGTTATACCCATCTACTTCCCAAGCTGTGCAGCGCTCCATCCCAGATTCCGAACGTGGCAAGCCTTCTGGCGGCTTCAAATCCAAACCAGCAGCCATCACCATGGATTCGCTATCCGAATCAGAGCGCGCAATCTGGCGCAGTTCTAGCAGCATGTGGGGAGGCGATGAAAAAGCCTTTCTCCAATCTGTAACTGACACTCGTAAAGCCGAAGGAGGCCGATAATGAGCGAAGAAGGTTTGCAATCTGTCGTAAAACGTGGCCGTCCGGCTCGGGACCGTAGCACTTCCGATCTGTCGGTCGATGAAGCGCACCGCGAAGGTATAGTAATGAGCGAGAGCCGTGACCCGAATGATGCTGTAGAGCAGGCTCGGGTACGTGTCCCGCTCACATCCGGACAAAAGCTGTCCCTGCGCGGCTATAAGCTGGACACCAAGAACTATCACTATCACTGGTTTCAGGATGCTCCTGGCCGCATTGAGTCAGCAGAGGAGGCATTTTTCGAGAAATGCCACATGAATGGCGCGGATATCAAGGCCCCGTCCGGTGGCGGCTATAGCTACTTGATGCGATTGCCCATGAAATACCACCTTGAAGACGTTTTGGCCTCGCATGAACGCCGCAATAAGGCCCGACAGCAGCAAACCATGCTGAAAAAGGGCGAATACACGGTGGATGAGCGCGGACGTCCTCAGTATGAGGGGGAAATGGTGGTTAAGCGCTCCACTTCAACCAACCCCTATGCCGATTGATGCACGTTGTTGATTTCCACCAACAAATGGCATAAATTGCCACCCAAATCAGGCTTCTCCGGGCATTAATCGCCCGTCATTGCAACCTAGGGAGGTGAAATTCCTCCCTGGGTTAGCTCCAAAGATCGCGCTTTGCAACGGTATAAACCCGTTATTTGCAAAAGCAACCAACTGCCTTTTTAGGCATTTTGTTCACTTTTGTTAATTCAACGAGGTTTCTACCTATGGCTGGCTTCAAATACGTAGGAAGCGAGACAGGCGGCGAGATTAACGGCAAAGTTAAGACGTTCGCTGTCCCTTCCTCCAACGGTGTAAAACTTGGCCCTGGTGATTCGGTAGTGATTACCGGCACTGGCTTGGCTAATGGCATTGGCACTATCGCGCAGGGTCCGACGACTACCGCGAGCACTGGTGTCATTACCGCAGTTCTTCCCCAGTTCGCCAATGAGGCGTTGTCGACTACTTGGGTTCCGGCTTCGACCGAAACCTATGTCGAGGTCAACGTGGATTCGTATGGTCTGTACGAAGTCGATGTAGCAAACGGCCCTTTGGTTGTCGCTGATATCGGCCTGAACGTGCCGCTGGTGAATACCGAAGGCACCGTGACCGGCTCGATCTGGATTTCCAACAACATGGTCAACGCAACTGGCAAAGCAACTACCGCAACGCTGCCGTATCGAGTGGTTCGCCTGCTCGAAGACGATAATGGCGTGCTCGGTAATCGCGCTCTGGTCCGCGTGAATGCATCCACTTCCAACATCGGCGCGACCGGTATCTAAGGGGGATTAACCAATGGCAACGAACAGTAACAACACAGTCATTGCGACTGGTAGTGTCCCCCGACTTCTCCAAGAAGGCGTCAAGAAAGTCTTTGGCGATTCCTTGGGCATGTGGGACTCGAAATACGACAAGATTTACGAGGTGCGCACCTCGAAGAAGGCTTATGAGGTTGATGTGCAGCTCGAAGGCTTTGGCCTCGCCTCGGTGAAAGATCAGGGCGACGACATTACCTTCGACTCCCGTTTGCAGGGCTTTGTACCGAAGTGGGTACATGCGACCTATGCAAAGGGCTACATCGTCACCGAAGAAGCGTTGGAAGATGAGCTGTATGGTCAGCTTGACAAGGGCGCCCGCGCTCTTGCTCGCGCCATGAATATCTCCCGCGAGTTCTACGCACATGAGCCTTTGAATGATGCATGGGACGTCAATTCGCTGATGCTCGGTGGTGATGGTCAGCCGCTGTTCTCCACTGCGCACCCAAATGGCCCCTCTGGCGGAACCTACTCGAATCGCCTTGCAGTAGAGGCCGATCTATCTGAGGCCTCGCTTGAGGACTTGATCGCCCTCATTCGCCGTGCTGAGGATGCTCGCGGCCTGCCCGCCATGCTCAGTATGAAGCGCCTGGTAATCGCCGCTGGTGTCAACGAGTTCAATACTCAGCGCATCATGGGGTCGGTTCTCCAGAACGATACGGCCAACAACGCCACCAACGCGGTGCGTGACCTAAACTTTATCCGTGATGGCTGGATGAGCACGCCGTTCCTGACCGATCAGCAGGCGTGGTTCATCACCACTGATGCCGAGGAAGGCCTGATTTACTACCAGCGCCGCGATGTGCAGTTTGGCGAAGACAACAGCTTCACCACTGGCAATGCTCGCTTCAAAGCCAGCATGCGTCAGTCGGAAGGCTGGGGCGATGCCCGTGGCGCCTACGGTGGTAGCTCCGGCGTTTGATCGCTGCTTAGGGCCTCTTCGGAGGCCCTGTTTTCTTTCAATGGCCGCAAGGCTGGGTTCATAACCTGTTGAGGATTACGAAATGACTACGCGCTTTCCGAATGGCCTGACGACTGCCGCAAATGGCGAGACTCTGGGCAACTTCATTCTTCCCGATCCGACCAAGGCTCATGTGTATTTCGAGGACTTCGATTATTACACGGCAGCAGATTGGACGGTGACCGAGACTGGCACCGCGACTCAGGCCCTTACTGATGTAGATGGCGGCGTGTTGCTCATCACTAACAGTGCTGCGGACGATGACGCCTCATTCAGCCAGAAAGTGGGATAATCCTTTCTGTTCGAGGCTGGCAAAAAACTTTGGTTCAAGGCTCGCTTTGCTGTTTCTGATGAGCAAGGCTTCCGACTTAAATCAGTTAATGTAAGCCCGCAACTTTTCTCCCTATGTCTGCTTTAGCGCCAACAGCCCCGCTATCGACCTTGGAGATCCACTACCGGCAAAGCTCTCCTTAAACAGTCTCCCAAACTGATGGAAGTTGTGGATGCTGTCAGGAGCGAGCGCTCGGAACCACTCTTAGGCTCCTTGGATCAGGGCAGTAACGAACGCGTGGCACTTGACAGCATCAGACGCTCCGTGCAAAGTCATCAGAGTGTCGAAGCTATCAAAATGGTCGGCTGGGTCGCCGTGGCCGTCGTAGGACTTGAAGGCTGGGAGGGAGACTCTCGGGGAGATTTCAACATTCAAGATTTGGTCGGAGAATGGAGATTGCTCCTCATCTTCTAGAGTGGAGCCTTTTTGCAGGGTGCGGAGGGCACGCTCTTATTCGGTGAAATGCCTTTCAAAGTCTCGCAGGCGGAGGGACAACTCCGGCTGACATGTAGCTGGGAGACTGTGAGCTCGTCCCCGACAGTTGCCCCACCGCTCTTCAGCGAGAACGTCTGCTTCTGAGGGTTACTGGGGCAGCCCAGGTTTCTTTACTCTCGGACTGGAGGAGGCTTCCTGCTCTAGAGGCAGAGCTTGTGATAGCCTGCCTGGCTCGTTACGGATAAGTCGCCTACCTTGGAGGGTGAAGCAGTCTCCAGCTGTTTGCTGAGAAGCTTCTGCGTGGGGGGGACTCACCCGAGGTAGCCGCGACCTCTCATCCCTGGCCACTTGGGTCCTCATCAGGTCGACGAGGATATCCAGTTTGGCTTTGAAGGTTTGGAGAGTTTTGGGGGCCTCAAGGGTGGGTTGTCCCTCAATAGCCAGTGAAGGTAAGGCGTTAGCTTGTCGGTTGGAGAGCGGGCCCATGGAGGAGTGGGTGGGCACGTGCTCCCCTTCCGAGGTCACCGGTGCCTTTCCTTTGTCCCTGACGTTTCTCCTATAGGAACTTCTTCTCACCATGCTGGCTCTTCATACATTTCCCACAGACGGCGCCAGATGAAGAGGGGTGATCTCACGCTGGATCCTGAGCCGTCCGATCTTGTTATCATCACCACGAATGAGAGATCTACAAGGTAGGAAATAGATCATAGGAGCCTAGCATTGGAATCCCGAGAAAAACCCTCCGATGCTTAAGTCATCAAACTGACAGAGCGTATGTGGAACGGGAGTAGGAGAAAGAGTATGGGGCACAAGATCGGTCTCCACCAATGAGTGTGGTGTTGAGTGCTCAAGATCACCTTACCTTCTAGGAGGGTTTCCTTGGAGTTTATATAACTGCTAGCCCTCATGGCCGGAGACAGGGCATCTGGAGGGACCTGGGGGCGTTATGTCCCAGAGGAGGACCCTTTCTTCTTCCATGCCCATTCGAGTTTCCCTTCTCTGAGCGACAATGAGATTCTCACTGAGAGATATGCCCTATCCGTTGAGGGTCCGAGTGAAGGATACTCACTGGTGAGGCGCTTGGGCTTCTCGCAAGCATAGAGGGCAACACTGTGGTGGTTATGCTCGGACGCTAATTAGGCTCTTCCGAGCGCCCGTTACTTGGACTTCCGGGCCAAAGGGCCGCCCAGGAAGATCTGATCCGAGCGTGTTTGAGCTTTAAGATAAGTGGGCCTGTTCGTGGGGCTGTCACTTGGGGAGCCTGGACTGGTTGGGTCAAATTGGGCCTGGTTAGGCCAGTTTGGACCTGGTTTGGTCGTCTCGATCCACGCGTATAGTTGGGCTACCGATTTAACCCTCTCCAGGCCTCCCAAGATGAAGTCAGACCTGAACACAAGGAATAAGAGGAAGTACTGTCGCTTCCTTCGCGACCATGGCCACGACACTGCTGACTGCATCAACCTGAAGGACGTCATGGAGGACCTCATCCAACGAAGCCTCCTTGACAAGTTCATCGCTAAGGCCGTGGAGAAGCGACAACACGAATGGACTCCTCCACCACTCGACAACCGACCCAATGGAAAGGAGATTATGGTGATCTCTAGAGGGCCGACTTCAGGCGGGGACAGTGCTAGTAGGCATCGATGGTATGCATCAGCTAGCAATGTCGTGGAGTAAGGCGACAGCAGTCGACGAGAAGCTGTCACCCGGGAGCACCTGAAAGACCCCATCGTCTTTTCAGATGATGACTTGAATGGTGTAACCACTCCTCATTCTGATGTGTTGGTGATCTCGGCCACCATCAATTAATGTACCGTGTAGCGTATTTGTCACACCCCGAGCCTTTATTTACAGCGGAAGACTCGCTCGAGGGAACACGAACAGCCGACATGGTAAGCCTCTCGCAAGCAAGCATGATCAGAGCGCTAAATAATCACACATAAGATATAATTGCACAAGAAAGTACTTGTGCCCATGGGAGTTATATTGACCACGGTGTGACATTGCACCGAAGTGCATGACTTGCTTGATTGATCAATGACATTCCACTCTCTCTAGTACTTGATACTTGACATGAACTTGACATGACGTGCTTAGCTCAGAATGGGTATTTACTTGTTAAATTAAATAGCCAATTCTATTGACATGATATGATACTTACATGCGTGATATCCTTGTTAACTCTACATGATTCACCTTGAAATTTTGCTAGTTCAACTATATTGTTCCTATTGATCTTTTATTTCAAAGTATCTTGCGTTCATTCAGGCATAGCTATACTTGCATTTCATGAAACATATAATTACTTAAAGCAAGCTTGTTATTGAGATGTAATTCCTACTGAGCGTTTGCTCATTCAGTGTTTTCCCTTAATTTTTCAAGTAATACTGATGATGAGACTCAATCGGATGGGGATGGACAAGAGTGATGAGCGTAGAGCCAATCCCAGATGTCGAGCTTGTCTTCGAGTCGTGTCGTTTATTCTTTTGGTCATTTATTGTAATTTCTCTTTTATTGAGTCTAGTGCTTATGAAGTGTGGTTGGAATAATGAGGTATCTTGGATTAATAATATTTGTGTTATGAATAAAGGACTTGGTTTCTTTCTGTTAAGTGTACTCTATCTTATGTGTTGAATAACTCGTGCTCTGATTGACATGAATGAATATAAACTCGTTGCATTCACCCGAGTTCCTTCTGCGCTCGGGGTGTGACATGGGCCCTCATGCCCAAGACGCCTTCCCTCCATTCCTGCAAGTTACTATCCCCACCTCGGGGCTAGATTTAAGCCATATGAACTCGCTAGCCGAGCTGTTCGGCAACCCAATGTGTATCGGGACTTTCCCCGAACACCTTGCGGGCGACAACGATGACACTATGCAATTGGCCCATACGGGCCAACTTGAGCATCTTGGGGACTCGATCCTATCATAGGATGATGACAAATGACGAAAGGTGACCCCTGAGGGGACCCCACATGATGGCGACCCCTCGAGTATGTGCTGGCTTATCCCTACCCACCTGGGCCAAATCTCTCCATGTCTTCAGTAGATATCGGTAGCTATATGACACCTGGTATCGACCCAGGCCATTTGTATGGCTGCAGTGGAGGTCATCTAGCACTACCTCCTCATATCCTTCATCGCTGATCGGCAAGCCAAAAATCATGAACAACGACCACAAGTCCAGCAAGGTCTCTCCCTCTACTATAGACACTATATTCCATCGGTGATTGAAGCACTCCGCCAATGCCTGAAGAAGCCCAGTATAGTAGGGGTACCTATATAAAGTCACTGTCTTTGCATTGTGGATCCCTGCTCGCTCCAGAAGCACTCAGTAATGGTGGAAAACTCCCATTTGCCACTCTGTCATGCCCTGGTGGTACTGATGAGAAGAGATCACTGCCCATCGACCAAACCAACTGAAAACTATCTGATGTAGTATCTTGTGCCGAAGGTTGTGATCATCATATCCTTTGCTAGCAAACTGCAACTCGGACAGCTCTAGTAGTAAACCAGTCACACCCTTGGTCTTAACTCTATGGTGACCGCTCAATTCCCAGGAGGCAGGACTCAAAGTTGCAACTCAGACACTAAATTGGTCTGCTCTACTGAAGAATCCTAGGCAATCTACACTGGGAAACTATCTTTGTCACCAATAGTCTCCTGAGAAGCTGGGAAGGTGTACACTGTAACCCCTTGCAGATTGTCTCTGCCGAGCAAAATGGTCCTCTCCAGTCGACGACGCTCTCCAGCCACTGAAGGGTCTATCAACTCTATACCAGCCAGGACGAAGCTCTTCATGAACTCAAACAGATGTCGGTCCAAGGGGAACTCTCTTGGGTAACCTCTAGAGTAGTCGTAGGTGTAGATGCAGCCCGTCTCAGAGATCTTGCCCTGGTCCACTGCTGCAGCTCCATCTATCCCCTCACCAATGGGACCCTTAGCTACTAGGGACTACCCCAAGTCTAGTTGGCCAACATTGGCTATCACGCCTCGAATAAGACAAAATGATCAGAGCATGAATAGTTATACGAGTGGGTTGATCAAGAGACTCAGATGATGAGTATGAACAATAAATGGATAAAATCATATCTTTATTTCATAATTTGACATATCCAAAAAATATCCTTCAACGACTTTTGATACTATTTAAACTCAATACATTCATTTCTAAGTAGACAGACTGAGAAAAAATTTAATAAAAATTATCAGCACTCTCGTCACTCCAGCCCATTCCTGTCATCTTCGGGATTTCTTGAAAATTGACAACAATACACAAGGTGAGCTAGAAAGCTCAGTAGGACTTATATCTCTTTACCAGGTCACTTTAAGACGGCCCACTTCCCAATCTTTGGCTATTGTAGCCTACTTCCCCAGCCTCTAGCTTTTATGGCCTACTGCCCGACCTCTGTCTGTTATAGCCTGCTTCCTCAACCTTTGGCCCTTTACGGCCTACTTCCTGCCCTTGCGGCTCGTTAATCTCTTGACTTTGGCTCCCGTAGCCCGCTTCCCGACTTCGACTTGTAGTCCGCTTCCCCAACATTCTGGATTTTGTAGCCCACTTCCCTTTGGCCTTCGTGGCCTGCTTCCCGATATTGGCTCCCATAGCCTGCTTCCCCGATCTTTGGCTCTCGTAGCCTGCTTTCCTTAATTTTGGCTCTTCCAGCCTGCTTCCCTCTGGCCTTCGTTGCCTACTTCCCAATTTTGGCTCTTGTAACCTGCTTCCCAACTTCGGCTCCTTGCAGTCTATTTCTCAATTTTGACTTTTGTAGTATGCTTCTCAATTTCGGCTATTGCAGCTTGCTTTCCCAGTTCTAGCTCGTACGGCCCGATCTTGGCCCTCACGGCCTACCTCCTGCCCTTACGGCTCACTAATCTCCTAACCTCGGCTCTCGTGGCATGCTTCCCCGATTTCAGCCTTCTCGGCCTACTTCTGTAACACCAGCGCTGACCCTTACGGCCCACTTCCCTGGGTTCAGATCTCACAGTCGGTACCCTCGGCGCATTAATGAACACAAAAAAGAACTTCTCTTCACTCTAGGGCGGACCCTCCATCTAGCCAGAAAATAAAAGACCCTTGATTTGACACTCACTCTGTGTCCATGAATAAACCATGTCAGCTCCCGACAGTCTGTCGATGTTGATGAATAAATTTGTAATCCCTTTCACTTTGATTTGGACCTCCCATCTAGCTCATCGACTAAACAAGCTTCTCTCTCCGTCCCTTCGGGTGACGAATAACCCATTTGATCTGGACCTTCCGTCTAGGTCATTGAATGAACAAACTCTTCACTCCGTCCCTTCGGGTGATGAATAGCCAAGTTGATCTGGACCTCCTGTCCAGGTCATTGAATAAATAAACTTTTCTCTCCGTCCCTTCGGGTGACGAATACTCCTTTGATTTAGACCGCCTGTACAAGTCATTGAATCAACAAACTCTTCTCTTCATCCCTTCGGGTGACGAATACTCCTCTGATTTGGACCGCCTATCCAGGTCATTGAATCAACAAACTCTTCTCTCCATCCCTTCGGGTGACGAATACTCCTCTGATTTGGACCTCCCGTCCAGATCATTGACTAAACAAACTCTTCTCTCCGTCCCTTCGGGCGACAAACACTTCCTTCGAATCAACAAACTCCACTCTCTATCCCTTCGGATGATGAATACCCCTTCGATTTGGACCTCCCGTTCAGACCGTCGAATCAACAAATCTTTCTCTCCGTCCCTCTGGGTGACGAATATCCCTTCTGATTTGGACTTCTCGTTCAGACCGTCAAATCAACAAACCCTTCTCTCCGCCCTCGTGGTTCGCCTTACACAACCTCGGCTTTCGCAACCTGCTTTCCAATAACTTCCACTTTCATAGCTTGCTTCCCGGGTTTTGGCCCATGTGCCCTGGTTTCTCGACCTTAACTTCGGTCCACGGACCCGCTCTCCTCATCATGTTGATGAATATCTTAGTTGGGCTACATCCGCAGGCCCCGCTCTCTCGTCCCTCTCTCGCACCATCTGCGGGTGGGGGGCATTTGTGGACACCAAAAAATTCTCACCCTGTGTTTACGTGCAGGAGAATAAAGAAGAGAAGATGAAAAGAAGCCCTTCGCGCCCCCCAGCGGCACACCTAAGATGGGCCCCAGTGGCACACCCTGGTGCCCACTCAACGACACACCCCCTGGCGCTTCTCAGTGGCTCACTCTCTGCGCCTGTCAGCAGCACGCCTGCAAGCCTCCCAGCGGTACACCTTCTGGGCCCTTCAGCGGCACGCCTGTCTGGTGCCTCCAGCGGCACACCCGTCCGAAGCCCCCAGTGGCACAACGGTCAGCCCCCTTCATCCGGCACACCCCGAGCGCACTGCATCTGGCACGCGCTTGGAGCCCCTCTGCCGGTGCACCTTCCTAGCGCCCGCGAACGGCACACCTTCAGTGCCTTTTCAACAACACGTCTTCAGTGCCCCTCCATCGGCACACACCCAGCGCGTCTCCACCCCCAGCTCGCCTCCCAGTGACACACTCCAAGTGCCTTACCCGGCACACCCCCTCGAAGCCCTTAGCGGCACACCCAAGCTGCCCCCCTCCAGTGGCACACCTAGTCCGCACTCCAGCGATACGCCCTGCAAAGCCCTTTCAGTGGCACACCCTCAGCACCCTCAGTAGCACACCCATTTGGCCCCACCAGCGGCGCACTTCCTCCAGGGCCTTTGACGGC
>JANBPO010000374.1:0-12286 GCA_024336825.1 Amorphophallus titanum
AGGTGGTGCCTGCCCACAGAACAAGTTGCTATCTTCTTTTGGACTTCTCCTATCTTTCTTCTTCACTCTCCAGGGTAAGCTGCTCAAGACGTTCCCATGGGACATGGGCTTTCATTAATAGTGGTTGAAATTTGGGTTGTTCATACTCATTTGGCCCATTTATCTAGTCTTGTAATCTCCAAACTTCTGAACTTATTTCTTTATTCATCGACAGTAGACTCTGTCTCCTCCGGTTGTGGGTGGGTATTCTAATTATAGCAGGTTGATCTACCCAGACTGGCGCCGGAGCTAGTGGAGCTAGTCATGGTGTCACACCATGGATATTTGCCCCTCATGTCGGGTGAGGTGTAGACTTCTTTTTGATCTTTACAGGGACCTACTACCATCCATGTTGCTCTTTTAAGGGCGTCAGAAAGTACGCCTCATAAGTATGTTGAGTGCAGGCTTCTGTAATTTCTTCAGGCAATGCCTGGTATAAAGATATCATGTTGACAGCAACACTAGTCATCGAGGCTTCATGAGGTTGCGGAGGGTCAACCTTGTATTCCCCCATTTGAAGTTCACCTTTCTTTATTAAGCCTTCAATTATATCCTTGAAGATATGGCAATCCTTAAATTGGTGTCCAATCATATGGTGATAAGGATAGAATTTTGGACTGTCCTTTCTCTTCAAATCTTCTGGCCTCTTTGGTTCAGGCAGGGTGATCTTGTTTTATTGAGTGGCCCAGTCAAAGAGGACTCTAGTTTTATGCTTCGATAAGGAGTAGGCCTTTTTCATCTTGTCTCTAAGCGAGGGGCGAGGGACCTTCTTTCTTTTCTTCTATCTTGGCAGGCGGAGGGGTAGTTGCCTTCTCGTCTTTGTCTCTCTGTTGCTTGAATGTCTTCAAGTCAATAGTATTTGCTTCTTTTGGGGCTGGCCGTCGATCGACTACCTTTGCTTTTTGATTGAAAGTGCTGGTTGCTGGCGAGGCATGCTTTACCAGGAAGGCTTCAACTTCGGCCACCACATTATTTAGGTGGTCGAAAGACCTTATCTCCATTCCAATCATCTTTTCGAGGACCTCCTTTCTAAGATTTTTCTTACATATCTGAATGGCATCCTCTTGATGTGGGGGCCATTTACATCTCATCCCAAGGTTTCTCCACCTTTTAATGTAGTCGAGTGCAGTCTTATCTGGCCTTTGCCTAGTCGCATATAGTTTGGCCACCATGACCTCCCTTTCAGTTACATGGAATCGCTCTCTGAACTTCTTTTGCATGTCCGCCCAATCACTGACCGACTCGGCCGGAAGGCTGGAGTACCACTTAAATGCGAGCCCTATCAGTGAGGACCCCAAAAATTTCAACAAGTATGACTTGTCTATAGCTAAATCACCCATGACAGTCATACAATATGCAACATGTTCTTTAGGAGAACCCTACACATTGAATTTATCAAATTTTGGTGGCTTGTCGATCCCCGAAGGTAGCCATTTGGCAACATGATGTGGTGGGTAAGGCACCCGGTATGCATCAAATGCAATGTATTCTCCTTCGCCCCACTCAGCTAGCTTCATTTCAATCATTATTTTAACCATTAATCTACTCAAGGCGGTCGGGTCGATCGGCTCTAGATAGAAATGTGCTGGTTGTAGGGACGGAGTAACCAGCATGGTAGCCTGCGACGTAGGGTACACCAATAGTGCTGGACGATGTTGGTACAACATTGGTGGCTGCAATGGCTGAGGCAGATGTTGCTGGGTAGCAGCCTTGCTGTGCTCCGCTGGGTGAGGAAGACTACATGATGGATGAAGGTCACCTGGGCTGACACTTCCTCTTAATGACTCCGGCTACACGTCAGGTTGTTTAAATGGCGTAGGCACCTCTGTTTTCTCATTTAGTTGCTTTTCTAACAGGTCTATTTCTTGTTGATATTGATGTAGTAGCATCAATATTGATGGGTGTAAAGCCACCATATTGGGGACACCTTCTGATGTTTCACCGACAGCACCCTCGGGTGGGGCAAACAACATGACTTCTTCTTCTTCAGACGTCACTACATTAGCAGTCAGTGTAGTGACAGCCTCAAAAGTGACTTGTTTTCCATTCGTTGTTCTCAACGTTTCTTCGCGGCCTTACTTCTTCTAGTATGTGGCCCTGGCCTTTTGGCTAATCGGGCTAATTCTTCTAACTTTTTTGGCAAAGCCCCATACTTGCCGAACACCCGACCACATTGATGTGGGTTCACAGAACCGCAGAATAGCTCTGATACCAGATGTTGGGTTCAGAATAGCAGCACTGATACCACGTGTTGGGGACACAGTGCTATGGATTCAGAAGGGGGGTGAATGAATCGCCCCTTTAAAAAATTTTAACTCTACTGAAATCAAAGATCAGTTTAAAAATGATACAGAATGACAGCTATCTCTTTGGCAAAATTGACATAATTTTTAAAACATCGCCGGAGGTGCGAAAGGGTTGCAGGATCAGGGTCACAAGGAGTTTGGTTGAGATTGCGTTCACGAGGAGTCGTGTAGCCGTGAGTGATTTCTTGAAAAAAAAAGATAGGTTGAGAGTGATTTTATTTTTAAGAGAGAGTAACAAAAGGATTCAAACATTCTTCCTTATCTTTTTTTAACAAAATGTCATGAATCTCGAGACATATCCATTAATTATGGACCGCAAATAGCATCACACCACATGAACTCTTTCTTATTCTTAAAGGCCATGTTTATTTGCAGGATACTCCGGTTTATCCCTCTCTAACCTCTCCTATTCGATTTGGTACCTCATACTAGATATCCTATACTATTCTTCCTCTCTCGTACCCCGTGTTAACCCCGGTTACCTTATAATCCACCGTTGCGCCCGAATATGCAAAAATCATCCGCGCACAAACTCCCAGGCGCCATCGGACGGCCACTGCGTTTTACTTTCTGCCCCCGTGTCCTTCTCGAACCCTACCTCCGTGTCTCCCACGAAACCCATGTCGCCATCCTCTGCGTGCAACCCGTGCTCCTCCGCCTGCAACGCCATCTCCGCCATCGTTCGTTGCCTCTTCCCTGCTCGCCGCGTCTCCCTTTGCTGGCCCACTCTGGCCGTGTTACCTTCGGCGCCATGATACTTGACTTTTGCAGGCTTTATCCCCACACAACGTTGTTTCCACGAGGAGCAGGGTCGTCAACGATGGCCATTATTGCTCGATCGGATGGGTGGTTGCGAAACCCTCAACCCTACACCCATCTTTCGTCCAATCACCACTGCAATCTTCAGAAATGGACCGACGATCATGTGGCTAGGGTTTACTTTCTTCCACTTTTTTTGCTCCTTGTACCTATGAGAGATCAGTTTTTGCAGAGAGGGGTTGAATCGATAGAATACCCTTTCCGCTCGTGAGCCTACAATGCTATTTTCTCTACTCCTATTTTAACCCCTTTTAGGGCTCCTTCACTATGGCATCCCCAGCATCCGTGCCAGAAGTGGTGGCTAATTCAGCAGCGGAAGACCGTGTCTCCTCTGCATCCTCCTCGGCCCCTTGCCGCCATTGGTTCCTTCTGCAGATCTTATTTACTGAATCTTTATTTCTTTACAGTATTTCTGTTCGTTGTGCTTTTTACAACCCTTTCAGTTTGTTGTGAACGATATGGTATGTACATGCATATGCCATCCTTCTTGCTATGCTTCACCTCTTGCTCTGCATATGATGTTGCATTGTACCAATTTCTGTGTTTGCCTTGTACCTTGCGCTACTTCACCTCTGCATATGATTTTGTATAACAGTCTACATCTACTTATGAGTCCGGATATTCGTGGATAATGCCCTTCCACACCTGTACATGTTCATGTACCCAACACATGTATATCGGTCAACCAATAAAAATTTACACATTAGGTGACATTGAATGCACATATCTTCTGTTAAACATGAACCAGAAGTGTAAACTTTGTTATGAGAGTTATTCATATTGACAAGAAATAAACAGCTTCCAACATTTATAATATATTACAAGATATGTAGTAATGGTACTTATGCATAGTTTGAAGTCCCATGATCAATGACACTCAAGAGGGGGGGGGGTGAATTGGGTGCACCACTTAAGTGATAACAAGATGATATTCGAAAGGTTGCGATCATTCTAGCTAAAAATGAACCCGATGAAGTGAGCCTTTGGCGTCTCAAGTGGAAAGTTCCTCGGCTTCATCATTAGATATCGGGGAATTGAAATAGACCCCTCCAGAATAAAAGCTATCTAGGAGCTATCACCTCCGAAGAATTTGACAGAATTACGGCCATTGCAAGGCCGATTAGCTTACATCCGTAGATTTATCTCCAATCTATCCGGACGTTGCCAGCCATTCCACATGTTAATGATGAAAGATGCACCATTTTGCTGGGACCAAGAGTGCCAGAAGGCCTTTAATAAATTGAAAGAATATTTGAACACCCCACCAGTGCTGGGGGCACCTGTCAAGGGGCGGCCGTTGATCCTCTACATAGCCGCCATCGAATATTCACTGGGGGCAATGCTGGCCTAGAACAATGACGATGGAAAAGAGCAGGCGCTTTATTACCTTAGTCAAAGACTAATCGGGGCGGAAGGAAAATACACTCTGATCGAGAAGGTCTGCCTCGCTCTGGTCTTCACAGCCAAGAAGATGAGGCACTACATGCTCTCGCATGCAGTACGGCTGGATATCTGTCTCCCCTTTGCCGCCAGCGCCAATAGAGGCTACGATCAGCCTGTCACTGGGAGCGACAAAACCTCTTCCCCGAGCCGTAGAGCCACATGATCGTGTCGCGCAGCTCAAAGCCGGCGTCCTCGATCGCCACCGCCATGCGGTGAAAGCCCTTCGTGCCGCCAAAGGCGAGCAAGTGCGCTCCAGGCCGCAACACGCGCAGCACAGCAGCCCACGTCTCGGGCTGAAAGGCGATGTCGCCGCCATCCCACTGCTTGCCCATGAAGCCCGTCGAAGCCCGCACGTATGCGCCTGTCTTTCCGGCCTTCGCTGGTGCCGCGCCGTCTTTCCCGAACCGCTTGACGATGCTGCTGAAGTGATACGGCGGGTCGGTGACGCACGCCTCGAAGCTGCTCTCGGGCAGCCCCGCCAGAACTTCGCGCATGTCGCCCAGATACAGGGTGCAGTCGCCAATGACCTCGACTCGGCTCACATCCACCCCCAGATCACGAACCCAACGACAGGCGAGACGGCAATCACGAGCGCGAGGATGGTCAGCACCACCGGCGGCTTGTCCTGAGGGATGGGCGCTATGGACGAGGCCACGCGCGGGGGAACCTTGGCAAACCAGTCGGTCATGCTGCCTCCAGGGACTTGATTGCGTTGCCGGGTAAAGACCCGTGCATAGGCACACCAGCGCGGCGCAAGCACCTGTCCACCTCGTCCAGCGACCGGCACTCGGTGTAGCGCGCGTTCACAGCCCACAGGGCTTCGCAGGCGGTCAACTGGGCTTCCGAGAGTTTGCCCTTCCCCGCCTTCAACTCGATGCCCACAACTAGCGTATTGAGGCCCAGCGGGTGCATGACCACGAGGTCGGGGAAGCCCGGCTTCAATCCCATGGCCTTCAGGAAGGCCCCACGGGTGCGGCCTCCACCTCCTGCCGGGAATGCCGTCCAGTAGGTCGGCGCGCGCAGGGTCAATCCCAGGTACTTCGCGACCTGGATCTGAAGGGATTGCTCAGGGCGCTTCATGCCGGCGCCCCGTACTTGTTGCGGCGGGCGCTCATGGGCTCCTGACCTTTGTTGGTCCGTCCGACGCGCCATCGGTGGGCCACTCTCGCCGGTTCCAAGCGGCAATGGCGTTCTTGCGGTTCAACTCTGCAGTCGGGCCAGTAGCGCCGCACTGCTTGCACCTAACGTGCCCGAGCGCGTTGTAACCAAGCTCCTCGACCTCCGTGTCGTAGGATGCGCAGAACGGGCAATGCGTGGCTTTCACTGCCCGGCCTCCTGCGGGCCGGCAAACTTCTCGGAGTAGACCACGCGGGCATCGACGCCCGGCACACGCCGCCATTCGGACATCTCGCCGGGCGGGCAGAGCGCGCCGCTCGCGTCCACATTCGGCGTCACGAAGCGGTATTCGAGTTCTTGGGTGATGCCCCAGTCTACCCAGCGAAGTTCAATCATCGGACAATCTCCTCGCGTAGTAACGGAACAGAGCCCACAGCAGCACCCCAAGGTCGGCCACAGAGCGCTGATCCCAGCTCTCCGATACGGCTAAAGTCTCAATTGCTTTGCGCGCGCTCATGCCTTCACCCTCCAGACGCGCAGGCAGGCAAGGCGAGCGGCTTCTAGGGCAGCCCTTGCCTTGTGGGAGCGCGTGCGGGTGTACCGCGCGAGGGCCATGTCCGCGGCAAGCTCTGCGGCTATCAGGCGGGCGGCTGGGCATGGACGGCGGCGGGTCATGCTCCCCTCCCCTGCTCCGGGGTGCGGCGGAGAAATGGAGGGATGACGAGATCATCATCATCATGATGATGGGGTGCTACGCGCGGCTCCGCCGCTACCGCGCCGACCGATGGGGTGGCGGGGGCTTCGTCTGCCGGTCCCGAGGCATGGTTGTCGCCAGGGCCGCCGGTGGAAACGATGGCAGCATCGTGCGGGCCGGGCTCGACACCGGCTCCAACGGGCCTGCAGGGCTCGACGGTGATGACCGTCGCCGTTGGCTCATCTCGGGACACAACGTTCCCGACGCTCTGGGCGTGTCCATCCACGCCGCCGCACGATTCTGTAATGCCGTCGTCGCCGTCTTCCGCCTTGGGCGCGCCTGTCCCATTTTTGTTTCGTGGGACAAGCCGCTGGAGGGTGCTTTTCGGAATGCCGGTCTGAGCCGACACGCTGCGGAAGGTCGCCCCAGGCATGGCCAGCGCGGCGCGGTACAACTCAAGTTCCGCCTCCTCCTCCGCGTCGGCCTCGGTCTTCTTGCGATCCCGGACGAGCTTGCGGACCATCTTCGGGCGCATCCCGGCGGCCTTCACCTCGACGTAGATGTCTTTCTTGGCGGTCTTGTAGTCCGCCTCTTCGGCTTCCACGGCCTCGATGCGCTCGACGTAGCTCTTGAGCTTGGCGGGATCTATCGGCCCGCCCTTGCCTCCGGTGTTCGCGGCTGGCTCAGCGAGCGCATACCGCAGGGTGTGGATGTGAACCCGGCACCAGGTGGAGCCCTCGCGCTCGGCCTGATCTGCCAGAGCATTGAGGTTGTAGACGGCGCGCTGTCTCTTCTCGGCATCGGAGCCGATGGTGGGGAGGACTTGCTGGGTCATTGCTCGAAGCCACCATTGCAGGGGCCGGTGGGTGCTCGCGGCACGCGAGCCAGTTCAACACCCCCCGCCCAAACGCATGCGATGAATGCGATCACCAGAGCGAACGGCAGGAGCAGAAGCGCGGCGACCTCTGCGGCGATATGGGCAACGCGGTCCATTAGCGGCCCTCCCTCACGAGATCCCACTGCGCTCGCGCCTCAAGGGCATTCCGGTTCCGCCGATAGGCCGGCAGCCACCAGTCGCGCGAGACGCTCACAGTCAGGAGGCCGAGGCGAAGGGCGACGTAGAACAGCGAGAGTTGCCGATCCGCGCCAATGCCGCGCCACCAATGCAGGGTGATCGAAAGCTCAGGACTCATGCTTTCCCTCCAGTTCCCGAAGCTTCTTCCGGGCTGCGATGACTTTCGCCTGATGGGCGAGTTCGGGGTTCACTTCCTGCAGGACCAGGGCGCACAGCTCGTCGTCGGTGAGCATCGCCATGATGTGCTCGGCACGAGGGGTGCGCTTGGCCTGCTTCCATGCCTCGACGGTGCGGGACGACACGGCGGTCAGGCGACGCAGCTTCGCCGCCACGGCCTTCGCAGACAGGCCATTCAAGGCCTTCGCGAGGGCTTCCCCGATGAAAACAGGACTGAACGCGACGCTATGCACGCGCCTCTCCACGCGGGTTGACGTATTCGGACGCGACAACTCGGTCATTGGCTTGCTCCATCCTTGAAGGATGAAGACCGACACCAATCACTGGCTGTCTCTTGGAGACCTCACGCGACGCTTGGCTGCCAGGCTCGTGGCGCAGCGTGAGGGCGAAATTCAGGGCAGCGCCTGCAACGGCAGCGCCCGCGAAGAAAAAGCCGTGACGCCCCGCGCCACCCCTCAGAAGCGCGGTTTGGGTGGCATCACGGAAGGGGTTGGGCTCGCGCCGGAGGAAAAACAGCGCGAGCCCGTCGCTGCGGTTGGGGGCCTTGGGGAAGGCCGCAGCGAGAAGAGACATGGAGCCGGGAATCGAGACGAGGCCCGGATGGATTTCAGCGTGGCCGTTGGGGTGCCACGCGGGGGCGGTCGGCCAATTGCATTCCCCGCTCAAGGCTGGCCGCCCTTCTTCATCAGAGCGACGATGGCGGGATGCTGAAGCCAGTCGCAGATGGGCGCGGAGTCCTTCAGGGCCTCGCCGCGCCGGGTTCCGGCGAGGCAAGTGGTGTGGTCCTTGCGGAACATGCGCCCCCGCTCCGGATAACTCATGTCCGGGCGGACCTGCTGGACCAGCCAGTAGCCCATTTGCCGAGCGCGGCTGATCTTGATGTTGCAGCGCCCCTCGCGAAGAAACTCGTATCGGCTGACTTCCGTAGCCTCCAGAATGGCGGCGATGATGTCCTCCGGCCTCGGTCCCCTGCCCGGCATGCGGCCGGGGTGTTCGATGACGATGCGGCTCACGACCGGCAGCCGGGGCTCGGGCTTCGGAGCGGCCAGCGGCGTGACGGCATCCACCGTGCGCTCGCCCGTCTTGAGATTGACCGTGATGCGATGCGCCTTGGGCTCGGCATAGGGTGCGGGACGGCCCAGCAGGCGGGCTCTGTGAGCGGCCGTGACGTTCGCCAGGATGCGCGCCCGCTCCGCACGAATGTCGTCTACAATGCCGAGCCGTTCCATTCAGGCCCCCATGTCGTCGAAGTCGGGCTCGACGCGGTACACGGACGGCGCGGCGACGGCCTTTCCACGGAACCCCTGGCGGCGGCGCAGTTCCATCAGCGACTGCAGGCGACGCTTCTCGGCTGGGGTCAGTTCCCGCCGCGCGGGCACCGGATCACAGGCGTCTCGCCAGTCGTCCATGGCCTATCTCCCCACCGTCATGATCGCGGATCCGATGGCGAGCCATATCCAGGCTGTGCCGACGATGAATCCAGCCGCAGCACATGAGCAGATCGCCAACAGTGCGAGGTCGCGAGCGGAGGTCATCGGGCGCGCTCTTGGGTGTTGCGCTGGGTCATGCTGCCCTCCGCTTCTTGGGCGCGGGCTTGGCGTGCAACCGGACGAGGGTTTCGTAGGTGAGGTCAACGTCGGCCGTCTTGTTGGCCAGCGCGACAAGCTGCGGCCACACATCAACCGGGATCGACTGGCGCGACGCCCACGACGCAACGGTCGTAATGGGGCGCTTGACCCGGTCGCTTACGGCGGCCTTCCCGCCGAGGAGGGTGATGACTTCCGATGGCGTGCTGATCATGTGGCTGAGTTAACGCATTTTGCGCCAGCGTGTCAACGCCTATTGCGTCACACAAGATGCGAAAGTCCTGGTGATGGACACGCCGCACAAGCGCCTCAGGCAGGCCCGGATAGAAAAGAGCTACGAATCAGCCACAAAAGCCGCCGAGGCTCACGGCTGGAACGCCTCGACCTACCGGACCCACGAAAACGGCCAGCGCAATTACAGTGTAGAAGATGCGAAGAGATACGCCGCCGCGTTCGGTGTGACCTGGTTGTGGTTGATCGAGGGGGCCATTGACCCGCCGAAATCGCGCAAACTGGCCGAATCCGCCCAGCGATTCGATGCGCGCCCATCGCTCTACGATATCCTGACAAAGCAGATATACGACCCGGACGCGATGTCTCCTGAGGAGGAGCAGGCGGTATTTACACTCCAGCGGTTCCTGCGGCGCGCGGGCAAATTTACATTCTTAAATAACATAAGCAAGAGGATTGAAGAGGAGAGACCAAAAAGAGGTAAAAGTAGAAGGAGTCATTTTTCCTGCCAACAGGGTTGAGCCGATTAAACTCGATCTCGCCCTCATCCAAGCACTGCGTGAAAGATGAGACCCAGCAAGTCGGGCATTCCTAATGCCTTGGGGACACATGGTACCCAGTTTGGAGGACATGGTCCAAATTATGGGCCTCAGAGTGGATGGTGAGGTAGTGACCGGAGTCACCTATCCTGATTACCGAGAAGGGGCTCAAAAGCTACTTGGGTTGGACTTGGACGACCGAAAGAGCAGGTCGGTAGCCAAGACATCCATCATGGAGGCACTGGGGCTTTCTGAAACTCGTCCTCATGACGATGAATCCCTGGAGGAGTTCATGGAGAGGATTGAAAGGGTGTGCCGAGCCATGTACTGTGTGGATTCCAGCAATTGGGAGAGATCAAGCATGGATCTAAGGAGGTTTCTTCTCTTTCTACTGGCGAAGTTACTACTCGGCTCAAAGGGAGACAGCATTCATTGTCATTTCCTAGAGCACCTTGTAGACCTTGAGAGGGTAGGACAGTATGCCTGGGGAGCTGCCATGCTGGCACACTTATTTATAGGTCTGACCCAAGGGGCAGACCGAGAGGTGACAGTGAGTGACTTTACACCATTCTTTCAGGTAATGTATATATATATTTACTTTTTTTATTTTTTCATGTTTTATTTTATTTTTATTTTTATTTTTATTTTTTTATGCCAATGACACATGATGGCACAGCTATGGAGCTATTATTACCTCCCGATGGGCAGAGCTCGGCATTGGCGATGAGTGACAGTGCCGTTAGCTAGACGGTGGCAACCCATCGTGAGCACAACACCTTTATCCTACCAACTGATGGTGTTAAGATGCAAGCTGCAAGAGTTCCCTGCAGCGATGGTAGGATTTTCTTCTTCTTTTTATTTTTGATTTTGTCCAGCTAAGAAGATATGTACAACCTAACGTAGGTGAATTGGAGACCTTGTTCGGGCATGGTTGACGCCGACCAGCCGTGGGTTATAACAAGCAGTGCCCAGTTCGGACGGGACCTCTGGCTCCATTGTCTGAACAAAATCGAGCCACTTCGGCTACGATTGGCTATGAGAACCCTAGGGCTTGCCCAGGAATGGGTGGATATAACCGCACCACCTTGCGTCAGTAAGAAGACACGTGGGCCAACAACCTGCGTTGATTGGCGGGTGCACTTCCCCAAATAGTATGAAGATTGACAACGGGGTGGCACACTTGTGGAGTCGCACGTGTAGGATAGTGAGGATTACTTGTGCCTCTACAAGGCGATGTATGCGGAGCACCTCCATCCTGGGGGGCTTGTTGAGGTAAATGGCCTTTCATCTTCTTCTCTTTTTTTTTGAGTGTTGATTCATACGCCATGGGTATAGGATACCCGTGATACCATGATAACGAACTTGCGAGCTCGTTTGGCAGACACGGAGCAACAGTTGGGTGATACCTAGGTGACTTTGAATAACTAGGCAAGTGCAATGTATGTTTCTAATTATTACTCTAGATCTCTGGTGTTAAGCCACTAAGTGTCACCTCAGATGTGTTATAGCGCGCCCAGCTCGACGCCGTCTCATCAGCAATGGGGGCAGACGGTGTAACCTCTAGTTTATGGATTCCTACCTCAGAACTTGACATGCTACATGAACAACTTGCTCATGCTACGTAGCGTGCCATGAAGGCATAGGGAATACTTTCTACACAGGTGAGAGTTTCACCATGGAATTTTCTTTATTCATGCCTTACTACACACCTAAGATGGCAGACATGGCAGGCGGGAGAAATGCAAGAGGCACTGGCCCGTACCACGTAGGGGGAAGCCAGGATAGCAGAGCTGGAGGTGGAATTACAGCACCATTCAAATGATAACCTTTCTCGCAACGCCATGGAGCTAAGGATCACCCTGCAATTGGAAAGGGAAGATAGAGAGAGGGAACGTGTTGAGAAGGAAAGGGATAGAGAGAGAGAGAGAGGGCCGAGAGAGAAGAGAAAAGGGCCTTGGAGGCCCAAGTGTTTGAGCTCCGGACCAGTCTCGGTCTGGCCGAGTAGTGGCTGAAGGATGGTGAGGAACGCCATCGAAGAGCACGAGAGCGTAGCTTTCATGTTTGTAGCTTTTATGCTGCCCCCGCAGATCGACAGCGGGGTGTGGAGACGGAAAGGGGAATACAGAGTGGTAGGAATACTGCTTCTCATGGCTTGACGACACCCTCTAGCGCTTCTCGCCTGGAGAGCGACAAGACGAGTAATGCGGAGAGAGAGGGTGGAACTTGATGTAAATTTTTTTTTAGAATGGAATAAAATGCTT
>JANBPO010000375.1:0-38399 GCA_024336825.1 Amorphophallus titanum
TTAATGTCTGTGCTCTCATTGTTCAACTCGGTGCACATTTCTACTCCTTCACAAAAGGTCTGTGCACACTTGGTTGTTCTGCTCACTTAGCTCAGTGCATATCATGTTTATTCAGGCTCTAAGGTCCGTGCATATAGGCCATCCAGCATATAGAAGGTCTGTGCATTATTTGCTTTGTGCACATTATCTTGGTGCTAGTATTGACTTGGTGATCAAAAGTCAGTGCATGCTCTTATAAAGTCTGTGCACACCATGTTCACACAGGATATAAGGTCCGTGTAGGGTTTTACGTCATATACAAAGTCTGTGCACGTGTCTTCCAAGGTCCGTGCAATCCTCTCTTAAGCACAGTGAAGTTGGTGCATGCTTTCATTTGTCCATATGAACTCGGTGCAATCTTTTGCATTGTGCATATGAAGTCTGTGCAAGTCTTTACCTTGAGCAGGATACGGCCAGTGCACATTCTACCTTATTCATAAGGCCAGTGCTTGACTGCTTCATAATGTCTGTGTATGTCTACATGCTAACTATTGTAAGGTCCGTGCACATTTTATTATTCAGCTTGCATGGTCAGTGTATATCTTGATAGAATGCATACCAAAGTCGGTGCATAGTCTGTTTATGCACGACTAAAGTCAGTGCACATTTGGTTTGTGCTTTAACAAGGTTGGTACACATTTTTATCAGGCAAAACTAGGTCTGTGCAATTCTGGCATATGCGTGCATGGGTCAGTGGATTTGGTTGATTTATGCATATAAGGTCCGTGCACTTCACCATTTAGAGTCTGTGCACATTCCCCACTAAGGTCCATGCACTATATCTCACTCATACCATACGTCATTCTTGTGCGATGCTAAGTCAGTGCATATACCCTCATGTGCATACCCAACGTCCATGCATGTCTTGTTAAATGGTCTGTGCACATTCGGCTTATGCTATTCAAAGTCTGTGCACACTTGCTTTAGGCAGATGGAGGTCTATACACGTTGCTTTGTCTATGATTTAAGGTTTGTGCAAAATCCACTCTTCCTAGTTCATAACACATGACTGTTATGTTTTGCTCCTTGCCATGACAGATAAGGCTCACGATCAAACACTTTAAGGGCAGGCCTAAAGAAGCACGTGAGTTCAAACTGAGAATAGGCACGTGATCCAAGGAGTACACATCGTGGAGATTCAGCCACGTGGATTGCTACAGCATCATAACTCTAACATGTGGAACCTCAAAGGATCAGATCTGTGTGAAAGTTTGGGAGGGAAACGTGGTATCCACACGCCCAACATATGCATATAAAAGGGGATCGAAAAGCTTAGAAGAAGAGGTGGACAAAAGAGAAGAACTCAGCTAATTGGGAGAGAGAGAGAGAGAGAGAAGATCAGAGTCCTCCACCAGTGCTGTAACTCCCTATTTGAGAAAGAGAGAGAAGTCCATAAAGAAGAGAGCCTGTTTGATCGCTTTTTATTTGAGTCTGAAAATTCTGCTTCTACGGAAGCTACATTATCATTGTTTCTAGTTGCGTGTTTTTCTTTGTTCATCTTCATCTTTGAGTTCTTCTTACTGCTTTGTTACCCTCTAAGTTCACTTAGAGGAAGGGAGAGGTTCTCTGATTTCCCTTCATCGTGTTTGGAGGAAGAGAGGAACAATCCTCTGGTTCGTGTGTTGCTGGGAGCAATTCACGGGGTTCCCTTTGCTGGTTGCGAAGGAAGGGAGGATTGGTCCTCCGATTTTGATCTTGCTGGGGTAAGGTCAGGGTTCAGTTCCTGTGGGTTGTAGGATCTGTGTTGAGGGATTTATTTCCCTTGTGCCAAGCTGTAAGGCAGCGGATGTTAGCAGACTGAGTCTGCGATTTCTTAGATTGATTAGTGCAAGAAAGTCTTACTCCAGTGGAGTAAGGGGTGGACGTAGATTGCTGATTGCAATCGAACCACCTTAAAAACTCTCCGTCTCATCTGCATGGTTTGTTTGGCTGTTCTCTCATTGTGATTCTAGCTCATAACCTGTTCGATTATTGGTCCATTGTAACTCTCACTCGTTAAGCTTCTATCTATCTATCCGCTCCGTGGCCTGACTAGAAAGGTTTTCTTACTACAACTGTGATCACGTCACTCGTTATTCAAATTTGTTTTAAATTGGCCGTGATCTATTCATCCCCCCTTCTAGCTCACGATCTGCGATCTTTCAATTGGTATCAGAGCAGGTTACCCATTATGTGGTCCAATGACTACGGTAGACCTAGATCTAGCACCCCTCGCAGTTTCATGGCTGAGGGACAGTCCATTAGCCGCCCTCCTTTCCTTGATGGTAATAACTATTTCTTTTGGAAAAATAGGATGGAGGTGTTTATAAGAGCGCAGAGCCACAAACTCTGGAGATTTTCTGACTTTTTTGAATAGTGGGTTGATCATTCTTAGAGGTGGTGGCATTATTTGAAGCTTTTACAAAAGACATCATTAATTTATTTTCAAAAGCTTTCCTATTGACTGGTTTGTAGCCAAATCCCTCTTTCTAAAAGTTTACTTTCATCCCCAACAGCTTATCCAAATTATCTTGACTTTCAACAAACTTAGATAAAGAATTTTTTAGATCCTTAATTTCATTTTCCAGAGCTACAATGAGCAATTCAGAGTTGGCATTTTCTTCATCACTACTGGCCAGTCTTTCACTTAAGGAGGCATTGGCAGTTTTAATACTTTCAATTTCAGCTTTAAACCTGTCCAATTCTTCTGTGCTGTCAGACAACACACACTTACCCTTTTCAAAGACCAGCAATCTGTCTAACATGGTGGTGTTTAAGTGTTTCAACTTCTCAATTTCTTCCTTAAGCTTGTCATTTTGAATTAACTCATTTATTTGAATCTGATCGTCTGGATTAACTTCATGTTTTCTTCCAGTTTCAGATTCCTTCAAATCTCTTTGCTGTTTCTCAATAGTTTTTCGCAACTCCATGTTTACAGATTTGATGGCATCAAATTTTTCAGCAAACAAGTTTTTCTCTTGTTTAAGTTTCTCAAATTTTTCTTCATTTTCTTTAGCTATTTTTCTGAGAGATTCATTTTCAGATTTTCGCTTGTTTAGATCTGAGTTAACACGTTCAAGATCCTTTAGTAATTTTTCATTCTGAACAAGAATCTGATCATCATTAGTTGTGCTAAATTTTTCTTCAAGTTCAGAAATCTCATTTGCAAGTTCTTGATTTTCATTTTTTAACACTCCAATTTGTTTCTTAAGAACTTGGATATCAGATAAACAAGCATCATGCGATTGTCTCAATTCCAAACAGTTTTGACATGAAGAATTAGAACTATTCAAACAAGTTGTCTTTTTTAATTTTTTATACTATTTTCTTAACATCTCATGTGACTCTAATAAATCAGCATATGCATCCTGCCAGTCATCTAGGGAGAAATTTTCAAAGGGGTTTACCTGATCATCATCCACCTCTTCATTTTGGTTGCTGCTATGATCGCTACCAATAGCCATCATGCATCGGTCTTCATTTCCATGGCTGGCAGCCTTCAGTTCATTTAATATGTCCTTGGTAGACCTGCAATCATGAAAGCATGAATGGAAGGCCATGTCAGTAGCTGCTTTCATTATCTCCAAAGCTTTCTGATTTTCACCACTCATCGATTTATGACTGTCAGTCCATTTGGACTTATTCTTTGGTAGTCTGTGTAGACCTTGTGAAATTAACTTCCACAAACCAAGATTGATCAGTCTAACATAGCTACGCAGACTGCTAAACCATGAGTTAAAATTGGAGCCATGGAAAACTGGTGGATGAGCCATGGAGGCAAATCAACAAACAGTTCAAAGCAACAAACAAAGCATGTTTAGATATGCACCAAAGAAGCTACAAGATCTACTGCGGATCGTTGGATCCGATGAGACAGTAACCCACTCTAATACCAATTGATAGAAACAGTGGCGCTCAGAAATGGATCTAGAGGGGGGGGTGAATGGATCTTTCAACAAATACACCCAATTAAAACTATGCTCTCTAGAAATGAAACCCGTGAAGAGAAAGGAAATAAAACTAAATGACACAATCTAAACGGATGATCTATTGAGGCTCACTCTCGAGCACTGAAAAAGCATTAGATACAATGTGAATGCAGCAATAAGAAGACTAGAGCTAAGGACTACTGCAATGAAACCCACTCACTCAATCTTGAGTGTTCACCACAGAAACACCTTTGGAAGGATCAGATTAGATGCATATGATCAGCGCATCGTGCTGGACAACGAAGTTAATTGCTACAACTTAGCTCACAGAAAACGAAACAACCAGCCAATAATCAAAGGAGCAAACAATAGTGCCTGTGAAGGAGGTAGAAGACAAGGGACAAACGCACAAGGCAAACCACGGCACAGTAGATTTTTTAGGTGGTTCGGCCAGACACCAGTCCGCCTACATCCACCCCTCACTACAAACCGGAGTGAGGCTTCCCTTGCCAAAGCAAGAAGCAGACTCAGTCTACAACAACCGCTGCCTTACAGCTTGACCCAGAGGAACACTCTCCTCTCTTCCTCCAGCCCGGAGGGGAACCACTAGTGACACCCTGTCACTAGCAACCGAAGACACCAGTCTGTCTTCCTCCAAACCGGAGGGAAAACTGTGAGTGACACCCAGTCACTCACACCCGGAGACCCAAGTCTCCCTTCCTCTGAAACCCAGAGGGAACTCACAAGTGACACCCCGCCACTTGCAAACCGGAGACACAGTCTCCCTTCTCCTGAATCCTCTTTCATTGTTGTATGGTTCATATCTCATTTATGCGTCGTGCTTATTTTATGAGCTTATTTATTGATGGCTAACCCCTCTTCTTGCAAAAATCATGAACGCCATCCCATTCTGTCGCACATCTCGCCAGGCAGGTAAGTCAGATAAGTATCTCGATCCTGTATCCCTTAATGCATTATTATAGGGTATCTATGATATATTATCTCAAGAACCGATTGGTCATTCATGTGTTCTGGGATCTAATGTTCTCCTTTACCAAAAATGATGATGAACTAGGTGCACATGTTTAATCGTTGGATAGGCCATTAAGTTGAAAAAATTAGGGGACGATGGTTTTATCTTGCACGCCGTGGTTGCAGATGGTGTCCTAACCCTGATTCGTCCGGTCTAGCAATACTATTGTCGAGTATCTTGTTATTTTATTCTTTCTTTGCATTCATTTTGATGATTTCTTTTTCCTTTAGCCCAGCATGCATCATCTGCATTTTTGAACATTCACGTGCCCTCATCTATTAAGATGTCTCAGTGATGGTGGATAGTTGTGTATCCATAGCCTCGAGTAAGGAGAGTTATTCCACTTTGAGTTGGAAGGGTCCCTTCTGTCTATTTACTTGGTCTGGTTAGCTGAAGATTCCTATCTGGAGTTTAGTTAATCGTCTCTTTATTTTTTTTTCGCTTGCTCTGACCGCCTATCAGCTGTATGTTCCAGTGAGGAGGTTGGTCATGTTTTACTTTTCGTTAGTTGTTAGTTCCTTCAAACATGCATCAGTCAGTTTTGTCATTCCTTGTGATTGGTTCAAAGTTTTTCGGAAGATTCCTATCGCTCGTTGGTTGAGGACGGGTGTCTTTTGCCTTAACGCCCACTTTTCAGTCCGCTTCGCTACATCTCCATGTTCCATGTCGCCTTCGCTTCACCTCTGCTCGCTCCCCTACAAAGAGGATGTCAAGGAGGGGCATTTGTTGACACCCGTTTTGTGACCAATAAGTTGGGTCATCTCCTTATTCATCTTTATGATGTCCCGAGTTATTCGCCATTTATTGGGCCATCTTGGTCAGTTTTGGGACTTATTTTATGGGTCACTCTCCCTTGTTGGGCCTCGCTCGTCATCTTTTAAGCTTAATGAGCTTTCATTTGTTTTGCCACGCCTATGCCCCTAGCAGTCTGTTGAACAACAGTTTGCTGACGTTTGGCAGTTCCATTATGGACTATTTGATGATGCTAGAGTCCTCAGCCAACATCCTTCCTTTCAATCTTATACTTTACTGTGCGCGGGGACCATGCAGTCTATCGTATCGCCGTTAATGGCTGTCTGGCGATTTAATCCTAGACTCTTTGGCAGTAGCAGAGTCCTGTTCAAACACCCTTCTTTTAGAGCCTTATCCTCTTGCTGAACGACTGAGCCACACGGCCTATACTTCGACTGTTTGTGATGGTTGGCGGCCTATCATAGGACTGTTTATGTAGACAGAGAGTCCTACTCAAACTGCTCTTTCTTTGCTATGCCGTGGATGGATTAGAGTCCTTGTTTAATGATTTCTCTCTCAATAGAGATCCTTACAAGCTTCTGTTTATTTCTATGGACTCTTGGGAGTATTATCTCCGAGAGTTTGCTAGACTATGCCCTACTTTTTAGGTGGATTCTCTCCAACTCATCTAGAGAGTTTGAGGGTCTATAAATAGAACCCTTGACTTCATAGGTTGAGGGGGAGATTTCTGGAGCTTACGTCGAGGTGCTGCTACATCTTGGAGCAAATACCAATCATGGAGAAGTGTTGTCTACATCCATAAGCGTTCTAGTCCAGGGAGTACTTCGATTTCTTTGGGTTTAGTTGTGTCTTTTCTTAGTTAGTTCTTCCCTCTTCTTTCTAGCATTCATAAGCATATTCCTTCTTCCTCTTCCACGTTCTGTCTCTCCTGCATCACTTTTGAACATCCTCCCATCTTTTCCACGCTCCATAGGGGTAAAAAAACCACCACCCCAGGTATCCTCCCTTCCTTTTCATGAGTTTTAGTCTATTTGCATTATAGTTGGTACGCTTGCCCAAGGGCTAATCTGGGTTGTTTTTCTATGCTTCTACACTCTTTTGCAGGTCTATAGGGTTCATAGCACGATGCCCAACTCTTCCTACTGGCTAGGAGGGGTGAAGATCCAAGTCCCAAGTTACTGTTCTGGGTTCTCTGGCGGTTGTTCAGTAGACCATTTCCAGATTTCAGGCAGTCAATCGTAGGGCCATTTGACTCTGGTTCGCAGCCTATTATTTGACCGTTTCTATCTGTAACGTCCAGATTTTCTTCTCCCGTGGGCGAGTGTTTCATTTGACTCTTTCCAAGGTATTTATCTTTGTTCTGCTATTTTAATTACCTTGGTGGCTATCAACACTTACACTCACACTAGGCAAATGACACACAATATGCAAATGACACTTCACAAATGCTCCACAAATTGCCACAAGACAAAACACCCAGACAAACATATGACATGCATGCATAAGTAATATACATAGGCCTATACTAGCCTACTAGACTACTTCTCCCCCTTTGTCATCATCAAAGAGGGGGCGGGTTACAAGAAGAGTGGGCCAAAAAGTGAACTGCAAGACCCAAGAACAACAACTTAGGTGGTGAACCAGAGAGTCCTTAGTTTCCATCTGCGAGAGGTGGCTGATCGCCAAGGCGGCGATGGATATCTTCAAGAGTGTGATCTTGATGCTGAAGATGCTGCTAAATGTCTGTAAGGGAGGTCGCTTGGGTCTGACTACGGCGCTGAAGATCCAAGAGTGTGCGGTTCATAAGATAGAAGACATGGCATGAATCTGCATGGCTGGGGGAAAGGGTGGCCACTTGGGTGGATAGGTTGGCCATGTTGGTGGAAAGGTTGTACAAGGCAGTGGAGAAAGAATCCATCCGACCAGTCATTGTATCCATAAATGTATCAAGCTTGCTAGAGGATGTGTCCATGCGAGTTTCTAAGCCGGAGAGACGCCTATCAAAAGTCTCATAATCCCCCCAAGAAGACTATCTAGCACCCTAAGCATAGGATTCCCCATGATAAAATTGTGGAGTCGGTGGCATATCTGGATCTATATGTGGAGGAGAAGGTGGCTGCTCCTCGGGCTGAGCTGGAGGTGGAGGTGGTACTTGAGCTTCGGGTTATTGTGGCCCTCAGCTTTCTCATTTTCAGCATCTTCTCCATACATCCTTACATCTCTCCGTAGTTCTCCATCCAGACCCCAATAATACCCAAAATCACTGAACATCTTATGCTTGTTGTAAATATCACTGTGTCTGACTTCTATGAAGACCTCATCAACCAATGGAATTCCAGCATAGGTAAAGACTCCTGTCAATTGGGATGCATATGGCAGAGAACGTCACCTTTGGGTGCGGCATGAATAAATTAACTCTATCATCAGACGACCCATATTGATAGTCACCCCATTTATCACATGATAGAATAGAAATCTATGAACTTCTGTGACTTCATTACGGCTTGCACCCTTTGGATATATGAGGGTTATGAACATATGATGTAAAATACGCTGCAATGGAGGGAAATAGTTAGAATTCAGCATGATTAGATTGTTGACTCCATGCACGTATTCGCTACAAGTCATGAGGATAAAGGTGTCCTCAATAAGACCATGTCCAAAAATCATGTCGGCACCCCTATCCGAAACTCCTAGGGCCCGTGCAAATAAATCTGAATCAACTTGAATCTGAACCCCCTGAACTACAGTAAACAGAAGCTCATTCCTCATAGTGAGGTTCCCATAGAACTGTTGGACCAGGTTGGGATAGTATTTGGTGTACCTTGTTATAAAATCTATCCAACCATTCTGAACTTCAAAAATAGCACTCAAATCTAGAAAGAACTCATGCATCTCATCAAAATCGACCAGTCGAGGATCAAGGATAGGCCATGGCCGCACCGGTGGTGCCCGTGGACGTGCAGGAGCCCACTATGGTGGATGGGCTTGGCCCTCATTTCTCCTGGTGCTAGACTCTCCCTAGGTGAGACGTCGAGAGCTTCTTCTATGCACCATCCAGACAAGAAACCCGCTATGAAAGCCTTGAAGGTGACTGATCTCTTCTCTTGGGAGGTGAAGGACACAAAAAGGACACACAACTAGTGGTAGACAGAGGTTTCCTACAACCTGGAAGCCGAAGAAGAAGCGGTGGAGCTGCACAAGCCACTCCGGAGATTTCTTCTGAAATGTGAACGAATTGCTCGGACCTTGTGCGAATGAAAGAAAGAGGGGTTTTTTGGGTGTGAAATGGAGATGTGGAGTGTTCTAAGGTTTGAGAAGATGTTGGGAGGAGATATGCAGGAGAAAGAGTGAAGAGATGAGGGTGAGAATCCTCTTAAAAGAGGCTTCGACCACGGTTCTGTCGGCCCGGTTCGCCAGTTTCAGTCGACCGACAGATGCAATCAGTCGACCGAACTGGTCCACCTTCCCGCATTTTTTTTATCATCATTCCTTTTTTTTTATTTTTGGAAAGACATGGGGTGAGATTGACCTCTGACACAAATTGACTTAAGGAGTCTTCCTGAACCTCCCCCTCAGTGACTGCCTAGAATCCCCAGATCACTAGTCCACATTTATTTATCAAGGAGTATTTGGTCTTAGAAATTTTTTAAGAAGGGATGTATATATATATATGTATATAGTCACACATACAAGGGGATATCATGCGCACAAAAAAAGTAGACACAATGTATGCATGCATTTTATGCAATCTACCCTTCATAATTATATTTTTTTGTTAAAAACTTTTATTTTATACATTAAACTCCCAATTTTCACAAATTGTATAAATATCTAATTAAATTACTAAAATATTTTAACTCTCTCAGAAAAATACCAAAAAATAGTCAAAAAATTCGTAAAAATCGACAGATCTGATAGAATCGGATCCGGGTCTGAACCACTACGGATCCATTAAGACACGGGTGTTACAGTCCCTCCCTTCTAATAAAAATTTCATCCTCAAAATTTAAAAGGAAAGGATCAAGAAAGAACTGAGAAAGGAATTATACCTCACGAGAATAAGGAAAAAGCTGCCTTGCAGATGCTCTTCTTTCCTTCTAGTCTTAACTACTAGATCATATATGTAGCACTCAACCTTATAGTAGAGAAGCTCATCAAAGATTCTGGTCATTGCTCATTGGTAAGTTGCACCAGCATTCTTCAATCTGAACGACATCCACTTGTAGTGATAGATGCCCTTGGGAGTTCAGAAGGCAGTGTAGACCCGGTCTTGCCCCGCGATCCATATTTGGTTGTAACCAGACAATCCATCCATAAATGACAGGGCTTTGTGACCGGTTGTGGCATCAATGATGACTTTTGTTATTGGCACCAGAAAGTCATCTTTAGGACATGCCTTATTTAGATCTCAGAAATGTACACATATTCGAATATGTCCATTCTTCTTTTTCACAAGCACAATATTGGCCAGCCACATGGTATATTGATTCTCTTCGATGAAACCCACCTCAATGAGTCGTTGCAGTTGTTTTACTGGTTCCACTCTGGGACTTATAGCTAGTTCGTGTTGCGAGACCGCAGGGCTGAGTCTTGGCATCTCCTTATATCTCCAGGCAAAGCTGTCTCAAAACTCTTGTAGTAGCTAGATGTACAACTTCTGTTCTTCTGAAGATAATTGGGCACTGAGGAAGGTCGGCCTGGGATCATCCTCATTTCCCAAGTTGACTTCTATCAGCTCGTCGACCGTGGCCTAGCTTCCATCTTATATTTCTGGGGGCGCAAGATGGAGGTCGATGAAGTCTGGAACATCATCTTCAAGTTCAAGTACTTTGACGCTTTCATTTTGATGCCCCTGAGCCTCCTCGAGAGCTTCTAGTTCAGCCAGTAATGGCCGCGTGAATTGTTCTACTAGTGGGCCTTTTGCAACTTCAGCTTCAGCTAATGTATTAGCAGCCTCGAAGGGTGGCTTTGTTCATTGCTAGCTCAGCAGGATGACATTCTGACTTCAGCATGTACGAGGACGACTCAACTTTCATGTTGCCTTGCATCGTCATGTCTTCAATGGAGGTGTTTTGCTCCTTTCTGGCCAAGGCTTCGGTGATGTGTGCCACCCTGTTGGCTTCGACAGAAATCTGCTTAATCGGCCCAGGGTAGGCTAGTATTATTGCTGAAGGAGGGCTCCAGGAGGGGTAGGCCTCTCCTTCTTTGGCATCTTCGGCTTCACTACTGCTTGCCCTGTCAAATTTGGCTTGAAGGGCTGCTTCTTCATAGGAAGCTTGTTCCCAGCATCTGTAGTGGGTTGTAGTTTTTGATTCTCGACCTGGTTGAGGTGACTTGGCATGTTCAGTTTCTTTCGGGTACTCATCATAAGTTGCCCACGGTGGGCTACCTTTTGTTGAAAAGAAAGTGGAGATGATGTCCACTTCATAGCGCCCACTGTAATAATATTCTTCAAGGGTGAAGCCCAATCCCGGGTATTGGGAGACACACCTTAATTCTTTGTCAAGGCTGGCGGGATACCAAAGCCTTTTGAAAGCTTCTTTCTCTTTGCGAGGCTGGCCAGAGGGGATGTGCTGCTTCCGGAACATCTTGGCCACCCTGTCTATTGTGAATGTTAGCCCTTGAATAGGGACTATCGGGTTCTCTATGTCTTCAGGGAGATGATAGTCAGTATCCTCCTATACAGCATGTTCCTCAGCCACATAAAATAAGCTGTTGGGGCCTTCAGACTGTTCCACCTCCAGTGTCTTGAGAGGCTCGATAGTGAGATGGTCGAGGCAGGGTATTGGCTTGATAAGACCCTCAGGGATCTTGGTATTACCCTGATACTGGTCGACCCTGACTTCATTGGCTTCAGGGTAAATGGTGGGAGGTGTAGCTCTACCCACGTCCCCTGTACTGGTGATGTGTGAAACCATCTTGGGATTCACGTATCCTAGTGGTGGAAACCAGTCATCACCAGAGGAGGTTCTTGGTGCCCTAACAAGGGCCATGGCCTAGGAGGTCTTTTGTGACTGCTCCGCATATAAAGAAGCATCGAGCATATGACATTCAAACACTTCAAATGGATGGAGGTCGGCAAATATCCTCTCCTCCTTTCCCTCCTGATTATATTTAATACACTGGTGTAATGTCAAAATCAACTGGGGAAACTCAACAATCTCCGCCTTTTTGATGATGACAAAACTCCACTTGATTCAATACATTTGAGTGCCATTCAAGGTAACCACAACAATCCGCAAGGCAATGTCAATTCTTTCAAAATCAATCATCCAAACCAATAGTAATCCATTCATTCATATTTGCCAAATTCAAATGAGAAAAAATGTAATGGAGGAACTAATGTACGTCCAATAACCAAGTGCATTCCATTCATTACAAGTACATTACATATTACATGGACACTTGACTCATGACATTGACACCGACTCCTAGACACACTGACTCCTGGACAAATGGACAATGCAAATGACTCAAATGCAAATGCAAATGACTTACAAATCTGACTCACAAATGCTAAATGGCAAACACGCATACAAACACTTGGACACGCATGCATAATCTATATAATACTGCTTCTCCCCCTTTGGCATTATCAAAAAGAGGGGAAAGGGATACAAGAAAAAGTGGAACAAGTAAGGACCTCAGGGACATCCACTGAGGAGGAGGAGCAGAGTTCCTTTGTCCATCAACATTATCAGAAGTGCCATCTTGAGGAAGATGATGGCAATGGAATGAAGAAGGGCGTCTTGATCTCGCAGGTGATCTTCAATGGAGATAATACTGTAGTTGGTGGTACAGAAGGCCTGGCGATTATCTTCATAACTGGTGGTGAGATGGGCCACATGGGTGGTAAGGTTGTTCAAGATAATGAAAAAAGAGTCTATCCAGCTAGACATGAATTCAAGAATAGTGCCAAATGTGTTAAAAGAAGTCTTAATGGTAGTCCAAAAGTTGAATAGTTGCTCCTCAAAGGCATCCACAGTGGTCTCTATTCTAGTGAGGCGCCTATCAAAAGCTTCACAATCCCAAGAGGGATGTCCAGCCCCTTGAGGAGATGACTCACCGGGGTAGAATTGAGGTGACACCACCTGATCTAGCTGCTGTGAAGGAGGAGGCTGCTCCTAGGCCTGCACTGGAGGTGGGACCTGGGCTTGAGCCTCCTGTTGTTCTGGCTCTTGGTCTTCTGCATTTTTAGATTCCTCACCATACATTCTCACATGTCTGTATAATTCTCCATCAGGACCCAAATAATATGAGAAGGATGTAAAAAGCTTGTGCTTGTTTTAAATATCATCTAGCCTAACTGTAACTTGCACTTCTCCAACCAAACTAATCCCAAAAAAAGTAAATACTCTTGTTAGTTAGGATGCATAAGGTAGGGATCACCTACGTTGAGTGCGGCATTACCCAATTAAGTCAATCATGAGCCTTCCCATATTGATTGGTAAGCCATTCAGAACACAATAGAACAGAAACTTGTGCACTTCAGTCACTTCATTTCTACTACCCCCCTTAGGATCAATGAGAGTAGTAAACATGTGGTGCAGAATCCGCTACATTGGCTGGAAAAAGTTTGCATTCAACTTGACCAAGTTGCTAACCCCGTGTATGTACTGACTACAAGTCATGAGGAGAAACGTCTCCTCAACAAGAGGATAAGTGTTAATTAGATCATGTCCCCTAGCCGAAACTCCTAGGGCCCTCTCAAATAAATCTGAATCAATGGTGATCTCTACTCCTTTCACAATAGTGCACAGATGTTCAATCCTCATATTCAAACTTCCATAAAACTACTGGACAAGACTAGGATAGAAATTGGTGTACCTTGTTATAAAGTCAATCCAACCATCTTGCACCTCAAATGTAGCACTCAAATCTGGTAAGAGTTCATTCAACTCACAAAAATCAACCAGTCGGGGGTTGATTATTGGCCTTGGACTCATTAGTGGTGCACGTGGAGGTGCGGGTGCCTACAGAGGTGGAGGAACTAGGTCCTCACCTCTCCGGGAGCTAGACTCCCCCCGGGTAGATTTCCTAGGGTCTCAGAAAAAACTTCTTCTAGGCGCCATTAGAATGGAAAACCACTATGGAATTTCTTAGGGAAACAAACCTCCTTCTTGGGAGTGAAGAGGGACCAGATGACACACTGGAGGTCTAGGAAAGTGATTTCCCACAAGCTTGAACCCAGAGACAAAGCTACGAGGCCGTAAAACCCACTGCATAGAATCTTTGTCGGAAGATGGTGAAGATCCTGATCTTGTGTGGAAATGAGATAAAGAAGGTTTCTAGGGTTGTAAATGGGGTGTGTGGGCATTCTAAGGTTGGAAAGGTGATGGGAATCGACTCTGAATATTTATATTTTTATTTTACCTTTGTGTCCTTTAGGTTTACATTTATATCCTTACATATATATGTGTGCAATTAAACAGCTTTGTAGGTATAGTTGTCAATCCATCGAAGCCCTTGGGTTTTTATGTAAAATGTCAGTAGGTCCAGCAAGGGGACTAACCAGGCAATAGTTAGAAGGTGCTACGTAATCTCGGTTGAAACCGTAAGGCCAGAAGGGAAAAAGAAAGAGGTCGAGGAAATCGAGGACAAACTAATGGCAGGAAAGCCTGGTGGAGAACTACTGTCAGTCTTCCTTAGAGATGACTCGACGCTCGAAGTAAAAATTGGGGCAGACTTACCACCCGATGTGCAAGAGCAATCCAAGAATTTCCTTTCCGACTACATTCAAGTATTCACATGGTCTGATGAGGATCTTCTCGGCATTCCCGAGGAGGTGGTGATGCACAAACTCAACCTCGACCCATCGGTGAAACCCATTCAACAGTGGAGAAGGAGGCATGCCCCAAAAAAGTAGGCAGTCATTAAAGAGCAAATTAACAAGGTGAAGAAAATTAGGCTATTTCATCCGGTCCTTTACCCGACATGGCTCGTGAGTGTCGTCCTGGTACCAAAGACTTCAGGCAAGTGGCGGATGTGCATGGACTACACTGACCTCAACAAAGTAGCTCTGAAGAACTGTTACCCATTGCCGAGCATCGATCAATTGGTTGATTCAACCTCGGGTAACATACTTCTCAGCTTCCTGGATGCTTACTCCGGCTACCATCAGATCCGAATGGGCCCCAAAGATACCGAGAAGACTACCTTTGTCACCGACTTTGGTGTACACTATTACACCCGAATGACTTTCGGGTTGAAGAACGTTGGAGCTACATATCAGAGGCTGATCAACCACATCTTCGAAGACCAGATCGGGTAGAACGTCATGGCCTACATTGACGATATGCTCATCAAGACACCCAAGGCCAAAGACCATTTCGTCGACCTGGCTGAAACCTTCAACACTCTCCAGAGGTACAACATGAAGCTTAACCCTGCTAAATGTGCCTTTGGAGTTAGATTCAAGAAGTTCCTGGGATTCTTGGTGACACAGCGAGGGATCGAGGCCAATCCTGACAAGGTCCAGGCCATCATGAACATGCGGCCACCCACTTGTGTCAAAGATGTTCATTGCCTGACTGGAAGAATTGCCGCACTCAATCGCATTCTATCCCAGGCAACAGAATGATGCCTGCCCTTCTTTAAACTGCTAAGGGGGCACAAACTGGCATCCACCACCTTCGCTTGGGATAGTGAGTGCCAAAATGGGTTCACCGAGCTAAAATAATTTTTGGCTTCACCTCCAGTGCTATCAAAGCTAGTTCTCGGAGAGCCATTATACCTCTACCTCTCGGCGACTCCCTCCACAGTAAGCTCAGTCTTAGTTTGAGACGATGGAGATGTACATAAGCCAGTATATTATGTTAGCAAGGTGCTTCTCAAGGCCGAAAGAAGGTTCCCTGCAACTGAGAAACTCATTCTAGCGTTGGTAACCTCAACAATGCGCCTTTGGCCCTACTTCCAAGGACACTCCATCGTGGTGCTGACTAGCGAGCCCCTAAAGAAGATTTTGGCTCACCCCGAAGCTTTAGGTCTCCTCATCAAGTGGGCCATACTGCTTGGGGCCTACGACATCTCTTACCACCCCCGTACGACCATCAACGGGTAGGCCCTCACAGACATCATCACAAAGAGCACCGTCCCGACCGAAGAAAGATCCCTACAGACGTCTGGCCCCACCTGGGACCTATTCGTTGACGGGTCCTCCAACTCGGTCGGCTGCGGAGCCGGTATCCTCCTCAGATCCCCAGAAGGAATAGAACTACAATACGCCCTGAAATTTAGCTTCTCGACATCCAACAACGTCTCTGAGTATGAGGCTCTCATCTTTAGAGCCAGGATGGTGCGATGCCTGGGAGCGGAGTGAGTTAGAATTCACACCGACTCCCAATTGATCGCCAGCCAGGTCAACAGGGACTACGAAGATCGGGGAATGCAAATGATTAAGTACCTCCATCTGGTGAAGGAAATAGCCCAACTGTTCAAGAGCTTTCAGGTAATCTTGATGGCTCAGGAATCAAATTCCCGAGCGGATGCCCTCTCTTGCTTGGCCTCCTCCATTAGTCTAGAGGGCACCCGGTCGGTCCTCCTTAAGGAATTAGAACGATCGAGCGTAGAAACTGAGCTCGTGGCCATTGTACAAATATCATCTGGCGATTGACGGACCCCATATATATCTTGGCTCCGTGATTCCCAAGAGCCCCCAACCCTCGAGAATCTCAGAGACTGAAGCATCAAGCTCGATGTTTTGTCCTCCTAGACGAGACCCTTTATCAAAGATCCTTTGCCGGTCCCCTCCTGTAACACCCTCAAGTATAGCAAAGTTGTACTCTATATCACCGAGGCGCCTTTTTAAGTATCGGCTCAGTTCTTGTAAAGAACTCCGAAGTTAAGCGTGCTTAATGGGGAGTAGTACCAGGATGGGTGACCTGGAACCTTACAGCTCTTGGGAGGCCTCTCAGGATCCAAGTGGTTTCGGGTTTACTCGAGCCCAGATGCTGAGTCATCACAGTTGGTATCAGAGTGGGTGTGTTGTGAAGGATGTGTAGAAGTACATGGGATTTTGAGATATTGCAGTGCTCAGAGTTCGTAAGATCTAGTATAGTCGACAGCTGGCATAGGTTTTATGTTTTCTGTACTGCTTTACTTCTTACGTGAGCACTTGCTTGTGCTGTGTTGGCACTGTGCGAGATGGTTTTCCTCTCGTCAGGATTTGACAGAGAGTGCTCTTTTGTTATGGTGTTGTTCTCGGTTGTGCTGCGCTGGGCGGAAATTGCCAACAGGTGTGAATCTATGATGCAACGTATGCTTTTTTCGTGGTGTGTTCAAGTGGCTGATGGACTCTGTGATGGCTGTGCATGCTCTCCTAAGGAGATTCTGTTGTTTTGGCCATTTCACTTGAGGTTTGGTCAACCCCTGAGGTGTTAAGGTTGTGTTTTGAGATGGTTGTTTGGATGCCTCGTTGAGAGAGTGCTCGGGCAAACCTAGGCTTTTCCTTCCTGGTGAGCTGCTGTTAGACGATCTTGATCTTTCTCATTCTATTTGTGGCATCTTTTTGAGGTAAGCTTTAGAAATGTTGCCTTGGTGAAGCCTTTGTCCTGTGTCTACTTATGTGTGAACTGTGTTAATTTTGAACCTGATCTGCTCTTGTTTCAATGGTGGCCTGGCTTTGGACCCAGTTTGTGCGTTGGAGGCCATTGTGCACTGTGTTCGGTGTGCCGTGTTAGGCGGCTGTTGTGATATGAAGGTTCAGTAATTCTTTCGGGACGTGAGGATAAGCTAAGATTGGTATTCTTGGTGGCTTGTGTTGTGGCTCTTAGCACGATAATTTACACGATGGCGACTTGTGATCGACTGTTAGCAGGATCAGTACTCGAGGCGTGGTACATTACATTTCGTAAGTTGTGATGGCGCCAAGAGTTGTATTGAGATGTGAATGCTGAGTTGTTTGTTTTGCCTTTGTGCGTTGTGTAGAGTGCGCAATGGAAGCGTGTGGGCTTATAACCCACTGGTCAAGGATCGTTGGTTGGAAGATTCTAGCCGACCGAGAGGATTGTTGCCTCGGTGTCTCTTCGTCTTTACTGTATGTGCCTTGATGTTGTTGGTTGTAGTGTCATTGCTTGTGGCATTGTGATTATTGGCACTAGCAGTTTTGAGAATTGGGAAAATCTATTGGCAGATATGCTGATTGAGTGCCCTTTCTTTGTCTATATTTCTTGGAAGTTGTGCTCTTGGGATGTGATCGTGGTCTAGAGATACATTTTTCTAAGAATTATTGTGGGTCTTTGTTGGTAAGCTGTGCGTGGCTAGCTTCTTTTTAGCCATGTGTTCAGCTGTAATTGTGCCTTGTTGTGACCTAGCTTGTAGTTGTGCCTCGTGGTTCTGTGTTAAGAACAGAGCCGGGATTCTGCAGGTGTTATTGAGGTTGTTGATTTGTTGGCTGTATTCAGCATGGGAGAAATTTCCTATGAGTCTGAATTTGGCATTGTGTGGACCGTGATCTTGTCGATTGGTTGTGCTGTACTCTTATGCCGTAGTAGAGTTAGCATGCGACTCGAATCAGATGTAATGTATGAGTGATGACTGACTTGATTATGTTTGTGGTCTAGTGTTATCATTGGCATTCTGTGTTCCAATTTTGTTTGTTTGTTATGGCACAAAAGTCGATGGTTTGAGCAGTCAGCTGAGATGTTTGTCTTCCTTGTGAAGAGCTGATGCTTGTGTTGTTGGTGGCTAGTTTTTGTGGCATGGATCGTGTCTCCTTTCCTTGTGAGACGATAGCGATGTTGCCTCATTTCGGAGGTGCCAGACTTGTGTTCCTTAGAGTGTCGTGCTCATTCTGTAGATCGATTTACCTTGAGATCCAGAGCATGATGATCTTGCTTGTGATCATGGTCTGGCAGTGTTCCTCTGAATTATGTTTTTTGAGAATTGTGATTTTATGTTTTTATATTGTTGTGGTTAGTGTTTGAGCTTTGGCTAATGCTTGGAGAGCGTAGCTAGCATTTGGGTTGTTCTTCCCTTTTTCACTTGTTAGCTCCTTAAATTTTGAGGATGAAACTGCTAAAAGGAGGGGAGGATGTAATGCCTTGGATCCTTTGGATTGGAATCAGAGAGCTTTCGGACGCTTTCGTGGGTCCCGAGTTGTGTTTTATGATCCACACACGTTTTTCTCCTGTATAAGTTGCGAAATCTCGTGGAGAGTGAACTGTTGAGTTCTGAGACTCAGGGATGCTGCAGATGCATTGTGCTCTTTCTAATGATTGCGTTCTGAGACTCAGGGACTCAAGGCATCGCGACGCATCGACTATTAAATTAATAGAAATAAAATTACAATTTTAATTAACAAATTAAACTATAGAGGTACAACATCTAAAAGAGTCTAGTCCAACTAAATTACAGTACAACATAAAGGAAAACATACCCTGAAGTCGGGGGAAGCTCGACAATGGCAAAGCTGGCACTACTAACCACAAATCGCGCCTCTGAACCATGAGATACTAGAGCAACTACACCTGAAAAGTCAGGGGTGAGTCTCGTCTCACTAGTTCAGTAGAGGTCCTGCGGATCTCCACCATGAAACAAAAGCGGTAATAGTAGTGCTAAATAGCAAACAACAGTAGCAAGAGTGGGAACGATAAAAGTAAAGAGAGGAAAGTTGTACTGCATTGAAACACGGGAGTCGATAGAACCTTGGCCCTCTCAAGTACTCCTAATGGCAATAGAAGAACAAGCCCTGAGCTCACAAAGTCGGAGTTGCCGAACCATCGATAACCCATGAATATCTATTGTGAAGGCCTATGGAAACAAACAAAGGCCCCACTAAGACCTACACTGCCAAAGGTACGGTCATGACTCCGCTGTCATGCCTCCAACACTATCTACGGATATAAGCATGGTAATTCTCTACTAGCACCCTAGACCTTAGTGTCAAAAGGACACAAAACCACGTATCAAGAACTCACAAGTCACAGAAGCTCACGATACACAAGAACCACATGAGCCATGAGAATTATGTGTCATGTGATAGAAGTACCTTCTCACTAGAAGAAAGACTAGATGCATCCACTGACGTCTTGCACTGCACCTCGAGCATCTCTCACTCGCCTCAAATACGGTAAGACACCGAACAAGTAACTAAGGAACAACAGTAACGAGTGACTAGTTAGGGTCACACCCGTTGGCACTGGTCCAATGCCCCTGACCATGTGTGCACACATAAGCTCAATGTCTTGAGCCAAGCCTCTAGCAGGTTTTTCCCTCCCGTCGGACTCTAATGGCAAGATAAAGGGGCCCTTGGCAACCCGCCTAAAAATCATCTCTATTGGGAACTGCCCCGCCACCACTCCCAAGTAGGTCGACACACGAAAGTGTCCTCAGGCTACGACTCATAGAGGCTCACTAGACCCAGAGACTCTCAAACAAAAACACCAAAAATACATACAAGCTAATGCGTACTTGTCACAAGTACCACGGAACATAAAGTAGCACAACTACCAGACTCAGAACAGCCAACTAGACCTACTAAAACAACGATCCTTGAGTCACAGGACTCGGGTCAAGATCGTCGCACAAAGCAGTAATAAGCAGCCAATTAGCCTAGTCCCTAAGTCAAGACCATGGTAAAACATAAGTCCTTGGCCCCTAGGCCGCACATCGAACTCTCGATTCTATATAACAAGGAAACATGGAATAGGAGGGATCAGTTGAACCCTCAAACCACATGGGCACACAAATCGAGGCAAGATGATACCTCCGATTGTACGAAACACAGTCTCGATCCCCATGGGACAACTGAGACACTCACAAGGTCATGTGTCGACCACTAGATCACAACTGGGTTGATCGGAGGCCATAATGACTCTAGAAACCACACAACACACTACTCAGTATGACAGCACTTCCAGACACCCTATAACATGGTCACAGCCCTCACAGGACATCCAAGACACCCACAAGACCAAGGGCTAACCAAGGGGTCAAAGCCAAACCAACTGGAAGCTAAACCAATGTGAAAGAAATACTAAGAACAGGTGGCGATCAACCCTATGGCCACTACCAGGAAGTGGCGGTCATACTGGGGCAACTACATGATAGTTCAGGGGGTGGTGGTCTTAAGAGGATCGCTACCGCAGAACACGGTCTCCCAGACGACTGTGTCTATAAGAATGCAGTCAGGTGAATGACCGCGTTCACCCAATGCTAAGCCAAGCAAGTGGCGGTCCCACCCCTGACTACTAGCTCAGGTGGTAGTCAGTCACAAGGCCGCTACTTGAGAACCAACATAAAGCAACAAAGAAAACACATGACTGTCTCCCATTCACTGCTTAATCATGAACGTGGTCTACCAGATGACCGCATTCTCATGAATGCAGTTGGGTAGACAATTGTGTCTACAAACTGACCTAAACTAGATGGCGGTCCTCCTAGGGCCGCCTTCTCAAGTAGTGATCTCTCGTATGACCACTACTTCCTTCCAGTGCGAAAACTATAGGAATGTAGAAAACTCGATACTTCCACACCCCAATCATCCCAGAATAATGGGGAAACATTCATAGACTCGATATCAATCTTCCACAAGCTGGAAGGGATCTAGAAAACTACGAAACGACAAGGAAATGGGTGATTTTCACAAATCCACCAAAAATGACTCACGTGGGCATCTGGCCTCATACCGGCAAGAGAGAGAGAAAATGAAAAGAATAAAAGAGATCAAAAAAAAGAAAAAAAAGAAAGGAAGAGTAAGAGAAGAAGAAGAAGAAGAAGAAAAGAGAACAAAAAGAAGAGAGAAAAGATGAACAGAAGTACAAAGAAGGGAGGTGTCATCGGTGTTCATCAACCCCCCTCTCAACGATCCTTCGACTTTACAGCCTACTCTCAAGGCCCGTTGGCATACACAGCTTGCTCTCTTGATGTCTCTTGGCTTCGATAGCCCGCTTCCTTTATTTTCAGCTCTTGCAGCGTACTTCCCAATTTTGACTTTCGTAGCCCACTTTCCTGATTTCGATCTTCACAGCCCACTTCCCAATCTTTGGCTTTATAGCCTACTTCTCATACTTTGGCCTTTGTCACCTACTTTTCAATTTTGACTTTTATATCCCGCTTTCCTGATTTTGGCCTTCACGGCCTGCTTCCCAATCTTTGGCTTTATAGCTTGCTTCCTCAACCTCTGGCTTTTATAGCCTGCTTCCCAACCTCTGGCTTTTGTAGCCCGCTGCCCCAACCTTTGGCTCTTGTAGCCTGCTTCCTAGACTTTGGCCTTTGTGGCCTGCTTTCCCCACTTCGGATCTCGCGGCCCGCTTTCCAATTTTGGCACTTGTAGCCTGCTTCCGAACTTTGGCTCTTTGTAGCTTGCTTCTCAACTTCGACTTTTATAGCTTGCTTCCCAACTTCGGCTCTTTGCAGCTTGCTTCTCAACTTCGGCTTTTATAGCTTGCTTCCCAACTTCGACTCTTTGCAGCCCACTTCTCAACTTCGGCTCTTGCGGCCTGCTTCCTAATTTTGGCTCTTATAGCCTGCTTCCCAACTTTGACTCTTTGTAGTCTGCTTCCCAACTTCGGCTCTATGCAGCCCACTTTTCAGTTTCGACTTTTATAGCCTACTTCCCAGCTTCGGCTCTTCACAGCCCACTTCCCAATTTTGGCTCTTGTAGCTTGCTTCCCAACTTCGGCTCTTTGCAGCCTGCTTCCCAAACATTTTGGCTTCTGTAGCCCACTTCCCTTTGACCTTCATGACCTGCTTCCCGATTTTGGCTCCCGTACCCTGCTTCCCCGATCTTTGACACTCGTAGTCTACATTCCTTAATTTTGGCTCTTGCAGCCTGCTTCCCAACTTTGGCTCTTACAGCCTGCTTCCCTTTGATCTTCGTGGCCTGCTTTCCAATTTTAGCTCTCGTAGCCTGCTCCCCCAACCTTTGGCCTTTGTAGCCCGCTTCCCAGTATCTCCCGACTTCTATGGCCTGCTTCTCTAATACCCTTCAGCTCTTGTGGCCTGCTCCCCAAAATTTTGGCTCTCGTAGCCCACTTTCCTAATTTCGGCTCTTGTAGCCTACTTCTCAGAATTTCAGCTCTCGTAGCCCGCTTTTCCAATTTCGGCTCTTATAGCCTGCTTCTCAAAATTTTGGCTCTCGTAGCTCGCTTTCCCAATTTTGGCACTTGTAACCTGCTTCTCAGAACTTTGGCTCTCGTAGCCTGCTTTCCTAATTTTGGCTCTTGTAGCCTGCTTCTCAGAATTTCAGCTCTCGTAGCCCACTTTCTCAATTTCGGCTCTTGTAGCCTGCTTCACAAACCTCGACTCTCGCAGCCCGCTTCCCATACTTTGGCTTCTTGTAGCCTACTTCACAAATCTCGACTCTCGTAGCCCGCTTCCCATACTTTGGCTTCTTGCAGCCCGCTTCACAAACCTCGGCTCTTTGCAGCCTACTTCCCAACTTCGGCCCTTGTAGCCCGCTTCCTAACATTGGCTCTAGCAGTCCACTTCCCAGATTTTGACTTTTATAGCCTACTTCTCTGGCATCCTCTGGCCTTTTGTGGCCTATTTCTGGCATTCCTGTTGGCTTTTATAGCCCGCTTCCCCAATGTTCTTTTGGCCCTTTGCGATTTCCTCCCTTAGCACCTTGGCTGCTGCATTGATTCTATATGCACATACAAGATACATATACATAACGACAGTATGTTCTTACACAAAAATAAAAAAATAAAAAAAAGCTTGGCTACCCTACTTGCATGCTTACTTATAATATAGAATAACACACTGCCTTGGAATTTTCTAGGACCATGTTTTCTTGCTAAATAATAATGCCCTTATTCCAGATGCACGTGCGCCACAACGTACGTTGAAAGGGAACCCAATTATGACGGGTGCACACGTCAAGGGGAAGAGTCATGGATAAATTGTTAATCCCAGCTCACGAGATACACTTGAGACAACACTCCCCCACTTTGCACTTAATGTGTTCAATGGTCTTCAACTATAGGGATTGACCGACTTTCTTCTTGGCACTCTACGGATGCTTAAATTCCTGCACTCGCGTGAAAAGTAGTCGTGAGGAAAATTATCAGAGCTTCATACTCAACTTCATTATTGGTGCATGGCTTGTTTATTGAGCATGAAGTGTGTACCACTTCCCCTATAGGTGACTTCAGGACAATACCGGCTCCTGCTCAGACTCTGACTTGTCCAGTTAAGGTAGTTTCTGTTCTTGATGCCGCATCAAAGTAGAGTTGCCATGTAACTGGCTGAGCTTGACATGCCTCCAGCATTTCATCATCAAGAAGTTCAGTCTCCAATGGGGTATTCTCTGGTGCAGGATGTGCTGTAAAGAAGTCAGCTATGCCCTAACCTTTTATGGCTCTTTGGGGTACATATGAAATATCAAATTCCATCAAGATCACGGCCCATTTGCCAAGTCGACCTTTGAGTGCTGGCTGGATATATGTACTTGAGCGGGTCCGCTCTAGATATTAAATTGATTTCATAGGACAGCTTGTAGTGCCGAAGCTTCTTGACAGCGAAGACCAGCGCTAGACAAGTCTTTTCTATAAAAGTGTACTTCTCTTCAGCCCTTACTAACCTTCTACTAAGTTAATAAAGTGATTGCTCTTTCCCTTCTTCATTCACTTGAGCTAGCATTGCCCCTAGGGAACAATGAGTGACTGCTATATAGAGAATTAGAGGTCTTCCTTTAATCGGCGCTCCCAACACTGGAGGGGTCTTCAGATATTCTTTCAACTTCTCGAAAGCTGCTTGGCATTCATCGTCCCAGAAGAACGGCACATCTTTTATCAGGAGCTTGTGAAATGGGTGACATCTACCTGACAGATTTGAAATAAATCAGCGAATATACGCCAGTCGACCTTGCAAGGACCGCAGCTCTGATAGATTTTTCGGCAGAGGAAGCTCTTGAATAGCTTTAATCTTATATGGATCAATCTCAATGCCTCTGTGTCAGACAATGAATCCAAGGAATTTCTTGCTGGACACGCCAAAGGCGCATTTCATGGGGTTCATTTTTAGCTCATATTGGCGCAGAAACACCACCCTCAAATCTTGCAGATGGTCCTCTTTTCTCTTGGTCTTCACCACCAGATCATCAATATAGCACTCAACCTTTTTCTAGAGTAGGTCATCGAATATCTTCATCATGACTCTTTGATATGTAGCGCCGACATTCTTGAGACCGAACGGCATCCTTTTATAGTGAAATATTCCTTTTGGAGTGCGGAATGCAGTGTGGATCCTGTCTTGCTTAGCAATCCAGATTTGGTTGTTTCCAGACGACCCGTCCATAAATGAGAGAGCTTCATGGCCTGTGGTGGCATCGATCATCACCTCGGTGATTGGCACAGGAAAATCATCTTTTGGGCATGCTTTGTTGAGATCCCAAAAGTCGACACAAATTCTTATCTGCCCATTTTTCTTCTTCACGGGCACTATGTTTGCCAACCATGTTGTATATTGATTTTCTTCAACAAAACCCACATTAATGAGCTTGTCGACTTCTTTATTAATTTGATTACTCAGCTCGGGATGCATCCGTCTGGGAGGCTGCTTTACTGGTTCCACCTTTGGGTCAATTGCTAACAGATGCTATGCCACAACGGGACTTAACCCTGGCATTTCATCATATGTCCAGGCAAAGTAATCCCTGAACTCTTTTAAGAGCTGTATATATTGTTCTTATGCTTCTGGTGTCAACAGGGAACTGAGAAAGGTCGGTCTTAGTTCCTCTTCGGTTCCTAGATTCACCTCTATTAATTCATCAATGGTAGCTTGACTGCCATCTTTGACTTCAGGTGGAGCTTCTTGCAGGTCGACGAAGCTCCCATTGGTATAATTTTCTTCAGCCTCCAAGACTTCCAGCTCTTCAGGTGAAGTACAAGTTGATAGTGAACCTTTAAAGTTAATCATGGCTCGTTGATCCTCTTCAGATTGGTTTCTTGAAACTAGAGGGATTTGCCCCTTATCCCCTTTGCTGCAATATCGAGCCACTGGGCTCTCCGTCAAGTTTTGTTTGTCTTGGCTTTGCCAAGTCCTGGCGTCCTTTCTTGTGGTCCCGATGCACAGACGTCTTCCTCCTGAGGGTCTGTAGGTACAAGCTCTTCTGTTGGATCTGCCAGTTGCTGCGTAGCCCGAACTTCTTTCAGGATACGCTCAAATTCCAGGCGCTCCCTTGCTTCATCAAAGGTCTGATCTTCATCGGGCGTTCCTATATCAAATTTGCCTTCAGCTTGGAACAAATCTTCCTTGGGGAACAACTCTTCCCAACACCGGTATAGTGTTGCTTCATCTCATCTTTCTGTATTTTGCTAACTGTTGAGGGGTTCACCACCAATAGTGGAGTGGCATATGATCTCTTCGTCCCTTGGAGGGTATTCAACATGGCCAACCTCCTATCTTGGAGATCCTCTCCCTGAGTGAAGAGACCTGCCCAGCGCCTCGCCCACGATGCACTGTCCGGCTTCCGCGCCGAACTCGCCCGCGTCGAGGAGCGCTGTGTCTCCATGGGAAGCACCAGTCCTATTTGTGCGGAAGAAGGATGGGGCTATGCAGCTATGCATTGAATACTACAATCTTAACCAGGCCACCATTAAGAATAAGAATCCTCTACCGAGGATAGAGGAATTATTTGACCAGTTGTCATCTGCTAAGGTTTTCTCCAAGATTGATTTGAGGATGGGTTATCACCAAATCAGAATCAAGCCTGAAGATGTGTCGAAGACAGCCTTCAGGACTCGTTATGGTCACTACGAGTTCTTAGTAGTACCATTCGGGCTGACCAATGCACTCGTTGTATTCATGGAACAGATGAATCAGATCTTCCACCCTTATCTAGATCAGTTTGTCGTGGTCATTATAGACGACATCTTGATATATTCTGCCAGTCAAGAGGAGCACCGACAGCACTTGAGAGTGGTTCTGTAGACCCTCAGGGAGAACAAATTCTTCGCCAAATTTAGCAAGTGTGAATTTGGCTAGATCGGGTTATGTTTCTCAGACATGTTATATCCAAGAATAGCATATCAGTGGACCCTAGCAAGGTGGAAGCAGTGACAAAGTAGGAAGCGCCGAAGACAATCATGTAGATTAGAAGCTTCCTTGGTCTGGCTGGATACTACCATCGATTCATTGAAGGCTTCTCCACCATTGTAGCCCCCATGGCCAAGTTGACCAAGAAAGGGGCAGAATTTATCTAGTCAGAGGAGTGTGAAGACAATTTTCAGATGCTCAAGGAAAAGTTGACTTCGGCCCCAGTGTTGGCACTCCCTCAAGGGAATGACGGCTTCACTATTTACACAGATGCCTCTAGGATCGGCCTCGGTTGTGTACTAATGCAAAATGACCGAGTGATCACCTATGCCTCGAGATAGTTAAAGGACCATGAGAAGAACTACTCCACTCATGACCTAGAAATGACAGCAGTGGTCCACGCTTTACGCATATGGAGACACTATTCATATGGGGTTCGGTTTGAGGTCTTCACCGACCATCAGATCCTCAAATATATATTCACTCAGAAGGAACTCAATTTGAGGCAAAGGAGATGGGTCGAACTATTGAAGGACTATGACTTTGCCTTGCAATACCATTCAGGCAAGGCGAATGTGGTGGCGGATGCTCTCAGCCGAACATTGATGGCATTGAGCTTGCATCGAGAGTGGGATATGATGGAGAGCGTGATTGAATCACGACCCAAAAAAGGGAAGCAATTCGGTCTCTTGGCCGGGTTGTCAGCTAGACCTATATACTTAGACAGGATTGTTGAGATGCAAAGGCAGGACATGGCATTGCAAAAGCAACTGAATAATGAGGACTTCCAAGTGGGAATTGATGGACTGATCATATTTCGAGGAAGGATTTGTGTACCAGATAATGTGGAGTTAAAGAAGGACTTGATGTGGGAGGCTCATTGGTCAAAATTCTCCATCTACCCGGGAAGCACTAAGATGTTTCAAGATATGAATAGGATGTATTGGTGGCCAAGACTGAAGCAAGACATAACGGAGTTCGTGTCCAAATGTCTCACTTGTCAGCAAGTGTAGATTGAACATCAAAGACTTGGCGGTCCTCTCCAGACCGTTGAGATGGCATAATGGAAACGGGAACAAATCATAATAGATTTTGTGACTAGTCTACCCATGACAAGAAGGAAGCATGATACCATTTGGGTAATTGTAGATAGATTCACAAAGACTGCACACTTCCTACCCATCAACAAGCAGACTCCAATCAAATCCTAAGTTAAACTGTTTATCGCCGAGATCATTCGATTGCATGGTGCACCGTTATCTATCATCTCTGATCGGGACCCTCGATTCACAGCGAGGTTCTGGAAGAGTTTGCAACAGGCTATAGGGATAGAATTGCGGCTTAGCTCAGCATTTCATCCTCAGACTGATGGACAATCCGAGCACACTATCTAGACTCTAGAAGATATGCTGAGGGCATGCAGTATTGAATGGAGGGGGAATTGGGATGATCATTTACCCCTGATAGAATTTGCATACAACAATAGTTACCATTCTGCCATCGGAATGGCACCTTATGAAGCACTTTATGGGCAGCCATGTAGGTCACCAGTGTATTGGTATGAAGTTGGCAAGAAGCAACTGTTCGGGCCACAGTTGGTGCAGGACTGCTCAGAGAAGATATCTATGATCCGGTAGTGACTCCTCACAGCCCAGAGCAGTCAGAAAAGTTATGCAGACCAGCGGTGGAGAGACTTGATGATAGAAATGTATGCCCTGCAAGCCAATCACATGAGATGTGATGGTGACATTTCTTGTAATATCTTATTCATATTTATCTCATCCTTCGCCCGCACTCCCCGTGGGTGGGGGGCATTTGTGGACATGCAAAATTTTTTGTCTGCACACTTTCACTGATTCCAAATCAGAAATGGAACTGAAGAAAGAAGACCCAGAGAAACTGGCCACCCAGGACTCCGGGGAATGCTACCATTTGGCAAGTCCCCGCATTTGCACAAGCACATTAAATGGCGAGGAAAAGGTAGGATACCCTCCTGAACTTATACACTGCCATGAACCCACCTTTGGGTCCTTGGCGGTGAAGAATGTCTGAGGAAGCTCACAGTTTTTGAGTTCCTAAAGATAGCTCAACATGCCCCTCAACGGCACGCTCCTGGTGCCTCCCCAACGACACACCCTGCTAAGCCCCTGCCCGGCGGCACACCCTATTGTGCCCCCCAGCGGCACGCTCCATTGAGCCCCTGTCAGGCACACCCCTGATGCCTCTCAACAACACGGCCTCTCAATGGCACGCTCATGGTGCCTCCCTAATGGCACACCCTATTGAGCCCCTGCCCGGCACACCTTAGGTGCCCTCCTAGTGGTACACCCTATTATGCCCGCCAGCGGCATGCGCCGTTGAACCCCTGTCTGGCACACCCCTGATGCCTCTCAGTGGCACGGCCTCCCAACGACACACTCCACTGGGTCCCTGGCTAGCACACTCGATGTGCCCCCTCCAGTGGCACACCTTGGATGCAGCACCAGCGACACCCCCATGGGCTGCCCTCCAGCGGCACACTCACTTCAAGGCCCTCAGCGGCACACCTTCAGTGCCCCTCTGCGGCACGCTTGCGAGGGCCTTCAACGGCACGCCTACACTAAAGCTCCCAGTAGCACATTGTTAGTCTCTTCACCCAGTGCAATTGGCAGAGGAAATCTAGGGCCATGCCCTACAGTCCTCGGCACGCAGTGGGGTATCCCAGGGCTAGGTGAGGTGTCGCTCGCTGGTGAAGACACCTAGGCTACCCCTGCAGACCGGTACGGGATGGGGTCAACTCCCAATCAATGCCCTTCCCGCCATCGACACTCCCGCCATGAGGTTTATAAAAACCCCTCTCTGCTACGAAAAAGACACACACACGCAAAGGCCCAGACGGGCACAAAGGGAAGAGGAGAAGAAGAGAGAAGAAGCCTGCTACTCTGCCCTCCACCGCCTGTGTGAAGAGAAGAAAAGGGAGAATAGAGTGAGGAAAGAAGAGAGAAAGAGAGGAAGGATGGGTGAGAGAGGGTGTGAGGTTTAGGAGGGGAAAAGCCAATGCTCCGACCCCTCCCCACTGTGTATCGCCCCTTTCTCTCTTCCCATTTTGTTTCCTTTATTTGATGCAAGAACCTTTGTACCTCTTTTTCGTAAGGAATAAAAGAAGGATTTTGAGATATGCTCATGCTTTGCGTTTGTGTCTCTCCCTCTGTCCATCTTCTCTGGGTTTCCTTTCGCGCCATGGATTTCCCCCCCTTCAAACAGGTAGCATAGTCCTCATGGGAGACAGCATCCAGGTTTCATGGACCTCCAAGCTCCGTGGACAGCTCTCCTTCACCCTGGTTTCCTTTCCCCTTTGGTTCTTTGTTCTCCAAATGGTGCAGGGTCTACTCCATCCAATGGGCAGCATCCTTGGCTGGCCAGTACTGGGCTGGTCTTCCCTCAAATCCCGCCTCCCTTGCTTGGTTCAAGGGAGGAATTCTCCTCAGAACGCTGATTGCCCCTTAGGCAGCTCAAACCTATAACCTACCCTCAACACCCCGGACTCCCTTTCCCTGCCAGTGTGTCCCTTGGTCCAGCCCAATCCTGGAGATTTGATCCACCTATGTTTCCACTGGCATGCCCAAGTTAGCCTTTACTCAGTGCACTCTTGCTCGGGTCCGCGCCTGGCACACCTTGGGTTTGGCCTAGCCGATACACCCTTCACCTCTCCAGCCCAGTGCACCCTCCGCCCCTCTTGGCCGGCACGTACTTGCCCCTCCCAGCCGGTACAGCTTTGTTCCCGCCCAGTCGTGACAGCCTACACCTCCTAGCCCTCTCACCCGGTGCACCCCTGGCCTGCCACAGCCCGACACACCCCAGCGTGTTTAACCTGGTGCACCCCCCAACGTGTTTAACCTAGTGCACCCCCCCAACCAGTCCAGCCCGGTACACCCTAGCTTGTCTTTACCCGGCACGCCCGTAGCCTACCCCTGCCGATGAACCCAGCTTGCCACTCTACCCAGTGCACCCTCAGTCTATTTTATCCCAGTGTCTCCCACTCGCTGATTTCTCTGAGTTTTCTGAAGTTTTCTTAAAGGTGATGCTGTCCCGGCACACACCTTGAGTTGTTGGGTCATGCCACTCCTTGTGGGCGTATTCCCCTTTACTCCCCTACGCTCCGGGTCCTGAAGAATATAATTAAAGGTCTAGCGGCCAGCAAACTTTATTTGATCTTTTACGTATATAATCATGATGTACCTCTAGTTAAATATGTCGATCATGTTAACACCAGGTGCATGTGGCAGTTCTGCTTAACTAAGCCTTCCTATAGAGAGACGGATACAGCTGAGAGAAGCAGAAACATATATGTCATCCTGGTCCCGTACGTCTTAATTATTTGGTATATATATATATATATATGTGGCTTTATATTAATACATATTCCCCACAACAACCTCAGGAACTTTGTAAATCCCCTGCCTCCATCCGTCTTTGCCTGGTGATTTAACTATTCACCGACAAGGATCGATGACGTGTCTTAAGACACTGAACAAACTATGAACGAATCCAAGTTAGCTACTCGGAAATGAACATTAGTTTCATGTGAACCATATATCCGGTTAGGTTTCGAAGTTCTCAAGAGCTAGCACACAAACTCATGTTAAACGTGGCGGCCAAGAGTATCATCGATCACACATGTGAACAGGGATAATTTCGTCTGAAATTTTGTTACCCCTCTCCAAGAATGAAGAAGCCACCTTCTACGTACCTACCCATATCTACGTGTAGGTGAGCATATATATCCACAATATACGGCCGGAGATATATGGGAGGTCAACGTATGTGGCATCATGTCAGAGTTTTCAAAAACAGAAACGTTAAGAGGACACCAGGACTCACCCTGAAACATGGCTGCGTCAGGTCAACCAGCGTTAGGCTCGTCGCTCTTCCCCGTCCACGCGTTTTTAGTGTGGGGTCTCGCTTGCTCCCATCCCTGGTGGTCAAACCAGAGAGGAGAAATTATCACCCCGTTTGAAAAAGGAGGAAAAGTTGTGAGATTAATTTAAAAAACCGGGATTAGAACAAAAGTTTGGTGGCGCATGCATGAAGAGGTGCGAGACCGTTCAGTGCCACGTGGGCGTTTTTACTAAACTTGCCCTCCGTTAACGCGATCGAATGCGGCCCGGTGGCCCTCCCTGCTAACCCCCTCTAGAGTCTAGACTACCAAACCGGGGGATTGAGGAGGCGACGAGCCTTGCCCCTGTTTGCCACGTACACGGTACTCAAACAGTTTATCCATTAAGTGCGGAGAGATCGCTCTCCACCATTCCTTCCAGAAGGTTAGATCGATGGTGACGGCAGCAGCACTGGGTATGACCCGTGGATAATCACCAACCACTGATGCGGAATCTGCCGTGTCAATCCCTTCGACAGAAATCCTCTCTTCGCCGTCCGATCAACCCTTCTACGCTCGTACCCCTCTCTCTCTCTCTCTCTCTGTGCCCCCTCCTTCCCCGTCAACGCAAGCGTGCGAGCGCACGCGGGCGCAAATTGGCCGTTTTCTCCCTTGCCGGGAGTGGGAAAAAAAATTCACCTTACGCGGACCGGAAAAGGCTAAGGAGGGTTAAAACTTCACCTTGCCAAAGAAGCAAAATTGCTGGACACCGAGCGCAGCCTACCTCGGTAGCTGCTGTTCTCACCTTCGTTCACCGCAAAACTCCAACAAAATCCGTTACCATTACTTCTACGGCGGCACGCATTCGCAGGAACAGCCGGCTGCTGCCCGTACACGTGTCCTCCTGTCCCAAAATATTTCATACGTATTAAACACCGCTTTGCCCACAGCGGAGAGCAAACGCACCTCCGCCCGCGGCACGACCACCGTTTTTCCCGCTTCGCCACTCTATTTATGTCGCCTTCCCACCTGCCGCTCCCGCGGCTCGTTTTTCCAACCCACAGCTGCCGCTTTGGTCTTCTTTCCCACCGTCCTCCATCGCCTCGCCTCGCCTCGTTTCTTCTTCACCGGCACCTGCGACCCATCTCCTCAGGGTGGCTTTAATCCTTTCTTGCTTAACAAGTTTTGCTGGGAGAGGCCTTTGTGGGTAGAGTTCTGCGACCGGTTCCCGCAGGCAGACGGGGAGATGATGGCGGAACCGATGAGGGAGGGGAGAGGAGGGATCGGAGGCGGCGGCGTGAACTCCATCTTCATGGAGACGGACAGCTTGCCGAGGTCCTCCAAGTTCTTCACGCTCCTCCATTCCGACCCTAACATCTCCTCCACCACGCCCATCGGCGCCGCGTCCGACGACGGCGACTACACCCGCAACAGCAGCGCCTCGGTGGCCAGCCATGGGTACTACTCCGACCGCAACCCGATGAGCACGGACAACTCGCCGTACGTGGCACCATGGAACCCGGTGTCCTCGCCCTACTCCAAGTCGCCGTGGTCGCGCGGCGGGCAGCCGGTCGTCCCGTACTCCGACGACAGCGCCACCTTCGCCCCGGCGACGGGGCTCATCGGGTCGCTAGTACGTGAAGAGGGGCACATCTATTCGCTCGCCGCCTCCGGCGACCTGCTGTACACGGGCTCCGACAGCAAGAACATCCGGGTGTGGAAGAACCAGGAGGAGTTCTCCGGGTTCAAGTCCAACAGCGGCCTCGTCAAGGCCATCGTCATCGCCGGGGAGCGCATATTTACCGGCCACCAGGACGGTAAGATCCGGGTGTGGCGGGTGTCGAAGAAGAGTACCACTGCGTACAGGCGCGCCGGCACGCTGCCCACCTTCAGAGACCTCCTGAAGAGCTCCCTCAATCCCAGCAACTACGTGGAGGTGCGGCGCAACCGCAACGCCCTCTGGATCCGGCACAGCGACGCCGTCTCCTGCCTCAGCCTCAACGAAGAGCAGGGCCTCCTCTATTCGGGCTCCTGGGACAAGACCTTCAAGGTCTGGCGGATCGCCGACTCCAAGTGCCTCGAGTCGGTGCGCGCCCACGACGACGCCGTCAACGCCGTGGTGGTCGGCTTCGATGGGCTCGTCTTCACCGGCTCCGCCGACGGCACCGTGAAGGTGTGGCGCGGGGAGCTGCTGGCGAAGAGCACCAAGCACGCCGCCGTGCAGACCCTGCTGAAGCAGGAGTCCGCCGTGAACGCCCTGGCCGTGAACCACGCGGCGGCCGTCGTGTACTGCGGGTCGTCGGACGGGCTCGTCAACTTCTGGGAGCGGAAGAAGCACCTGACCCACGGCGGGGTGCTCCGCGGGCACAAGCAGGCGGTGCTGTGCATGGCTGCGGCCGGCAGCCTCGTGCTGAGCGGGTCGGCCGACAAGACCATCTGCATTTGGCGGTGGGACGAGGGCGTCCATACCTGCCTCTCCGTTCTCAACGGGCACGACGGCCCGGTGAAGTGCCTGGCCATCGAGCGGGACCAGGAATCCCAGCCCGTCGCCCCCCGCTGGATCGTCTACAGCGGCAGCCTGGACAAGTCCGTGAAGGTCTGGAAGGCGTCGGAGCTGCCCGCCTCCGACTACAACTACCAGCAGCAGCAACTGCAAGAAGAGGCCGGCTCCAACAGCTCGTCGGCGGTCGGCAAGGACGGCCACGGCAGCATGGCGGGCGCCACGTACTGCCCGGCCGCCGCTGCCAACGGCGGAGCCGGCTCCCGCGGCGCAGCAGACGCCCGCACGTCGAGGTACTGACACACGTCAGAACCAGTGTTGCCACGACACGTGTCACCAGATCCATTAGACACTGCCCTTCGTGCGCGGGCGCTGCGAGCAGCCAGGCCTTCAAGTGGCTGTACAGAGACCGACCAGATTAGCAACGCTGGGGCACCTCAGGACTCAGGTGGCTCCCGTGCGGGCCCAGATATTTTACACAGCGGAACGTATACCCTATAAAGAACGGGCTCTCTTGTACGTATATATATACGTAGGGAAGTCGTATATCAGCTTGTTTGAATTGAGGCTCTGCGTAGACCGGGCCACACAAAAGAAGGGTGTGTGGACTGGTCGCGAAGATAAAAGATAACCTCTTTTATACTAATCAGGAAGCAGAGATCTGTGCATAGAGTCATACGTACACACATACGTAAACCCATTAAATTGGGCATTTATGCAGTTATGGGTGTTTGGGGGTTTAAAATGCAAAATAGAGATTTTTAACAAAAAATATAATTAATAAATTTTTTTAACTTAAAAACCCTCCCCACCCACTAATCTCTCACTCTCTCTCGTAATCTCTCTCTCTCCCGATTTCACTCTCTCACTCTCTCTCTCTCCCAACGTCTCTCTCTTTCTCTCTCCTTCTCGATTTTGTCAATTTCAGGGCCCGACCGAGACGCGGGGGACGCCGTTGGAACCAATGCGGCGAGGGATCACGTTGACGCCGTCCATTCCGTAGTTCGAGGGGCGGTTGGACGAGACGGGACGAGAGGGGCGCGGCCTCCATTTCGCCTGCATGCGGCCAGAACGGCTGTTTCGGTGCGAACGAGGTTGGGGGATGGAACTGCCTCTGCGCTAGGATCGTTTGACGCCACATGCATGTTGATCCACGCCCGTTTATCCTAGTTAATGTCCGTTTTTAGTTTTTTCCTAAAATATGATAATTAGTATTTTTAATTATCCATGGGTATTGTATTTAGGTTTTCTAGCCGTTATTTAGTGGTATGGATGCGGTAAATGACAGGTTACAGGTTTTTGTAGTGAACCCCGTCGATTTCGGTCGACCGAGGGGTGGCTCGATTTCAAACCGAACCCATTCACTGCCCAGCTCACATGGCGGTCACGCCAGTGACCGTTATGTATTTAACGCACCACACCTGGCGTGTCATGCTTCTGTAACGGACCACACCCAGTCCGTTATGCTCATGCATGCTTTAGATAGGTCGTTAGTATAACGCACCCATATATGACCGTTATAGTTGTAGAAAACTGTGGATTTTTCACGTTCTGGTAGCCTTAACGGACTTCCCTCGGTCCGTTATGCTTTCTGGGTCTTTAAGTTTAATAAAAATAACTCGGGTGGCCATAGCAGACCAGTAGTGGTGCGTTATGCTATATAACGCACCATCCCTGATCCGTCATGACAACAGTGTCGAAATTAGAGCAGATGAAAATGACGGACCAGAGGAGGCATACTATATTACTTTAACGCACCTCACCTGATCCGTTATGCTATATGACGGGGCAGAGCTAATCCGTTATGTTATGTAACGGGACAGAATTGATCCGTTATGCTCTCTGCTACGCTAAGAGTAGTGGGTCATTATTTTAATACATTCTTCGCCATGTTTAAGTTATTTTATGAATAAAAACACATCTTTATGTCCCAGTAGAGTTACTTTCTCTTTCCTGATAACTTTACCTTCCAATTTATCTCAAAATATAGATTTTTGTAAATATCGAGAATTAGGTGAACGATTTGCTAAGTGGATCCGGGCGTGAACGGCCGTTTAACGGGTCGGATCTCATCGACTTGCACACCACAGATCCGGACTCACCGCGTTCCATATCTCTCTGCTGCCCCTAAAACCCTAGCAATCCCTCTCCCGCTCTTCATTTTCTTCACGCCGCTCGTATCGACCAGGAGTGATCCAGCAGGAAGAAAGGGTGGGGAAAAAAATGGCGATGACTGCCGCATCCAGTCGTCTCCGCCGCCCCCTCTCCGGATTCCTCCGCCTTCTCTCCTCTTCCTCCTCCACCTCCTCCACGCCACCGCCGTCCCGGAAGCCAGCGGCGTCCGCGTCGGCGGCCAAGAAGAAGCTCCGGAACGAGCACGATCCGGACAAGTCCCTCTCCATCCTGTCGTCCGTCTCGAACCCTAACACGTCCGCCGCCACCTCCCGCTACGCCGTCGAGCTCGTGGTCAAGCGCCTCGCCAGGTCCCGCCGCTTCTCCGAGGTCGAGAAGCTCCTGGAGGCCCGCAAGAAGGAGCCCATGGCCGCGCAGGAGCCCTACGTCGTCTCCATCATCACCTGCTACGGCTACGCCGGGATGATCGACCATGCCGTCCGCACCTTCGAGGAGATGGAGGAGCTGGGCGCCCCGCGGACCATCCTCTCCTTCAATGCCCTCCTCACGGCCTTCAACCACACGGACAACCCCGGCCGTGTCCCCGAGCTCTTCTCCGAGCTGTCGCAGAAGCATGGCATTACCCCCGACAAGGTCTCCTACGGGATCCTTATCAAGTCCCTGTGCCAGTCGCACGCCGTGGAGAAGGTGTACCCAATCCTGCAGGAGATGGAGGACAAGAGTATCGAGATCACGCCGGTGACGTACACGACGCTGCTGGATACCCTGTACAAGGACGAGAAGGTGGCCGATGCGGAGAAGCTGTGGAAGGAAATGGAGAGCAAAGGGTGTTCTCCTGATGTGGCGGCTTACAATGTGAAGATTATGTATAACGCTCATCACGGTAAACCCGAGAGTGTGATCAAGTTGATCGACGACATGGTCGCAGCGGGGGTGAAGCCTGATACCATCAGTTACAACTATCTGATCACCTGTTACTGTAAGAATGGGCGGTATGTGGATGCAAAGAAGGTTTATAAGAGTCTCCGGGAGAAGGGCTGCAACCCAAATGCCGCAACATATAGGAATTTTATGTACTTCCTTTGTAAGAACGGGGACTTTGGCGCGGGTATGGAAGTCTGTATGGAGGGCATCAAGAAAAACAAGGTTCCAGATTTTGGGCCAATGAAGATGCTGGTGGAGGGTCTGGTGAAAAATTATAAGTTGGAGGAGGCAAAATCTCTTATTACGCAGGTGAGAAAGAAGTTTCCAGAGAGTTTCCTGTCGAGGTGGAAAAAGGTGGTGGAGAAGCTCGGTTTGGATGATGGTGAGAAAGATCTTTCTCAAGCGCAGGCTGCTTAACTTGGGCACTTGGATATGTATGTGGACTATTGTGCTTTATGAAAGGGGAATAATTTCTTTCATGAGATATTGAGGTTTCATGGAAAGACTATTCTCTTGAGGATATGGCTCCTCTGCAGTCTGGCAAGTGGCACTACCGCTGCTTATGCTACTATAATCCATGGTTAGCTAAACTGCAATGTCCAAAGAGGTTCAAGATTTTGAAGCTGGAAGCTCATGTGTTTGTTGATTGATAGCAAGTTCTGTTGTTAGAAGGTCTCACCACTTTCTGTTGAAATTCAGTTAAAATGAGGGCCATCAATTGGGTAGCACTAACATTCACAGTTTTGCTTCTGCAGTAAATTGGTATTTAGATTTAACTTCTAGAGCAGTTTCACTTCTTCTATACATTTATATTTAAACTTCAATGTTAATTTGTGCTATCTTCAGATGAGATTCCATAGGTTTCCTCTTCTTGTTAATATCGCCTAACCAACATTCTTTTATGAATGGCAATGGTAGTTCATGGATATCCCTTTGGCTCAGCCCCGATAGTTGTTTTGATGTTTTCTAGTTATAGTCATCACTTGATGGCATTTATGCACCGATCTTTTCTTGCGAACTGTTTTGAGATAGAGCTTAAGCAAGTTTGGCCCTTATAAAGATTTTATAACATGCACACAGTTTTTGGAACGTCTTTTCTCTCTGCAGGAGTGCCTGAATAGGATGCTATTCTTTTTCATGGAAAATATGGCTTTGGCATTCCCATAGTTGTCAAGGCGACAAGGTGACCCAAAGCGTTTGTGGGGAGCTTAAGCGCTTTGGCGATAAGATGTCCATTTAGGCATTGTCTAGGCGACACCTTGGCACCTTTTT